>BPLS01000523.1:1973-113126 GCA_019656275.1 Rhododendron kiyosumense
AAAGAATGAGATAGTATGAATTTTGAACATGAGATTTAATCAGTGACAATTATGCAATTAAAGAATGAGATAGTATGAATTTTGAACATGAGATTTAATCAGTGACAATTATGCAATTATTATTATTTGATAGAGAGAGGGAGAGCTGTAGAATTTATGGAGCAAATCAATAGTTAGGATTTATAGAGAGATAAGATTCAAAAACCCTCTTTCCTTATTATGTAGATATGTTTTTTATTTGGGCAAATTTCACTCAGACCCCCTGAGGTATCTAACAATAACAGAAAGTACCCCTCAATTTTCAAAAATGACAGAAACCTCCCTTATTTTACAGTTTGGGTTTCATTCCGTTAGTTCCGTTAGTTAAATGGACGGAAAATGTACGGAAAATGAAATCTTCAATTTTATTTAGTTCTACACCTATCTTAGGACTCTCATTAAAAGTCCTAGAGTTAAAAATTAATTATGATCATTTAGGATAAAATAATTAAAAAAATAAAATCTTCGCAGCGATTCAAACGGATTAAAAGTTGGAGCACTTAAGTACCTGCTCTTCATTTGGTTCTATGGTTTTCTTAGAGCTCTCATTGAAAATTCTAAAGCGGAAAATTAATTATGACCCTTTAGGATAAAATAATCAGAAAAATACTATTTTCACACCAATTCAAAAGGATTGAAAATTTGAGCACTTAAGTATCTCCGCTTCATTTAGTTTTACGGCTATCTTAGGGTTCTCATTGAAAATCTTAAAACCAAAAATTAATTATTGCACTTTAAGATAAAATAATAAAAAAAATAAGATCTTTGCGCCGATTCAAATAGATTGAAAATTGGAGCACTTAAGTATTTGCTTTTCATTGAAAGCTCTAAAATCAAGTAAAAAGCAAAATTTTTAAATATTCCAAATTTTAATCCGTTTGAATCGGTGCGAAGATTATATTTTTTTAATCATTTTATCCTAAATGATCATAATTAATTTTTAAATCTAGGACTTTTAATGAGAGCCCTAAGATAGGTGTAGAACTAAATAAAATTGAAGATTCCGTACATTTCTGTACATTTTCCGTCCATTTAACTAACGGAACTAACGGAATGAAACCCAAACTGTAAAATAAGGGAGGTTTCTGTCATTTTTGAAAACTGAGGGGTACTTTCTGTCATTGTTAGATACCTCAGGGGGTCTAAGTGAAATTTGCCCTTTTTATTTAAGATCCTGTGGAGCAAAAATATGGTTATGAGAGCTCTATAGACAAAAATTAATTATGATCCTTTAGAAAACAATATGATCAGAATAATAAGATCTTTGCACCGATTCAAACAGAGTGAAAATTTGAGCACTTAATTTTTTAAGACCGTTTATATATTAAAAAATATGGTTAAAAAATTAAGTATTCCAATTTTTAATCCGTTTGAACGGGTGTGAAGATCGTATTATTCTGATCATATTATTCTAAAGAGACATAAACAAATTTTGCCTTTAAAGATCTCATAATCACGTTTCTGCTTTATAAGATTACAAATAGAGGATAAAGATTTTTTTTTCCCACCAAAACGTTACCATTTTGTTACTGGGTAGGGGCTGTTGTGCCCCGCGGGGGGGGGGGGGGGCGCAGCAAAGCCCCTGGGTCCCCTTCTTTTTCAAAAAATATCCTCTGGATTCCCCCTAAATTCTCTCTACTTTCAACATTTTTCTCTCTATCTCTCTTCACTTATTATCCCTACTATTTTTCAAAAATTAAATTAAACATAGCATTAACTACCGGAGTAGTAGGCAGCTAGTGTAGGAAGGACGCTTGAGAGCTTCTCTCTCTCTCCTTCTTTTTCTTCTCAACCTTTCCACTTTTCGATTTTTCCCTCTCCCCAGTCGGCTTCCCCCATCTCTTTTCTCCTACGTTCTTCTCTCCTCCTCCTATGCTCTCACCTCCATGGATGTGAAATGATTGAAACTCTTTTTTTAAAGATGGTAGATCTCCCATTCTCTCCATCATTTTTGGATTCAGGCGTTAGATCTATGGAACTGAATTTGGGCTATGAGCGGTTCAGTGGCGGCAGAGACAATGTCTGCGGCAGGTTCAGCCCTTCAGTATGCAGCGGCACGAGCTCAAGTTGGTACGGCGGGTCATCTCGAGAGTTGCTCTTTCCATACCTTGCCTCTCCCCTTGGTCTATCCACCCACCTTCATGAGTGTGATTAATGGGTCCGACTCCATCATTTGGTTCCATGCGGCCTTTTGTTTTTTTGTTGTTTTGTTTTGTTATTTTTTGTATTTTTGAACCGGTGGTATCCTTTGTTGTAGTTGAACTATTTTTCATTTTAATATAACTGGGATCATCTTGCTCGTAAAAAAAAAAAAGTACTGGAGTAGTGTAGTTTGATAGTGTAAGCTGCATTTTTATTTTGAGAGATATACTTGTTGAATTAATTACTACAAACCCCGTAGCTTCTCGCAAGGACATTGTTTGGGAGCGTGTTGTGTGTGGGCGAGCACTTGGTTGGATCGGGTTGTTGTAGTTCACGTGCATCAAACGGTCTAAAAGCAATTGTTGTGTTTCAAAGTGGCATTCCTATCAATATTTCTCAAAAACAAAAGACCCCAAGTGTTTACACCGGGAGAATAACTAGTGGAGCAAAAACCCCAAGAGTTTGGAGAATAAGTTGAAAAAAAGTTTTAGTATCAATATATCAATCAACATACTAAGCAAATGTGTTTTATTTTTTATTTTTTATGATTAAACTGGCATTAAAAAACAACAAAAACTAATACATAGTCCTAGGGACATCAAGGATGATTTGATTCAAACAGTTTGGAATCGATTGAATAATAAAGAAATTATGATCAGCACTACTAAGGTTAGCTCTTGCAATAGCATCCGCACTTCGGTTCCCCTCCCGATAGACATGACTGACTTCTACCTTAAGCCGGTCTGGCAACACCCTGCAATCAAAGAACATGTTACTTAATTCATAGTCACACAACACTTTTTGTTTGAGGAGTTGCACCAACGTCAAGGAGTCGGGTTCCACAAGAATGCCGATCAAATTTCGCTCCAAGGCAAGTTGCAAACTGTTCCTAAGAGCCCAACATTCAACTGCAATGCTAGAGGAAGCTACAAATTTGTTGTTCGGTTCTTAGTTTAGTTTAGTTTTTCAATAATTACTTTACTTCTTTTTCTAATTATTACTATATTTCTGTAATTATTACTTTCTCACTTCTCTCTCTATCTTTCTCCAATCATTACCCATTTTTTCAATCATTACCCATTTTTTCAATCATTACTCCATCTTTTCAATCATTACATTATTTCTCTCTCCACTCACTACTAAAACTAAACTAAACTAAACTTTCAACCAAATAAAGCTGATCCTTCCTTTGAAAACCCAAAACCCAATTGCCCGAACTATCGCGTATGAGCCCTCCTGCCATACCCATACTCAAGTTTGCATCAAAAGATCCATCTGTGTGTCAACTTTAAAAAGTCCAGCTGGTGGAGGAATCCAACCCACTAATACAGTTTGTTTGCCACGGTAACACTGAACACGGTCACAAGCAAGGGTTCATTCAAGAGCAAGATTAATCACATTTCTGACTGATACTGAAAACTCAGGACTAGAATTATCAAAAATGCGACGATTTCAAGAAAGCCAGATAGCACGAAGGGTTTTTTTTTTTTTTTTTGCTCGGCATATAGCATGAAGAGTTAAAGGGAACAGAACACGCCATGGGACACCACTAGGATGCAAAACTTTGGAAACACAATTAAAATGAACCCAACTCTCAAACGAGAGAAGAAAAAGACCTCCTAACAGTGTAAGGGACTCCGACACCACACCACATCTGTGGAGCAGCAGAGTCACACTCCCTTAGCACATGAGAAGTCGACTCCTGAGCCGAGCAACCAACTGGACAAAGATCACTATCAACAATATTTCGAATCGCAAATGTGTTTTGCTTTCAAAACCATCCAAAACCCTCCTTTCTAATTTTATAGATTTTTTATTTTTTTTTGTTTATAAAAAAAATAGAGAGAGAGAGTAGTTGGAGAGGGAAACGTGGGAGAAGGAGGGAGAGAGATGTGGGGGTTGAATATGGAGGAAAAATTATTCTATGCTTTAGGGACACCGTCACGTGCATCGAATATGAGATTGAAAAAAATATTAAACTATTTTTTATCAACTAGCGTTATGCCCGTTCGATTTATAAGGCCGGAAAAAGTCAATGTAATTTTTCTTATCCCATACATCGAACGGGCACAAAAGCTCGTACCATATGTACTCCAGTTTTTTCAAAGTTTCTCAATGGTGTCTGTAGACATTAAAATTTCGGCGTAACTTAATTGTCTTCCAATCAATTGGGATAAATTGTCTTAATTAATTAAAGTGTTCAAAGCACTCAAAGAAATATTGGACCCAACAAATTTTTACAGCTCAATCCATTTGAGATACAGTGAAAACCAAGGTAAGTTGGGCTAATTAGCCTAACGGATTAAAGGGTTGAGCTAGCTTGATTGGCCAAATGGGTTAAGGTATACAAGCCCAAAAGTGTAAGCCCACTTCAAACAAATCCTAAAAAAAGAGTCAAATAATAAATATATTATTTCTCTTTTAAATTAAAATAATTACCTAAAAAGAAGTATAAAATCTTCTTACATGGGAAATGAAATGGGATGAAGATCAAATCAAATCAAATCAAGTAATTAATCAAGCCAATCAAATCAAATCAAGCCAATCAAAGATCTTATTATAAGATCTTGTCATGCTTAGTTTTTCTCTCCTTGGCTCATATGAGGGAGAGAACACCTTTTGTTTGGCATTTTTCAGAGCTCTCAAGCATTCTTCAATATCCTGTAGAGAATTATCAAGCACCAAAACTCGTGCTGATTTCTTTGCAAGTTCACCACATCAAATTATTCAGCAACTCAAATCATTCAACAAACCAAAACTCTTGAAGATTTTAAAGATCAAACTCCAAAGTTCAAGTCATTTTCAGACTTTGTTCTTCGGATTCATTCAACTTGAAGATTCAAAGAAAGTTATTGTTTATATGATTCAACAACAAGCATTCAAGCCGTTGGAACGCCAGCAATTCCAGAGATCGAATCAGAGGATTTTGTTCTTTTCTTTATTTCAAGAGCATTTATTAGAGAATTGTACCCTTTTCAATTCAAAATCAATAAAAAATATTATTTTGTACATCTTTTCGTCTTCTTTATTGCAGGACTCGAATTTGTGTGGTACAGTGTCATGACGAATCAAATAACAAAGCAAGGTTGGCAATATACTCGATTTTATTTTCAAGTGTCAAGTTTTTTATGTCAAAGTTTTATAAACTTCATGTACCAAAAAAAATAAAATTAAGCTTTATAAATTTCTCAACCTTATGGCTCCATTCAATTGCCAGAAATGTTGTACCGGAAAATTATTCTAAGGAAAAGTTAAGTAAAGTGAAATAAAGGAAAAAGAAATCTATTTTCCTGTTAATTAGTGTTTATTTGACAATTTTTTTTTTTTGCAAGAAAACTAAAGTTTATTGGTTTATTTGCCGGAAAAAGACACTTATGAGAAACAACTTTATTTTTATTCTCATGGCTAATTTTAAATAAAAGTAACTTTGAGAGCTAAATAATAGGCTATCATATTTCAAAAATTAACACATATGAAAAATGTATTTTATCTAATGCAAAACCTTAACATGAAAGAAAAAAATTGACTTGCAATTCCATATTCTTTTTTCTATATTCTGAATAGTTATGCAAATTCCCTATTTAAATTGACATTTTCTGATAATCAACCGTACAAATGAAGTTTAAAAAATAAATAGATGATAACTAAATAAATAAATATTAAACAATTGTGCTTGATTAGTTGTCGATGCAAAAACTCACTCAAAATTAGTTAGTACAAAACAAAATTGAAGACCAATGACAAGATAAATAAATACTTCCAAAAAAAAAATAAACTACCAATCTTTTTCCAAAACAATTATCTCAGAAAGCATTATAGTAGTCGAAATTATTGTTGCTCACGTAAATCTCAAAGTGTATTTCTAAGAACCTAATTCGTATTTTTTGGTATTAGCGTCATTCACTTTTATTCTTACCCACCAATTATTTTGGCCTCACAATAGAGAATTTTTCCCGTGACACAAAATCCTATGCTTTTGGCAGGGTCAGTTTTGCAAGAAAGTAAATCTTACAGGAAAACTTAAAAACAAATTTCCCACTACTTTCCTGCCAACTAAATACTACAAAAGTTATATTGATTTTCCCATCCTTTCCTATACTTTCATGGCAACTGAACGGGGCATGTATGTTATGAATGTTCATTTTATGATTCTCAAACATGATATCTACTACTCCCTACCTACCTTCCTTAATTCCTAGAATAAAGAACTGTGCTGGACTCTTCATCAAAAGGGCCGGGCCTTTTAATAAGATGAGTGATTTTTACACTCCCCTTTTGATATTCATATTCTTTTTTTTTTAGTGTTGAAAATGTGTGTGATATATATACACACACACACACAATAAGTTTCCTGTGAGGACCTTAAATAGGTTCCTTAAGTGCGAACCTCCCAAATTCTCCTATTTTCCGATCGAATTTCTATGATCCGAGTCGCTCAATGTGATCAGAACGTGATTTTAAGGGTACCCGCGAGAAATCAGACAAAAAAAGGACCGGGAAGGGCTTGATTTGAGCAGTTTTTTTTTAAACCGTTCAATAAAAAATTGTTTGGATGAAGCCCTTTCTGACCATTTTTTTTGGCGATTTTTTCGCGGAAAAATCACGTTCTAATCACATTGAGCGGTTCGGATCATCAAAATTCGATCGGAATTTATGAGGTCCGCACTTAAGCTAAGTAGAAGATCCCTCATAAGAAGGAGACACACACACACACGGGGCGGTTCAATAGACAATTATTTAGACACCTAAAAAAACACCCCAAATCTCAATCACATAGTTTTCGATCAAATTTTTATGATCCGAACCGTTTAAAGTGTATAGAATATGTTTTTCAGGGTGCCCGCGAGAATTAGCAAAAAAAAAATGACCGGAAAGTGCTTGTTTTAAGCAGTTTTTAATTGAACCGTTCATTAAATCTAAGCTAAAAACTGCTCAAATCAAGCCCTTTTCGGTCTTTTTTTTGCTGATTTCTCCTAGGTACCATTAAAATCATGTTCTGATCACATTGAGCGGCTCGGATCATCAAAATTTGATCGGGAATTATGAGGTATTTTTTTAGGTGTTTAAATAGTTATCCATTGAACCGCCCCGATATATATATTGCTAAAAGATAAAAAAAGGAGTGCTAATAAAAAAAAGTGTGAAAATCATTTCCCTTTTATAATCTTAATATATAGACAAGTGATAAACTACGGAACAAACTGGTTGCACATGTGGGAGAATAATATGCGGAGCAAAGACCCCAAGAATTTGGAGGATATATTGATAAAAGGTTTTAGGATATCCTAATGGCATAATCAAAATTTGTCACCTCATCTTTTGATTATTCATTTCAAGGGTTGACAAAGTTTATAATAATGTGAAGTCTTACATTAATGGTCATTTCTAGTCCATAATTAAATTTAAAAAAAAAACCTCATTTTTAGTAGAGAAAGATAGAGAGAGTTGAGAATAAATGTAAGTGGATGGGTCCATTAAATTTGGTTATCAAAAGAGAAAAGATTGCTAGTTTTACTTTTCCAAATACCAAAATTTGATTATTGATTAAGGGGTTGCTAATTTTAGTTATACCATTGTGATTCATAATTTGAATAAACATTGCTAACTTTACAAATTTTCTAATTTTGGCTATGCTATTGCGGACATTTTAGTACTGATGTATCCTCCATAGACAACTTATAATCGACTTATGAGTCTTGCTGTTGAATTTATCAAGGCAGGGAAAAAAAAATTGGATTGGTCTATTTATTTTTATACGAAGCTTCTTCTACAATTTTTTTTTTAATAATGCAAGATATCTCGGACCAGTCTGTACACACTTTTGATTTCATGTGTTAATTTTTAAATTATTTAATTTTCTGCGAAAGTTTCCCTGTTTCTCTCCTCTCTCTAGTGAGAGGTCCACCACTACTGGAGCCAAGATGACATTCAATCAATTTCACTCAACACAAAAGCCACTCTATCCACAAAACTCCAGCTGGCACAACGCTATTGGTCGACACTCCATCCATGCTGATCTCTCTCTAACACATTTGCCGTCACATATCACCATATTCAAATCTGAAGAGCTAAAACCACCTTCACACATTCAACCCCCTGCTAAAATTCCCACCCCACCTAAACAACTAAACTTGAAAAAAGAAAAATGGCTGCAATCAAGGGATTGGGCACTTCTTTCCTACCTTTGGCTTCTCCTACCTCTTCAGGTACTGCTACATTTTTTTTTCCAGAGTAGAGTTCCATATTTGATTCACTTGCAATGAATAACGAAATACTATACTATACTGCTACTTCAAATGAAGTTCTCCCATCGCTTGACTTAAAAAAAATATACGGTTGAGAAGCGCGGTTCTGTGGTATTGTTCTCGTTTTTACTTGTTCTTTGTTTTTCGTTTTTTAAATAAAAACGAAAAACAACAAAATGTTTGGGAACATTTTATTTCTCATTGGGTAACATAATAAAAGAACATGAATGTGTTGACAGGTTTTCTAAAGCCGGCACCGGTGATGGTCAAAAAGCCTCTGAGGGTGGCAAACGGGAGGGGAGGGAGGATTACGTGGTAACTAGATAGAACATACTAAAGATCTTTGATAAGTAAACTTGATACAGGAATATTTATGGTGGTGATGATTAATTTTTATTTTTATTTGGTGGTGATTGGTTTTGGGAAGCTCGTTTCAGAGAGATTGGCTGAGGACAGATCTGAATGTGATCGGGTTCGGGTTGATCGGGTGGCTGGCGCCGTCGAGCATTCCCGCGATCAACGGCAACAGCTTGACAGGGTTGTTCTTCGAGAGCATTGGAACTGAGCTCTCTCACTTCCCCACTCCCCCTGCTCTCACTTCCCAGTTTTGGTGAGTCTTCCATGTTTCTACACAACATTCTTAATCCCTCAGAGGGAAGGACTTAGGCTCGGTAATTACCAAGGACTCCAAAGGCTTGGCCTGTCAGGCCTTCCTAGTTGTTTTCCTAGATTGGATGAATGGACGAGGGGCAATTTTGGGGTTATAGAGAAATTGGGAAGCAATGAGTTCACTAGGCTTACTAGGAATCTTGTTATTCTTGATAGACTGACGCTTTGTTATGGCTTTAATTGGGATTCCGTAAATAGACAGCAAGATTGGTCTCCGTGAATTAATCGATGTGCGTGCGTAAGCTGGTCTGAACACTTGACTTATAAAAAAGAAGAAGTGAAAAGAAACATCTATCTTAGGCCTCATTTAGTGGTGCTCTTGATCAAATGCATGTTATTATGTTAAACTTCTCAAGGTGTATCATAGTGTAGCTGATTGTACACACACACAGAGATATAGTTTTATATTTATTAAGTGTTTTTATGGATGAAAATGGATGCACAGGTTGTGGTTGATATGCTGGCACCTGGGGCTGTTCTTGTGCCTTACCTTCGGGCAAATTGGGTTCAAGGGGAGGTCAGAGGAATACTTTTGAGATGGCTGGCAGATGGCCTTTCTTTATCTGTAATCTATGTACCATATAATCACTTCTTATTTAGTTTCTCAGCACTGTGGTCTTCTCGCAATTCCTGTTCAAGAGAAAATTTGTAATCTGTATCCCTTTCTTCTTGTGCAACATCTGAACCTTATTTGTGCTATTGTGCCTGTAATGCTAACCTTAAAACGTACAGCCGGAGTGCGATTCCAAAGGTTTACTCGTTCGTTTTTTTTAGAGATTTCAAGAACATACTTTGTCGTGCCACCTATAAATGTTGGGCGGTAATAGTAGGTTTACTACTTCAGGTAAAGCAAAATTCGTCACATGAATCAGGTCAAGCAAAATTCTAGGATTATTGAAACAAGGAAAACATTCGACACAGGTAATAAACACAATACTTAAGCACGTCTGCAACAGTAAGAAAGGTTTGTATCTCATGCCATCTGCAACCGTGAACACGGGCAAATGACCAAACAACAATTATTAGGAGTGCATGCAAATACAACCATGCAGTAGGATCATAGGAGATGCTCGATAAAACTATTTTGATGGCAAATTCCTCTGTCCAGTAATGAGGATTGTATCATAAGCTCGTTTTTGCGTCACCCACACACAAGTTCGTTATCTGTGCCTTGTTAGTTTTCAGCAGAGAATTCGAGAACGATCTTTCAGAACCTTTGATGCTCCCAGAAGTTGATGTAAAAGTAACTGGGCAAGTCGGTTTGTCCATCACAGTTAGATTGAACAACTCAGACCTTGAATAATGCCCAACCACATCAAAATCAAACTTTGCACGTGCTATTTCGCGGAGATCTGTGCAGTTTAATCATCATAAAAAGGAAGAGGTAAGTTCTCAACACCACTGACAAACAAAATTTTATGGAGGCAGTATAAACAGGACAAACCAGAGTAGAAAGCCAATAGGACCTCAATCAAACCAAAACACACATACCTATCAACGAAAACAAAAGCATCGTGACCGCCTAGAAGTAATTTTACATCCAAAATTTGTAGTGTAGACTCTAGAACAGATTGTAAGGAACTTCAAGAATTGCGGGACTTTTTACTGCTGCAGAGTTTTGATCTTGGTTACTGTGGTGTCATAAACTGAGGATGATCTTGCTCAATGTAAAGGAGTATTTGGAATGAGATTGGAAGAAATTTTAATTCCCAATAGCCACTTTAGTTTTCTTTACTTTTTAGCAGCATCTAAGGTTTTTCTTTTCAGATTCCAAACTTTTGCATACTCCCAAGTCCCAAGTCTCTGATCCCCATTTGTTGGTCCCTTTTGGCACTTTTTACTATTCAATGGGCAAAAGTTTTTTTTTGGGTAATTCAATGGGCAAAAGTTGATGAGTTTACTCTATTACCCTTCCTTTTTTAGATTACTACCAACAAAAAAAGGTAATGACGTTCCTAAAAGACTTGAAGAATAAAGAGAGAAAAGGAAAATATGACAAGTACAGTGACATGTTTCCTTAATAAGTCGGAATCTAAAAACGGGACCAACAAATGGGAACAGAGGGAGTATATGTCTTTGTTCAATGGCAGAATTCATTGGAAGAAAATGCACATGGCCACATGAAACAATTCGAAGTCCACTTCCGAAGACGATTTGAAGTATTTCTACATGTCAATCCCCAATGTCCTATCATGAACTAGTATATTTTCTTTATTCTCTAAAGGCGGGTTTCAGAGAATAGGCAACCAGTGCATATTACATCTAAGATTTAGTGAACACAAGCTGGATTTTTGGTTTGGGGAAGAACCTGAAATTTCAGAGAAAAGCACAAACAATCCCAATTTAAGCAGGCACTCTAGAGAGAGAGAGAGAGAGAGAGAGAGAGAGAGAGAGAGAGAGAGAGAGAGAGAGAGCAACTTTTTAGGGTATGCTAAGTGACGATAGGTATTAAGCAAATTTATTTTTCCATATTTTCCGTAGTTAAATTTGCTCCATTTTATGCATCACCAACTACCAGATAAACGATAAGACACAGATGCTTGGTGCAGTTTTGTGGGAGAAACCATACCTAGATCGGCTGAGATGAGTGCCTCCCCTTCATTGTTGGGGCCCGCCAGAACAGTGCCCGAAGGTGAAATAATAACGCTGCCACCGGCAGAAACAACTGAATCTGGAGTGAGATTTTCTTCCGTACCATAAAACACATACTCTGGAGGAGATGGGTAGTCTTTCCTCCGACAGAATTGGTTGGCTGATAAAACAAAACAACCACCCTCAATAGCAATGTGGGTCATAGATGCTTGCCATACATCCCTTGCATCAGCTGTAGGGGCACAATATATTTCAATGCCTACAAAGGTGAAATTTCATTAGTAGGTCAAGGTTTAAAGAGATCTTTTACGCCAAAAGAACTGATCAACTGTAGGAAGGAAGATGCTTATATTCATAGATGCATACAAGTACGAACAGGCACTTAATGTCACTGATTACCAATCATAGCTTAACTACAATCAAGCAACATTCAGCTTATCAAATAAATCAAGACATCCCCGGCATCCAAATAGAGATGTTTCACATAGCTTCTAAAGAAAAAGACGTTTCCTGATGTTTAAATTTGCATGCAGCACAAACCTACCTTTTGCATACATTGCTGTCCTCAGAAGAGGCATCTTATTCTCCCAACATATAACTGCACCTATTTTCCCAACGGGGGTATCAAAAACAGGAACTGTTGATCCATCTCCAAACCCCCAGATTATACGCTCCAAGGCTGTTGGCATGACTTTCCGATGCTTTCCGAGGAAGAGACCTTGAGAATCAAAGAACAATACTGTGCAATAGAGCGTATATCCATCTCTCTCAATCACACCCATAACTAGATATACCTTATATTTTCCAGCCATAGCAGCCAATCGATCAACTTCAGGACCTGCATAGGTCACACATTACAAACATCAAATACTATCCTGCAAAATCATATGTAGCTTGCAAGCTGATGTAACTAATTGAACCAGACACAGTTCAACCCCAACCTCAAACCAACATTCATAGAAGGAGTCAGAATTTCATTTCAAGGAACAGCAACTAATTCCTTAAAGAGAATTTGTTTCAATAACACAATGCAAAGAGTTGAAAAAGCTCATAGTCATTTTGTATACAACATTCATCTTCAACAGCACCAAAACAAAGGGGGACTTACCAGGCACATCGATAGCTGCAGCATGATATTTCCGAAACTCCTCTTTACCCTTGGGGGTGCGGTTGCCAATGATGGCTCCAAAATGTGAGCCACGAGGATAACCACCCACAAAGGCTTCTGGAAATACAACTAGTTGTGAACCACAAGAGGCCGCCTCTGCCAGCAATCTCTCAGCCTTATCTGAAATACTGTCAGCATTAGACCCCCAAATATCCAATGTCCAAAAGAGAATCAGTTGTTGAGTATCTTATTTGGCATGGATAACATCTGGAGACTCGATCCCCACCATTTCTTTCGAGCTTATAAACTTCAACATGACAAACTGTTCAGAAATAACATTCATTGCAATATTGATCTGGTTTGCTAAGAGAAGTTTTATGTGGTACCAGACGATGTTGTCACCGGGAAAAAACGACAAAACAGTTTTCTATGTTAGAACAAGTAGTGGATTCTCGGGAAAAAAGACGTGTTTATCTCCTGAACAAAAGCAGTTTACGTTAGTGCTCGAAGGGCTACCTTGTCTCTAGACCAAATGCTTTGTCTTACTATTTTAGATTGTCTCTGCAGGAATTTTCCAAAACATTGATCATTATTATGAGAATTGTACGACGAACGATTTCTTTGAATCTGTTAGTTAGTTGTTTTTTTAGATATTATTGCATTAGACGCTTTAGCAATTTGTAAAAGAGGTTGTATGATAGAACTGATCATACAGTGATGAATTCGTCTTCAGGTGAAAGACACCAGTCTCCTTTTTTTTACTGGATGGAAAACAGAGAACTGGTTTGTTGTGGGTCTTAAGTTTTAGGGTAGTGGGTAGCCCAAAAGTGGGGTGAATGGGCCAAGATCAGGTTGCAGTAAATGGGCTTTTGTATCAAGTGGAATTTAAGTAAATAAATTACTAAACTATATGGGAGGAGTTAATGCTAACTTTTTGAGTTACACAGAGATCTGGACCCTTCTCGAGGATGGTGGCGCTGGAGGAGATGGAGCACGTCGGCATTTGGTGGAGAGAATATTCAGTGCCCCTGGACCAGGTCACAAGTCATTTTTTCACGACACATCACCTACATAAGTAATTATACAGTAGTCCGAGAGCACCGCCGCGTGTTACTCCACATCATTTCAGAATCACATATTCATGTTGGGTTCATATAATTAGTCGTGGACTCCACAAGAATGTGTAGTCGTGGAGTGGTCTAGAATACCACGTGATGGTGCTGAATAATTTCACGACCTACACATTTTTTGTCTGGGTACTTACGCTAATGTGTGGTGTAGTGGTGGAAAAGAGTATTCGGGCACCACATGGCAGGCACGGGATATTTCTTCCAAAGAAGAGAGGATCCGGCAATAGTCGCCGGAGAAGCTTCGAGATCCGGGGTTCGAATGAGGATTTTCTATTGCAATCTCTTGTCTATGCATACATTCAGATGCAGAGATGAATCCATGCATAGAAGTGTGTGAATTGCTGAATATCAATTTCTAACATGACTGAAGAAGTGCAGGAAATAATTAAGGAAATGAGAGTAAAATGGAATTGAAAGAACCTAAAGTGGCAGGGGTGTCGTAGAAGACGGTGGAGGCCTGCACCACGGTGGCTCGGACGGTTGGCGCAGATAAGTCGGCCCCCATGTCCACCTCCGCTATCAGTGGTCCGTCAACCAGAGCCATACTCCTCTCTCTCTCTCTCTCTCTCTGATCTCTCTCTCTCTCTCTCTTCTCTGATCAGCTGGTACCGTAGAAAAACGATTACGAGTTGGAGGCCAATTTTATGTTATTTTTTGGGTAAATTTTCTCTCTCTCATTATTTTTTGGGTAAATTTTCTCTCTCTCAGTTTGAGGCCAATTTTGTTTCGTTCTCTGGTGGCCCCGGCCCTAGGTGTTACGAGAAGCCACGGAACTGGTGGCTGCTAGTACTTCCTCTGTCCCTTATTTAAAGTCCAGTATTTCATTTTAAATTGTCCCTTAATAAGTGTTCATTTTGTAAAGTTAGAAAGTAAAAGTTGGTACATTGTTTATTTTGCCCTTAAAAGTAGATTTCATTTTGAAAAGTTAGTGAATAAAAGTGTAATGATGATGAGTAAGTGGGAAAAGTGGAGGAAAAATTTGATGTGAAAAATGTAATAATGATGTCTTTTTAATAAGTTGAAATTACGAAACAGGACATTTAAAAAAGGACGGAGAGAGTACTATTTTTTGTTTGTGCACAGTTTATTTAGAAAATTAAAAACTCTTTTTTGTTCAAATGTCTAAATCAATTTACACATATCTCGATTAATTATGTTAGACTAATTTCACTGCTCGTTTGTAATATCTCAATTAAAACCAAAGCAACATTCCGCATAAACATATACTAATGGGTAAATTTCAATGACTATAATGTGTTTTTCCATTGAAAGTGCATATTGAGGTAGAGTAGACCGATAATTATGTAGTCATTTGGTCGTCTGCTTTAATGACAAATACCTCACTCACATATGAGAAATGATAAGTCTTTTGTTATTTCAATGTTTCACCAACACCCATCACACAATTGTTCGATTAAACACTTGTTACGGTGATAGAATCAGTCAAAAGTGTCTTATGTTGAGTTTCACCATTTTCAATGATAAAATAAAT
The DNA here is from genome assembly GCA_019656275.1 of Rhododendron kiyosumense. Classification (NCBI taxonomy): domain Eukaryota; kingdom Viridiplantae; phylum Streptophyta; class Magnoliopsida; order Ericales; family Ericaceae; genus Rhododendron; species Rhododendron kiyosumense. Next base: position 17,391 of record BPLS01000523.1, read on the forward strand.
GCGGATAAAAAAAATGATAGAGCAAATAATAAAATCTCTCAATTCTCAATTTTTACCCAAAGTAAAAAAATAATTGGCAATTAATATATTTACCCATTTTGATCATGTTTTACCCCCTTCAATGAGGAAAAAAAAATAAAAGTCATTTTTTTTTCAAAATAAGTGAGAGTTTATAGCTTTTATTGAGTACTTTTTATTATCAAGAAAAGGTGATTTTTGAGATAAAAGTCACTTTCGGCTAATTTTATCACATGTTTGGACAGACAGCTATTGTAGAGTGCCGGTGAACCGCTCATAGAAGTTACGTTTTTTTTTTGTTGCTAAAAAGTGGTTATTTTTCAAAATATTTGGATAAAAGTAAATTATTTTTTTTTTTAACTTTTCTGATTCCTCTCGTCAAGACGAATCAATAATCTACAAAAATTTGGCGCAAAACTAACAAATGCGAACAAAATTCAAATAAGGACAAAACCAATTTATTTCTTTAAAAGAAGTGTGTTTTTAGCCTAAAAGGGGGGTGAATTGGCCAACATCATGTTGGGACAAATGGAACTTTTAGAGATCAAATGGTCTTCTAAGTAGTAAGTAAATTGAACTATATGGGTCATTGTAGAGTGTAAAGGTGTTAATACTGGAGTAGTAACTTTGTGGAGTTACAAGATCTGGAGCCTGGTTCCCTTCTCGAGAGGGAGTTGGCGGAGCTGCTGTCCCTTTAAGGGACAACAGCCTGCTGTCTAGGCTAAGAGGGTTGTGCTCCGGTCTCGCTCTAATGATCGAAAACGTTCATTTCGTAGAGTTTGTCAAGTTGAACAAGTATGTAAAAAAATTAGTTCAATCGGATATAATTAAGTGCCTAATCGAAACCTTTTTGTCTTGAAAAGAATGAATCCAAAATACTGGATCAAATCTACTAGAACTCATTATTGGCAAGTTATATGTGTTCCAATCAGGCACTTAATAATATCCAATCGACCTAATTTTTTACATACTTGTTTAACTCGACGAGCTCTACGAAGTCAATGTTTTTAATTATCGGAGCAGGCCCTTTCAGCCGGGACAACACGTTGCTGTCCCATCAAGGGACAGCAGCTCCCCCCCAGTCCGAGCGAGAGGACCAAAAGTTTTCCCGTGACCCGCCAATGCACTAAGAGGTGCAGCCGTGCAGGGAGGCTCGTCGTGTTCAACCGAATCTTGTTAATTGTGATATGAATTGTTCGATTTTGTTAATCGTGGTACGAATCGTTTGGTTCGTAGAGATTGCCGTACGCTACATGTGAACCAAAAAATAAGTCAATTGGACATTAATACCTTTGTGATTGAGATGGATTTGTGCCACAGTACATCTTTAAAATCTTGCACCAGCTATAATTTTTTTTATAAAATCATTGATTAATCTAGTTTTTTTTTTTTTTTTTGCTGAATGATTTATTCAGCCTACCCTACAAATTGATCATGCCATTACATCACGATGAAAATATTTCAGTTCTGCATACTGAGGCGCCCTACACCACTGCAATACAACATTGCACTATGGATCGGACGGTCGGACCCCTTGTCCTTGTCCAAGATGGTGGCGCTGAAGGAGATGGAGCACGGAGGATCCAACAATGATGGCCGGAGAAGCAAGGGTAGAACTATACTCATAGTGGGTTGGGTTGTAACTCAGGTCAACTTTGGAAAAAACAAAATTTTATGTGTAAAATTTCGTCTATATAATTTTAGCCCAACTCATTCCACCACTAACCCATTTTGGTCAAAGGCACGCAAATTACATTTCCGGTTCTGCCCATGTGGAGAAGCTTCGAGATTTGCTTTAGGAAGGAGAATTTTCAATTGCAAATCTCTTGTTTTTACATTCATATATATGATTCATATGCAGAGATGATGACAAATGGAGTATAAAGGGAGGAGAAGGCAGAGAATGGAATAAACACGTACAGGTGGTAAAATGAATAGAAATGTGAAAAAGGAATTGAAAGAACCTAGGGTGGCAGGGGTGTCGTAGAAGACGGTGGAGGCCTGGACCACGGTGGCTCGAACAGTTGGCGCAGATGAGTCGGCGCCCATGTCCACCTCCGCTATCAGTGGTCCGTTGCTTGGAACCAGAGCCATCTCTCTCTCTCTCTCTCTCTCTCTCTCTCTCTCTCTCTCTCTCTGATCAGCTGGGAGCTGAGGAAATGATAACAAGTGTGAGGCCAAATTTGGTTGTACAAAACTACACTTAAATACTGAACACCGGGTTTTGCGGTTGTCACACAAATGATTAATTAATTTGGGATTTCGGATTGGTGCTGTGCAGTGAGATTGCCACCTTTGAACCGTTGGATCGTGCATCTGACGGCTCGGATCTCATCTCGGCAACTAACGATCAAGAGTCATTTAATGCCGAGATAAGATCCGAGCCATCGGATGCACGATTCGACGGCTCAGAGGTGCGCAGCACGGTGCTGCGCACACTATTGCACAGCACCATCCCCTAATTCATTAATTTGGTTCTTTAAAAGTACACCAAAGCAAATTATACGAAACTGAGTCTTGTGTTCCAATCAATTAAAGTCGACCCAATAAATTCTAATTTTTTTATTGAGCTCTGTTCAGAGCTACTTATTCACTTAGATTCAATAAGCCCAAATCTTTTTTCGTATCACAGCATCCAAATTCATTTTAGATTTTCCTCTACCTCTAGCCCTATTATCCACTTGTTTTTGAAAAAAATGAATGGTTTGGATTCAGTTTGACGTTTGGGTCCTACACATCGAAATGAATCTCAATCTTTAATTTCACTTTCTCGAATATTTTCGAGGAAACATTTTCTGGATCGTAACATTTTCGTTTTTGATTACATGTTTCTTTTTTACGTGGATCAATAAGTCTATTGACACAGACTACTTCTTATTGTACATAGATTCCGCACAAATTTTGTATGGGGCCCATTACGGGTCTCACACAAACAATCTGAGTCGTTCATTAAATGTAAAACATTTTCAAGTGTTCCCGCGAAAAATCAGTTCATTAATTTGATATCTATAGGTACTTGATCCAATAATTTAACATTTCATTATCCTAAAAACCAAATGAAAAGTTTGATGATTAGATCAAACATTTATAGGTATCGAATTGAGCTATTTTTTTCACGGGAGCCTTTGAAAAAATATTTTACATTTAATGAACGGTTTAGATCGCTTGTGTGAAACATGTAATAAGCCCCGAACAAAAATTTGTGCAAAATCTATTACCTATTTATCTGTGTGTATATCACCGTTGTTGTACGTGGATTCCTTCCATTTGTTTTAGGCACGGTTGTTTATAAAAAAAATTGAAAGTTTGAAAGTCAAAGATCAAGTATTTAATTGAAACTTTGAAAGTAAAAAAGATCAAGTAATTTTTTTTTTGAACAGAAAAGATCAAGTATTTTAAATGTAAGTTTTCAGCGGATCAAAAAAATAATAAAAAAATGTAACCTTTCATCCCTCCTATGTTACAATAAACAAAGACACTTTATATAGTATCAGCGTATGGGACGCGCTCTCACTCTCTCTCTATCTCCTCGTCTCTTCGTTTCTCTCCCCCTCCCTTCTTTAATCTTGAGAGGGAGAGAGAGAGAGTAACGTTTTCAAATCTTGATTGACGTATTGAAAATCTACAATAATATATACTAAGAAAGCCACAATCAATTGATAAAACCCATGGAATTACGTTTGTCGCTGATGTAACTTGTTAGAAATTCAAATTTATGGCGAGATCAAGTCTCCGGAGAATAATTAAAGTGTGCGTAAACTGACCCGCCACCTAAAGTTATCAAAAAGAGAGATAGATAAAATTACACCGTACCAAACAATGCATCTTTTCTATCTCTCACCAACTTTGCATCATCCAACATTCTTCGAGAGGGAATATGATTAATCATTTTGTGTTGGGCTGCAGCGTTGTTTTTCAAGTGTTTACACCCAGCAATTACAATTGCAACAGCATCAGAATCGATTTGGAACCGTATCTGACTACGCTAAGGATAACACCCTCGCGGATAGCAAAAGCTAAAGCAGTCATTTAGCTATGAATGCCTTGAACAAAAATTCACCTCGTAACCCCCATGGTCTCGGGTTAGCATGCCAATTCCAACCTCAGCTGCATGATCGTTGACTGTTGCATCAACATTTCTCTTGAAGGTGCCCTGAGAAGGAGTATACCATATTTTCCTCAATATAAATCTCCAACAAAACGGAATTAAAAAACGTAGCAATGTAAAAAGGGGTATACCATGCGTCTACGGTCTACCACCGTCCTTTGCTCCCTTACAGTGCTTGCAGCTTGAGTCCTCCTTTTACTTTACTAATAACAAAGCCATGGAAAGTTGCCAGTGCTTTGGAGCAACACAGCTGCAGCATTCCAGTAACACCAGTAAAAATATACCATCATTCCCGGCCATGCAACAAGAATACATGACGATGCAGCCGCCTTCAAAACTCCATCATGGATAGCCTATTAACATGTGCGATCAGAACCAGGACCTCTACCAAATTTCCTATGCCATTATAACAATGAGAGAAAATTTAAACATGATTGAATGAGTAAAAAATCTGATCTTTTTTTATTTTATATATATTTTTTATAAATCACATAATTCCAAGCCAGGACATGGACTTTCCTTTGCTCTAGACTAAATCCTGAAGAAAATTACCATTTAAGTTCATCGATGAATTTAGTTTACAGATTTAAGGAGGAAATTACATTAACTGCTTTGATTAAGGTGGCAAGACTGCATGTAACAGGAATTTGCTTTTCCAACTGAACAATTTCCTTTGTCTTTTGTCAATAACAAACTGGGTGCTGGTAGCCTGGTATATTTTTTTTTCTAAAGTACTACTTGGAAGTCAAGCTTCCTTCCCTAATGTAAGAAAAGGCACTTCCGATTCACGGAGTTGATTTTGTTGTCCTGAGACAGCACAATATTAATGTATGTCCTCCAGTTGACCCTACATTTGGAATTACAGCTTTCCTGAAAAGGAGCAGACATCAGTCAAAGACAGATTGGAATTAAAACGGGTCCATCACTTCTGATGGCATAAAGATGCAGGGCCTGACGAATGCTAGGAGACAGGTAGAACCGTAGAAGGTATCATGATCCATCCATCGAATGAGATTAGATGAAAGAGTGATACAGGACATCCCTCGTTATGTATAACAAAGATCAGAAGTATGAAATGTAAGTACCTTGTTATGAAGCCCCAAAAATCTTTCACTTGGTATTCCAACAAAAAGTCACTTCACACATTTGATTCAAGCAAGCTGAGAGCATTTATCAGGGATAGAGTTGTGTTGTCAGGCCTGGGTTCTCCATTGAACACATGTGCTGCGCCATATTAAATTGCACGACAATTAAAACTTGGCCGATGTGTCCGAGCCAGAATTACAAAGATACAAGTGAAAATGCAGCATAATGCTTAAGCTGGAGTATACAAGACACCACAAATTAATACTACTCAAAAGATGCCCTACACCTAATGCTTTAGCTTTGCAGAGCATAATATCTAGCTTGAATTACAAATATAAAATTGAAACAATTTGTCATTGAAATTAGAAACCACTATAGTTGAGGCAGAATCAATGGTCAATTGTTTGAAACTACCTTATCCCCAAAGAAACATGCTCTTCATGATCCATCTTCATCCATACCAGTTTGACAAATTTCTTATTATTGAATGTGTTCATCCTAGTGGAAGAGGCATACTGAATCCAGAGGTGAATTTGCAGCCAAAACAATTGGTGCAGGTTTCCATCCTCGTTCCAAGGAATGTTTCTATAGGCGATCATGTCACTAGCAGTACAAACCCTGAAATTAGAGCAATACCCTGCCCGAACTTATGATAAACAAGATTGTCAGCACAAGCACACATACCTGATGAGTTCGTAGATAGCAATAGCAATTATATGATTATAATATACCTAGAAATAGCTTAGAAAAAAGAAGAACAAACAGTTGCACATGCTTCAGGAATTTGCTCTGGCCATTGACAGGGGTGTGAGGTTGCTACACACTGCAGTGGTGTGAACCTGTGAAAGTGGGGAAATCCAATTAGTGGGGTAAAAGAAATTGGAAGCATTATACACTGGAAATCCAAGTGGAAAACACAAATGGGAACAATCTGTATCCAATGAGGTAAGAATTATCTCACTCACTCTTGGCGAGAGACGAGAGTTCAACTTATGAATCACTTCACCATTTTTTGTTTCCCCTTAAACTTGGGACTAACAATGTCAACGGTCAACCTTAACTATGGACCTAGTGCTAGCATAGGGCTGAGTGCTATTCAATATAAAGCATCTCAGGCTTTGCTTAAATCTGTCAGCAAACCACCACCTTGTAGACACGACGGTTGTGTCTTCAATCCCCCAAGCTAAAATTCCAGTCATTTTATCTTTCACAACTCTGGAAGGGCATGGCCAAAAATCCACTATGGAGAACAAATTGACGCCCAGGAGCCTAAGAAAGCAATCTCTTCAGATGTCACGACCATAATGTAATTCGGAATAGGATGAGGTTAATCCTTTTTCGGGCCATTACAAGGCTATGTTAGAAATGTAGGATTTCATCATATTTAACATCACAGTAAACTAAGTAGTAAAGGCAAAGAGAGAGAAACTGACAAGTGGAAGATTCAAGAGAATATATGCTTGATCATTGATTTTGGCCTTTCTGAAGGAAATTAAATAAACAAATCATTATGACTTCAACTTTAATCCACATAAGATCATACACAATCATTTATATACGCACATGGAGAAGAGTTCACATATACACGTGGTTTGGTATAAATATAACTTTACCTTCACAGATCCATGTCTATCCTTGGCATGAACTTCCTGATCAGATTTTGAAGGGAAGGATCTTCCCCCTCAGTTGAGATTAGATCTATAATGGATGAAAAGTTAGATGCACTGGGTGAAAAACCCCTTCCCACCATTTCCTCAAGGAATGCCACAGCCTTGTAACCCTTTTGTTGCCCAAAAAATCCTCTGATAATAGTGTTGTAAGTGATACCATCAGGCAAGCAACCATTCTGTTTCATTTCAACAAACAACTCACAAACTTCATCTAGCAATCCTTCCTCGCACAGACCTCGTATCATCATATTATATGTCGTGCGATCAGGATGTAGCCCCTTGGAAGAAAGTTTAGAGAAAAGCTCCCTTGCATTGTCAATTTGTTTATCCTTGCAAGATGCATCAATGAGGACACTGTACGAAACAATATCAAGATCTAAACTGCTGCTTTCAATCATGTGAAACAAAGAAAATGCTTCACCAATATGCCCGTTTTTGCAAAGGCCGTCCAACACGATATTATAAGAGTGAGTACCTCCAAGTAGGCCTGCTTTTTGCATCTCATGGAAAAGTTTTTTAGCAGCTGCACATCTACCAATCCGAAACAGACCCTGTAATATAGTGTTGCAAGTTATAACATCAGGTTTCAAACCCCTCCGAGGCATATCTCGAAAGAGATGCATGGCCTCATCTAATTCCAATTTGTTGCAATATCCCTTGATCAAAATATTATAGCTGAAAACGTCCGGACGAAGGCCGCTATTAGCCATGGTTTTTAACATTCTCATTGCTTCATCCATTCGACCTTGCAAACAATATCCATCCATTATTGTATTGTACGTGTATACATTAGGATCCACACCTCTTTTTATCATGACTCCAATAACCTCCTTTGCCTCTTTTCCCCTCCCTTCCTTAGTAAGTGCATCCACCAACACACTAAACGTACGAACATTTGGAGAAACACCACTATCCAACATCTCTCTTAACATTCCTGTAGCCTCCTTCCACTTGCCGTTATTGCACAGGCCATATATCAAAGACGTATAAGTGACGACATCTGGACGAATACCTTTTCCACTCATTTCCAACAAGAGGTTTATGGCATCACCCACCATCCTACCCTTGCACAGACCATCAATGATTGTGTTATACACAACAATGTTAGGTTTACAACCTCTCTCTTCCATAATCTCAACCATCCTAATAGCCATATTAGTGTTACCCGTTTTGCAAAGCCCATCAACGATTGTCCCGTACGTAACCACATTGGGTTCAATACCACTCTTTCTTGTTAATTTATCGAGTAAATCCATGGCCTCATCGATTTTATCCCGTAAAACAAGCCCACGTATGAGATTGGTGAAGGTAGTTACACAGGGCGATTTGCCCCGTTTGAAGAGGACGCCCAGAAGAGAGAACCCGAAATCGACTCGATTCAACTGGCAGCAACAGATTATCGCAATCTTCAAGGTGAAGAAATTGGGCTGGACGCCTGAAAATTGCAACTTCACAAAGAAAGAAAGGGTAGAGCCGTAATTACCCGATTTCTTTACAGCCGCTAAGGCCGTGTTGATTTCTGAAGTGGGTGGCGGAGGTTGCGCTTGGAGAGCCCGGTTCAGAAAGTCTTGAGCTTTTCGGAGCTCGCTGGGCCCCGCGGCGGGTTGTTTTCTTTTTGCAGGAGGAGGAGAAGGAGAAGGAGAGTTAGGGTTTCTAGAGTTGGAGTGAGAGTGAAAGAGGTTAGAAATAGCATTAGGGTTTTGTAGAGAGAGAGGAGTATTAGCGTTAGGGCGGTAATTGTCTGATGCCATGCAACTGATCATGGAAAAAGCACCGATTTTTGCCGTCGTCTCCATACTCTGTTTTCCTGTTCTGTGAAGTTGCGTCCTCAAGACTGTTGAGGCTGTTTGAGGTACACAGGTGCGATATCTGGATTTCGTTGGCCATGTATTTTATGACCTGGAAAAAATGAAATATTCGCACAAGAAGTTGAGTGTACTTGAACGAAATGGTAGTGGGAAAATCAATTTCTTTTCGCATAAGGGAAATTCTATGTGGTAATACTTTGCGAGATAGAATTAGAAATGAAAACATTCGTGGAATGGTTTAGTCATGTATACCGTAGACCCGTTGACGCAGTAGTTAGGAGGAGTTATATGCTTACGGTAGATGATAACACTAAGAGAGAGGTCGAGCGAAATTAACCTTAGAAGCGGTTGTGCGCAAGAATTTAGGTTCACTTGATATTATGGAACACGAAGTCCTCGACAGAGCTAAATGAAAAAACAAATTCATGTAACCAATCTCAATTAATTGGGACTTAAAGACTCGGTTTGATTTATAAGGGAAAATATTTTTGTAAAATGCTGAAAAATATTTACACATCTAAAGAAGACACCTAATTTCTTTCCTTTTTTTTTTTTATCCGACAAAACGCCCCTCGGCCACCTAATTTCTTTCCTTCATCAAGAGAAAAACACACAGCAGAGCAGACAAAACAAAATCGGCACAAAAGTCATTTGCATTAGCATTATCGACATGTATTTAACTTGTTTTTTTTCACAAAGATGATCCCCTCGTCGAGCTCTACAATCTAAACGATCTAATCACATTTTTGATCTCAAACAATTACTTATCTTTTCAAATGTATAATGTTTTTTTAATGCAACATGGACCTTGTTAGATAGAATTTATTTTTTAAGATAATAAAAACTATTACTACAAATTAAAAAATAAGTACAATTGAAAAAAGACACATGCCCCCAAAACAGGGGGAAATTGGAGACAGGAGTAAGTTTGTAAATCTTTGGCTTTGTTTCGCTGAGATTCCTACCAGTATTTTTTAAGGTCCCGTTCCAGAACGTAAAATAAGTCCTTATTTTTTAAGAAGATAATTTCAAGCTCAAAAATAACGAGTTAAAAATATGCAATATAGATCTTGTTTGAAAGATCTCGATGAGATCTTTTATACGGTGCAAAAAAAATAATAAATTATTTTTTATTTATACTATTTTTTAGTTTAAAAATGTAAAATAAATACTTATTTTTTAAAAAAATATTTTAGAACAGAGCCTAAGGCCCTGTTTGATAACAGTGTTAGATATGTGGGATTCGTAAGGAGATGAGATTAGAATTGTGATTGATAATGAAATAGGATTGGTAATGAGAATGGATTAATAATGAGTATATTTGTTTGAGATGAGATTAGATGATGAGATTATTAATATCATGTTTGTTTGTGATGGGATTAGATGATGGAATTAAATTGATAGAAAGAATTGGTAATGAGAATGTGTTGGGAGTTGGGTTAGATTGGGTTGGGATTGGTAATACCAACTCCCCCGAGTATTCATAATACCTCCTAAACCCCACCTTACTAGTCTAAGGGACTAATAGTCCTAACCCATTTTGGGTTCCCAAACAAAGAATTGATAGTCTCTTGGGATTGGTAGTTCAATCCCGAGGTCTAATAAGTTTATCAAACGGGACCTAAGTATCTTATTAATTTACGAGACAAGTCATCCTTTTACGATATTTACAATGGATGCGGTGGGACCGGAACTCTTGGATTGCACTGGGAAAGTATTGATTTGTGACCGCAGAGAATACCTTCCCCCCTTTCGAAATCCGCGCGCACCGCGCATCATTTTTTCCCCACGGTTTGTCGAGAGAGAGAACAAAACAAAGCACCGACCTCTCATACACTTCAGGAATCTTCACGTAATTCCATTCTTCAACCGAGAGAAATATGTATGTATATATGCACATGTATGTATAGAGAGAGAGGGAGAGAGGGGGGGTGCGTGATTAATTATTGCGGAGAGAGATGGGTGAGAGGCCGATCAGGGCGATGGATATATCGACGATCACGGCGCCGTCGATGTTTCCGGGGTTTCGATTCTCGCCGACGGACGAGGAATTGATATCGTATTACCTGAAGAAGAAGCTCGAAGGCTCTGACGAGTGCGTCGGCGAGGTTATTCCCGAGGTCGAGATCTGTAAATACGAGCCTTGGGACCTACCAGGTTAGACATCCACATTTTAGTCGTATTGTTTTGTTGAAGTTTCTCTTTCCAAAATGCTTCGTTATGCCGTTGACATTGAATTTTATACGACCAGTTTATCCGAAAGCATAATCAATTTTGGCCAAGTGGTCAACTCTAAGAACCAACTCATCCCACGCATAAGCGTATGAAACAGCTGTGAAAGGGCTGTAGGGATTAATACGAGATGCGTGCAAGCTGGCCAGAACGCCTATATCACCAAAATATATAGAGAGAGACAAAAGGGAAAGAAAAAAAAACCACACTCCGGTGCACATTTTATACTTTACCATACACTTTCACAAACCCTTTGTACACTTTTCATTTATTTCAATACACTTTTTAAACATTAACAACATCCCAATCGACTGTCTTTAGCATTTTCCTTGTCTTAAATCTATTAACTAGCAGTACATATACGAAATTTCATAAATAAGTACACATCGTGTGATGAGAAAACATTAAAATACATAAGGTTTTGCAATTTGTTTTGGAGAAAATTGTGGCGAATAGATTGTGGGTTGTGGACATATTCTTTTCTTTTTGAAGTCAACTGTCGTTTATAATTCAGAAAGAAACCAGAGAGCACGTAGCGATATCAATAGATCATTCTTTTCTTTCTCTCTTTTTTTAAAAATTTATGTCATTCGGAATATGTACCTTGTTTGGTCTAATGTATTAGGTGTCCAACTATAAATTATTTGAATTGATGTTTGTTCATACTCCATATAGGATTGAGTGTTCAAATACATCCTAAAATAATATTACTAGTATAATTCAAAAAAAAAAAAGTTTAGGATGTTCACTTGAACACCCAACTCAAAGGTTGCGGCCTGTGTGTTTTACCTGGTGTTGTAATCTATTACGTGACCTCTTGAATGAAAATAGGGAGTACTAGGATTTTAGGTCAGTAAAATCTTTTTGTTTTCGATGGAGAGGAGTCCTAAAAGCAACAAATTTACATACTACGATAATTGGTCGAAAAAATGTCCTGTGCATCTATACATAGGTATTTCGGAGTGTACAATCTTTTTGTCAATCTCGAACAAAGATCGTGTGTCTTAACAATCTAGGGATTGAGTTATGAATGCCTATCTTTTAGGATTGGTGTCTTATTGCCCGAGCCCCTTAGCTAGCCAGCTAGTTGGACAATGATTATTAAGTGGTGCCCCAAAGCAACAAATCTTCATATTATGATAACCACTTGACAACAATTTTTGTGCAAGTATACGTAGACACTTCTATCGTATTGTTTTGGGCGGAAGGTTCATTAAAGTAAGCACATACATAATGATACATTTACTTGATTGTGAACTTTTGTAGCACATATCATTATATCAATCTCGACTTCTGATTTACATGCTTCATTTTGATAAACTGGTGTTGTAAGATTGATTTCGATTTTTATGGTTTGCCAGCCAAATCTATCATTCACTCGGAGAATGAGTGGTTCTACTTTTCTTCTCGTGGGAGAAAGTACCCCCGTGGCTCACAAAACAAGAGGGCAACGGAATCTGGGTACTGGAAAGCTACTGGGAAAGAACGCAATGTGAAGTCAGGTTCTAATACGATCGGCACAAAAAGAACTTTGGTGTTCCATAAAGGTCGAGCACCAAAAGGGGAGCGGACAGAATGGATCATGCATGAGTATTGTATGAGTGGAACTTCTCAGGTGATTATGTTTTACTTCTGAATATACTGATTCTTAGCTGACTTGAATTATTTTATGAAGTGCAAGTCTTCTGGAAGTTTGTCTTGATGCCGTTAATATCCTTAAGCTGATAGTTTGCTGTCTGTTGGGCATCATGTTAGTCATTTTAGTTTTCTCTTTCTTAACATTATGGCAGTGACCATTTGTTAGCTATCAAAGTTTTCGTCGACATCATCGTATGTTCTTTCTTAACATGGCTGCACTAGCTTACGAAAATGGAATGACGGATGTTTAAGTTATTTTACGAAGTCTGGCCTTGTGTATTGGTAGGATTCTATGGTTGTTTGTCGGCTTCGAAAGAACCCTGATTTCCAATTGAATGAGAGTCCAAGGCAAGATTCTTCAAATCAAAATGAGAGTCCAAGGCAAGATTCTTCAAATCAAAGGCAGTTATCAACTGAGAACAGTAGTGATGTTTCACTGTCTGAAGTTGGCATTGAACAATTAGGCTTATTGGAAAAAGGCAAGGCAATTGAAAGTTGTTCAAAAGAGTGCAGCGGCAGTTATAATTCTCATTCAGTTGAGCAACAAAATGATCCGGGTTCTGAATCTGATTGGGAACTAGCAAATGAGTTCTCTCACCTTGGTTCCTCCAGCCACCAGGTTGGTTAATTTTTCCTCTTGTTTTGTTCTTTTAGACGTAACTTAGAGTCTTAGACGTTGGGGAGTCCAACTTTTAAAGTACTAGCTTCTTTGTAACCTATCATAACCTGTTCACCGGATTCCATGCTATGTTAAATGTGCAAAGTACCCATGTTGGATACCCGATTCTCGGATACACTGGATAAAGGGTACAGGCTTCCAATATATCTAGCTGGACACTTCTGCACAAAATGCCCTAAGACACCTTGTAAACACCACTTATTCAAGAAAATAGACAGCATATGCGGCATATGCCCAACAACATGACAATATTGAGTTGTCTATGAATCCTTAAAACAAAAATTAGACAAACCCGCCATTTGACACATACACCCCACCTGAATTTCAACAATCTACCAGCTTTCATTTTGCCAGCTATGTGCAATTTTGAAATGCACATAACTTTTACTAAGGGCACTATTTGCCTCAACTTTTGCTTTGATACCATAAATAGTAATGGCTCTTGAGTTATTTTGTTCTTTAAATAACAGGACTTTGATGACGACGATTGTTTTGCTGAGATACTAAAAGACGATATTATCGACCTTGGAAAACCTATACTGCCTCCAACTCCTGATATCTTACCAATAGGTGTGGAGAAAACCCAGAACGAGAAGTGGCTTCAGCAGCCAACACAATCAAACCCATTACATGTCCTTCCTCTTGAAGGCAAAGCAAACCGAAGAATCAGATTGAGGCAGCAAAAACAAGAAAACTACCATGTTGAACCAGTGGGGGTTGAAGCAAGCAATGACTACTCTGTTGAGGAGTTTCTCCGTCCAAACTCAGAGCAACCGCCAAACTGTTTGTTGGGCTTAGTTTTAAACCGAAGAGTTGATCGTCGTCGTCTGTCTGCAGTCTTTGCCGCCATACTAACCTTGTTGGTCTGTCTGTGTCTTTATTGGGGGTACCGTCGCGAGTCAAGAAGTTCAAATATGCTTGCTTATTATGAGAAGAAGCCAATGTGAATAGTGGGGTTGTCGTCTGTCTGCAGTCTTCGCCGCCATACTAACCTTGTTGGTCTGTTTGTGTCTTTGTTGGGGGTACCGTCGCGAGTCAAGAAGTTTAAATATGCTTACTTATTATGAGAAGCAGCCAATGTGAATAGTAGGGTGGCTTGTTTCTCAGAACATTGTACATATTGAGGGTGAATAAGAAGGTGTTGATATCATTCTTAGGTTTTTCACTGAAGGGATTCAAGTCAGATTTGTGGGTGTACAAACTAGTCATTCTTATGTATGCGCGTGCGCGTGCGTGCGAATGGGAGGCGGGGGGGCTGCTCCCCCCCAAGCCGCTCCCCTTGCTGCTGCCCCCCCTTTCCGGGCCCACTCCGGTCTCGCTCCGATGATCGGAAACATTCACTTTGTAGAGCTCGTCGAGTAGAACAACCATGTCAAAAATCAGCTTGATTGGATATCATTAAGTGCCTGATCGGAGCCCATATAACTCTCGGTCCATGGGTTACAATGGATTTGATCCAGTGTTTCGGATCCATTCTTCTTAAGATAAAAAGGTTCCGATCAAGTACTTAATGATATTCAATCAAGCTGATTTTTGACATGGTTGTTCTACTCGACGAGCTCTACAAAGTGAACGTTTCCGATCATCGGAGCGAGACCGGAGTGGACCCGGAAAGGGGGGGCAGCAGCAAGGGGAGCGGCTTGGGGGGAGCAGCCCCCCGCCTCCGTGCGAATGTGGCAAATTTGGTCAACCTATTGGATGGAAGTTGAGTTGGCGGCCAAGCTGCAAAATAGTTTTATTGGATTAGAGTCTAAGACTGATGAAATTGGACAAAACAAACATTAAAGTACCAAGTAGGCAAGTATAGTAGTAATGATTTTAGCTGTACAAACTTTACGTACAAAATAAACTGTATTTCACCCAATCAGTTTTACTAATGCTTGGCTTGGGACGATAAAAAAAAAAAAAAAAAGAGTTTAACTTTGAGATAACTTATCGGAAACAGTGTCGAGAGAGAGAGAGCCAGAAAGGTTTTGGAACTCAAAATCAATAGTCTTTTCCCACCTCTTGTTTGAAAAATTATTCAAGCTCTCGGTCATTATTACGTGGTGTTCAAATCCCTTCTTCATTACACATTGGTGGGAGAAGGGGGCACTCAATAATTACTCCTCTTGTTTAGCTATTTTTTGAACTTTCAAGATGTCAAAGTAGAAAATAACTTCCCTTTTTTTCAAGAAAAAGAATAATCTGCTAAACAAAGCTTAGCAACACTAACACCAAGTGATTATTAGTTTATTACTTGCTGGAGCACCGCACAACTTCTTTTTTCTCCATCACATATTAGTTCGGGTGACACCAGCAAATGAGAAGTATGCGAGTCACTTTTAAGTTTGAAATTTGACAACTTTTTAAGGTTAGGCCACATTTTCTCTTGTGAATTCTCTGGTTCTGACATGAATAATTTGTCATCGAACCAAAAGAAAAAGTGTGTGATTCACACATATGGTGGAAAAGACCATTAGGGCACCATGTGAGAGTGCTTGAAAGGAAGTAATAATTATTCGCTATCATTTTTAATTGAAATTGTCACATGAAATGAAATTATCCTTCTTTTTTTACTAAGTGAAAAAGGGAAATGATTTTCACATTCCTTTTTACAATTCACACTTTTTTTAATTTTTAACCACATGGATTTACCATGTTGCTCTCAGATGTGTATTAAAAGAACAATATGGTAAATTCAAGTGGATGTGGACAAAATAAAAATGTGTGAATTGTAGTAGTAAAAGGGAATGTGAATTACAACTATCATTTTCCATTATCTTAGGTTCAGTTTGAAATTTAAGGAAAGAAAAAGAAAAGAAAAGAGAAGGAAAATGGAAGAAAAAATTATTATTTATAAAACTTAAAATTATTATTTTATTCTCTCTTTCTCTTCTAACCAAAGAATAGAAGGAAAATTTAAAATTTACCTTTATTTTTTTTGAGTTCCATGGCCTTGTTCGTTTCTAAGTTTAGAAAAGTTTTTGTTTTATTTTGTAATCATTATCCTATTTTTCTCTCCAATTATTATCTTATTCCTTTAATTATTATTCTCATTTCTCTCTTTATCTTTCTCTACTCATTATCCTTCTCTCCGATCACCGTCCTATTTCTCTCTCCAACCCCACTTTTCTCCCATGTGATTTTTGTCTCTCGTTCGTTCTGTAATACAGTATCCACCTTGGTCCATTTTACGCCATTACTCTCCCTCCTAAAATTGGTCCTAATCAACTCCACAACCATCAACCACTTTCGAAGCCCTAAACACAGAGACACTCCTTCCGAGTTCCGATTAGGGTTCTGTTCTGTTCATCAACGTCGCACACCGCCAAAACCCAAAGCAAAGAAGTTGTGCCTTGGACGCGTGATTGATCAGATGCTGTTCGCCTCGAGTTTGGATCTATAATTCTCTCGAATTTCGGCCTCCTTTTGGGTAAATTCAGATTCTCGCCATTTTTGTTTACTTGAATTCATTTCCAGAGCTAGCAAACAGAGCATGTAGGGTTTCATACTCGTATTCGTCTGTTTCAAGGCTCTGTTTGGTGAAATTGTTAATTTTCTACTTTCTGTTAACATAAAGAATTGGAATTTCGTTGCAACAAGAACATAACAAGTGAACCCACTTTATTTTGGGTTCAAAATTTGGAAAATATAAATCTTTAGGGTTTCAGTTGTGTGTAAATTGTACTTTGTGGCGCTGTGAGGAAGTTGAGTCGTGAAGTGTGTAGGGCTGCAAACAAGCCGAATCAAGCCGAACATTAGAATGTCTAGGTTCGTTTGTTAAGTTTTTTAAACGAACTTGAGTCGAACTAGAACTCAATGAAAATTTGACGAGCCGAGCTAGCTTAGGTGTGAGTCGAACTTGAGCTTGTTCACGAGCCTTAACAAACAACACAAGTGAACCCACGTTTTTTTTGTTCAAAATTTGGAAAATTTAAAATCTTTAGGGTTTCGGTTGTGTGTGAAATGTACTTTGTGGCGCTGTGAGGAATTTGAGTGGTGAAGTGTGAAATGCGGTTAGCTTGCTTGCTTTGATTTTTGTGAATTTTTTGGCCAGGTGTTGTGAGAGGAAACTGTAAAGATGTCCAGGCCGATGTTGCTTGTTTTTCTGTTGATTATACTGATAATTACCTCCCAATTTGAGTGGAAGCAACCGCTCGTGAGTGATATCGAGGCGAGTCCTAGTGTTTCTCAGAAGCAACAACAAATTTCCAGTAGGGAAGAAGCTGTTAAAGAGAAGGTGATTAGATCTTCTTTCTCGTATTAGTTTCACTTGGTTGACCTGAAATTGCATCAAATGCTTTTTAATCTATTTTTTGGGTTTGCCGTAGTTTGGCTTGTCGAACTGTGGAAGCCCAACTTTGAAAACGAATGTGTTATCTTGTAAAGGACTAGCAATTTAACGTAGGCCATGAAAACCCAAGTCATGGCATTTTGGATCATGCTAAACTATGAAGCTCATTAATGGGGCTTGAAAATTGTATAATTTGTATTATATGTTTGATCACTTTTTCAGCCATGCTACACAGACTCGAGTATGAGTATCGGGTGCATGTCCAAGTGTCTAACCATCCTAAACTGTAATTTGGAGATATTGGAAATGTGCCCCAAAGTAGGGGTGTATAGGGATAGATCCTGGATACTTATTTCCATCATCAATTGTACTGAATACTGATGTTATAGATTACTCTAAATATCCTTGAAATCAATGGGTTTAGAAGGATATTTCCTTTTTCTGGCCATGTGGAACATTAAAAATCTTTATTGTCTAGCTAATCCAAGAATCTTTTTTCAAGTATCAGAAAACCGAGGATCGAGTGGCTAAATTGGATATGGGTGTTGGACACACATCACGCACCCTTACATAAACATCCACAACATGGAGTACTTAACGTACATTTTGAACAGTCCATGTAACATAGTTGGTCAGCACTCAGCATTGTGTCACTGATTGGCTGCTGATTTCATAATGCAACCCCTTAGGAATTTTTTTCCAACCAATTTAATATATGTTTTTGTTATGTGAGAGTGTCATGAATCAGAGATGTACTTTCTATATCACTTATCTTCGGAATCTGTTGTAGTATTATCCTTTGCAGGAAATATATGGTGCTAAACTGCTAATGATTCTAGTTCATACTACTTTGATAAGGCTTCAAGGAAGCATCAAATTGGTGCAATACTACAACTCGTCATAATATACGTGCTGCAATTTCCAAAGACTAGGAATTCGAAGCTTTGCAGATGTTCAGTGTCAACTCCAAAGAACAAATCTAAACTAGTACCCCTGCAAATGGGATAAGATTTAGTAGAATACCGAGGAAAAAAATTGTTATGGGATGAGTTATGACACACTGTGGCATTTTCAGCAGACCTCCTATGCAGTCTCTTAAGAAGCTTATGCCTCATTTACAATAATCATGTTCCTGTGTTCTGTGGGTCACCAGCCAGTGAAATGGCTTTGTAGGATATACACATAATCTCTTCAAGTGATGATCGATGTTAAGTCTTTTCGAAAGCAATATTAAGCCTCTGGTATTGTCTATAGGCCCACCATTACAACATTACGAGCCCAAAGACACTTAGTCCTTCACTATTTAGCACCATGTTTTATAGCATTAATCCTTTTGTAATACTTGTGCCAAAGGATATCTTTCCCCCACTCTGACCCCTGCGTCTTTTATTTTTTCCATCACTTTTCATTCCCTTTTGTTTAATGGTAATAGTCCTTGGATTTGTTGTTTTGAATAGTTGAAGGACCCTTACTTTTCCCTTGTTTTCTTTCTACAATACTCCGTCCATTTCATTTTGTTTATCCATTTTCCACATCGTGCCTTGAACTCAGATTAATAGATAATGTATTAATAGATAATGTGTTATCATGAATGTTGTTTCAAATTTCTTACCACAATTAAAGGAACTAAAGTAGATCTTTTGTTGGTTGTATAAATTTGGAAAACTTATTCATATAGTATTGGTTGATCCAATCAAAGGCACAACTCTTACAGATGGACAAATATAATGGATCGGAGGGTGTACTCCTTTAGATGGTATCTTTTGGAACTAAACTTGCGACGTAAGATTTTTGGGATATTTCTTTTTGAATATCTGCATCTTCAAGTGATTCAATAGGGTCATCTTTGGGAAAAAAGAAGTAATTCAATCGGGTAGATTAAAAATTTTTAGCCCCTTATCGCTGTTGAGGAAAAATCAGATTATTAATTGGATGGACCATCCTTGGGTTTATGAAAACTATAGAAATCTCTGTTATTGTTGTTTGCGGCTTCAGAATAATACTAGGAGCACCATGGTCACCTCACATGTAATGGACTTAAACGGTCCTGTTAACCCTCTATCCTGCAGTCCCGTCAGGATCATAGCTGCTACATGAAGTTATACCTTTCAGCAGCTCTAGCAGTCAGCAGTAGCCAATTTCATCACAGAGTATCTCAGTTGTAGATTTGGTATCCTACATGCCATACCCTCGGAAGTGACACATCACAATTCCATGCATTACTACCCCTAAGAACATATTCAAGCAGTACTTTACTTGGAATTCTGTGGGTAATTGTCTAAAAGATATGGTAGACCATTTGCCTCTACTGCTTTGGGATTACACACATCAAAAAAGAGGCCAAACCAGGTAGACCATTTGTCGGCACACGTTCAGTGGGCTAATAGTTATCTTTTGAAGTTTGCTTGGGGTCGAACAGAAACTTAAAAGAAGCGCGGAAGTGAAGCTTCTTGCATAATAAATCCCTAGAGTGCAGTGAGTTTCAAGGTATGGGTGGTTGGAGTCCACCCCTAGTTATATTGTGGAGCCTCAAGTCACATCGACAATCCCTAAGCATGTACCTAGAATTTTTGTTTTGAGGGAGAAAATGGTTTTTGAAGCTGATACAAAAGCATGCTATCCAAAAAAAATGGGAGTCGTCGTAAACAAGCATGTTTTTTTCGGGTGCAGGTCAAACAGTAGATAATTTATTTTTCTAACTAATAATAGATATGTGATGTCAATGCTGATAGAAGTTGGTAGTTTTTATTGAGATATATATCTATCATATTCTGCTTGGGTATGTGAAATAGAACCTTTAATTTAATTTTCATCGTGGCTTTCTTTTGTGCTTTGTAAGATATATTGCATTTTGGTGGATATGCAGATCATCTTGTCACAAGAAAAGAACATTCAGAGACTCACTGAGCTTGTCCGGAGTCTTCGGGAACAATTGCTTCAATGCCGGGGCAATAATGAGACAGCAAAAGGCAGCGTAAGCGCTTTGACTGAACATATTATCGAGCTTGAACGGCAACAGATTCTGGAGGACTAGAAGGGACTGCAAAAATTCCCTTACCATTCTTTATGGTATGTTCCCAGTAATATAGGACTATTGGTTTATCTACCTTTGTTTGTATTTGCAGCTTATACGTTCAAGTTTCAAGATTTCCTGTTAATTGTAACTACTCACGGTATCAAAAGACCAGTTCTCCCTGTCAGTGGCCATGTATGTATGATTCACAGTTTCCAGTGGAAGTTCTACCTAATTGCCTCAATGTTCTCTCTCTCTCTCTCTCTCACACACACACACACACACACACAGAAGTGCAGCTGCAAGGAAATACTGGAACATTGACAAAGCTGCATGGTCCATGTTGGGGTGTGATACTTTTGATCCAATTACAAGCGTCAGTGAAATAGTTATGAAAATTCTCCATCTTCTAAATAAAAAAGTTTGAAAGCATGTTTTGTTTTCTTTGCCGTTCTTAAAGGTCAGAAATCCGAGATTATGACCTAGCACAATGGCAATTGATATTCATTCAAGCGTTGCAACGCCAGTTGTTGCAATCAGCCTATTGAAAAAATTGGAGAAACAGTTTTGGCTGTTTGACCGAATACACCTCTCGGTAACTTTGGTTTAAGACTCTACTCGTCGAATCTCAAAGTTTGTTGTCAACAGGGATGGACGACTCAAATGGCGCAATCTCACCGTTAACCCATGTCCCCATCCTACTAGTGAAATGGAGTGGATTCTTGGTAGGTACGCAATTTTAATGAGATTTAAAACACATGCCTAAAAGGGAGAAATTTAAAAAAAATAGAAATGAATTATTTATCACCTTTTTTTTTTTTTGTACCAATATATGAAAAGGTAAGTTATTTAAAAGAAAAAGGTTATATTTTTAGTACGATAGATTATGATGCTTAAAGTGTGGGCTGTTGTTGCTATCTGGAAGCTACTTTGAGGTCTTTTTTCCTCTCATTTATACTACTCCGTATTTATTTATTTGGAACGTCTCATAAAGCTCGTGATGATGCGGGAGGATTGAATTCGTGAGCTTCTCTTTCTTACAAAATTAGGAATAACTGTTTTTTTTTTTTTACGACAGTAAAGATGTTCTGATCAGCTCACACGTATTTTGACTGTTCTTTTTTTCTTTTCTTTTTTTCTAGTGTGCCAACATTCTCCAATATCACATATTTATGTCAAATCCATACATTTAAGATTAGTTTGAGCTCGTATTCGTTCGATAAAAACTCGTTCAAGATCAGTTTGTTATACAAATAAATCAAGTTTTGAACACTTTTTTGAAGCTTGATAAGTTTGCGAACGTAGTTCGAACAAGCTACTATTCAGCTCGTCCGGTTAATGATGTATAACAAATTCAAGTTGTTCGAGATTGGCTCGTGTTAGGCTCGATTAAAGTTAATTCAATATCGGATTGCCTCACAAATAAGCTAAGGTTGAAAATAATTTGAAACTCATAGTTTTTAAGCCAAATTTAAACAACTAACTACTCAGCTTGTTTATCACCCACACGCATATGGAAAGCAAGGGTCCTTTTCATATGGTCTGTTGCTTTTACGAAAGAGCGAAAGGATGGTGCAAATTGTCCGTCTACTTGTGATTGTTGTGGAGAGAAACTCACAAGAATCTTATAGGATAATGCGGAACATGTGAAGACTCTGTAGTGAGAGAGTTGTAATAAACATTTCAGTCATCTATTTCAGTAATTAAAAGTCCAGATTTAAACCAAACTTTTTCAAGAAAGAGTTTTTTTTTCTAATCCAAACAATTAAAAATACTTTTGAACGGCTAAAATTGCTCACTGCAATATTGTAGAGAGTTTGCTCATTACAAGGGTGTGACTCTTTCGATCTAAAATTGACAAGCAAAAGTGATTGCATATGTCTAACCATAAACTTTATGTGTTGAAAACAAATACTTTGGAACTATATAGCTAAAATGTCATGGGGCAATTAGTAGTTTGTTCGGTCGTTAATTTCAAGACTCCGACATTGGTTGAACTGCACGTAAACTGGACATACGGTTACAAGAAAAACACACTTTCGAAGGAGATGTACTGCATGGAGTCAATTAAGCTGTGATACCGTTCATAAACACGAACACAAACACTTGTGAAATTCATATTTTCTTTGTAGAATTACCAGAATTGTAAACGCTCCTCTAGCTATTGTTAAGGTTGTTTTTTTCTTTGGTAAATTTCACCGACACCCCTAGTGTTTTGCTTTAATGAAGAATTTTCCGCTCATATATGAGAATTAACATTAAACTCCCTATAATAAGTTTCGCAATCCACCATGACATCAGTATCGTCAACTTAAAGCTTCGGCCCACCGCCCACGCCAGAGTGCGACTGCATCAACACGGTTACGTGGCCAGGGCGTGGCCAGGCCGGGAAATTTATTACTTGTTCCAAGAACACCACCAAGCAACACGTGACGGTACTCCAGGAGGTTTTTTCCCCGCACATTTCTGCTGTTTCAACCACCAAATATGCCAATATGCGTCCCACACAAATATGAGATGAAAAAGGCCGTAGAGCGTCCCGTGCAGTGTTGCATACACCTGTGCACCTGAATAATCACTCGGGTGGCAGCTCCATGAGTTATTATCCAGTAACCGAGGAACACTGCTACTTGATTCTTCAGACCACAATATTTATGTTAGGATGATCAGAGCACCTCGAGACCGTGCTCTCGAACTATTGAATAATAACACAAACTCCTCACCCCACCATATTTTTATATCCACACAAACCGTACCTGCGCACATATCTCGCACCTCTGGCCCTCAAAATACTACTATGATTAAAGAAACGAAGAAACAGGTATACGCAGAATTCCAAGTTTGATTTCCACAATTGGGTCCAGTTGTTATCTTGTATAAAGTGCCCATTAAAACAGAATTCCAAGTTTCTTTTTCGTGTGCGTGAAGCTAATTTCTTCTAACAGCTAACCCGGGAATTCGGAAAAACGAATTGGGTTTCAGTTCTTTGGTGGTGAAATGGTCAACCAATTCAAAGTCCGAATTTTTGTTCGTCTGGTCTTATTTACTTTGATTATTTTCTATACGCAGAGGGGAGTGGGATGGAGGAAAGTTGGAGAGACTGAATCAGTGAGAGTCATCAATCCCACAAATTTTCTTCTTTCTAGTTTTTTTTCCCCCCGTATATTTATCTCGCTAGAACTAGAAAAGTTTGGATTCAATTTAAAAAATTCAGTTACAGACGGTTACTTCCAGAGGTTGGAGAATTGTCATATATACAGGGGATTCTCTGTCGACGACACCTGCCATTTGTATCAGAAACGCGTGAAAGTGCTTCACTTTTGTCACCCATCCATCACCCATTTTCTACCTTTATTGGTTTGATTCTTCCAAAAGGTCTGAACTTTAAATCACAAGCGCTCTTTACTAGCAAAATCCGTTTTCTTTCACGAGATATGCCATCTTCGTAGGCATCAAAGATGGCATATCTCTGACTTGGAACTGTAAAACCACTTCCCACATACTCAATTGGGCACTATTCTTTGATACCCACAACTTGATTGGATTGTTCTTGCACCCTTTTTGGTATATATATGCCAGTTTTGTTTTATCATACCTAGTGTTTGATGAAAGGTCCAAGAGAACATTTCATATAACGTAACAAACTTTCCATTTCTTTCTGCAGCACTCTGAGTTAGATGGGTGAATCGAATGAAGATTTCTGTGATCAAGAACAGAGGCCTCCTAGTTCAAATTCATTGGGGTGTTTTTCTTGCACTACTTTCAATATTCTTGCTCCAATTTACAAGCGATTGGACAATCAGGTATGCCTTGTAGTTGTTAGAATTGTACTTTTAGAAGAAGTTGCTTGTGATTTGCTTGGAAATTGTGGAATGACTGTTGTAACTGCAACTAAATATTCCAGCACTGCGAAAGCGAGTTCCACGAACTTTGGCTAAACCGGAATGAGAGCATACTGGATAAGCTGCTTGATATAGGATCCTCAATTATATGTTTACAGGTATTTTGTGCAGTTTGAGGCAATAATATTTACCTCTATGTACTTTGAAGAAGTTGGTTCTCATTTTGGGCCAGTTTGATTGACCGGATTAGACATGGGATTGGATTACAATTCACTCACTGTACAACATCTTCATATGAGTTTTTGTACTCCCTCACTATTAGTGCAGCCAATCAAACATGGCTAAGAGATTGATATTATGGTTTGTTTTGCCAATTTTGATTTGTCATTGTGAGTCAGGAATTCTGGGTTCAAAATGAAGAACTTATGAGGATGTATGAGAAGAGACTTGGAGATGCTGGCTATCAGACTTTTAAACTTCCGCGTACCAATAACCGAGGAGATGGTACATTGACTAACTTTGTTTCTTCTATTTTGCTACTAGTGATACTTTCTATTGTTAGAATGTTAGTTAAGTATTGTAACACTTTTTGGTCCATGTGTCTTTGCTCTTGGTTGGTTTTCCTGACTTCATTTCATTAAACATGCATATTTTGGTTTCTGTCGATTCTAGCTAAGATTCTGGGAGAGTCTTGATCTATTTGATTCTGTATGATTTGTAATTCTATTGCAACATAGATATGTCCTGTGTAAATCTTCAAGTCATTATCATAAGGTTTGTTTTTCCTGAATCACTTTTCTTGTTTTTCCTATCCTATCTTTGCTCATTCATAATTCCCCACTTAATTTTCCGATGCTTTTCTTATGATGGCCTCTCTTTTTTACAGTAACACTTTTGCTCAGAAGATGTAACTATTGAAAATTTGAAACTTGGAATTCTCATTCACGGATAGGTTCGGGTGTTCTTTCTTGAATGCTTGTCGTTCCCGCATTATAAACCTCTGCTTTTTATGGAATCTAGTTTTTGTATAAACAGTCGAATTATAGTGGATTAATTTGTGAGCATGTAAGCTAGTAATTAGTAACCAGTGGTATGTCTGACAATGCTTTTGTATCTTTTACAAAATCTTGTAGGTTATGAACTTTAGCCTATCGTCTAAGCTTCTAAATTATGAGAAGTATGTTGAAGAGAATTATATCCTGTATAATTATTGATTCTAAGTACAAGGAAATGGGAGATGGTACTGGAAAGAAAAAGAAGTAGGCTTCGTCTTCTTCTTCTTCTTCTTTTTTGTTGGGGAGTCGTATCGCAAGCATAATACCGTTAGCGTGAGGGATAAGGTAAGATATCAAGGGCCACCAATAAAAATGGGAAGAAACTTGTAAACCGTACAGAGTCAGCTAAAGAATGTTGTCATTGGAACTAAATGTGGATGAATTTGCCATAGACCAGAGTGCAGCAACCTTCCTCCTTAGCAATTGAGTCATGTCTTTCCATGCCACCTTTATAGCAAATACAAGAGCATGTTAAATTAGTGGTTTCGATATTCGATGTACTTGCTAAATATCCTTACAAATTGACATGGTGCTTTGAAACTTCTGAAAATACTAGAGTTGAACCAAAACCTTACAGCAAATTTTTGTGTAGAATTTCTAACTTAGTAAATGTTGCATAAGTAAATTTTTTTGGTTTACGTGTCTTCGATCGGAAGAGCCAATTTCTGTTTTAGGGAGATTGCTGGTTTTAGATTTGTAAATTTCTGAGGTTGAAACCAATATGCAAATTGCCCAATGGCATCTTTGTTTCTGGGTACCAACCATTCTGTCAGCAATTGTTCTTTATATGCTTTACCATTTGACTTGCTTGTCAAATTGTTGCATGGAAGTGAAACATTTGTAGCTTGAAGTTGGTTCACCGACTATACATCTTAAAACCCTTTTGATGGATAACTTTCTTTTCCAGTTAATTATTATATTTGGCCTTTCTTCTGTGTCTGAAAGGCATGCCTGAAATTTCTATGTTGTTCTTCCTGTAGGAGAGATCACTAGGGTTTTGATACTTTGAATGATCCTTAAATTCCAGTTAGGTGAGGTCTCGTTAGGCTGCAGAAGTGTTAGTTGTCATCCCATAACACAGATTTGAGATGCCACCTGTGAAACATGACAGATGAACAGTGCAACCACATTCACCTGAAGCAAACACCAAGATTTATGTGGTTTTTTTTAATCTTCTGAAGACTACATTTAGGGGCACATATGAGAAGATCGCATAATGGAGAAGAGAAGATGGTAGGTTTTTCACTCAGGCTCATCCCGCAATCTAACCCCTATATAATTGGTCCAAAAAAGGAAGAGAAATAGCCAGAAGAACACGGGGCCTTGGTGCTGTACGTGGACCCCACCAAAACTGTAAAGCAAGACCCAGTAATCGTCTGGAAACTGAATGGGCTCTTGGTTGCTCGTGGAAAAACCTCCTTAGCCTCAAAGTTTCTGTATTTTGACACCCTCTAACATTAGGAACTCTGTTTACGTCATATAGCTTTTCAAACCAGCATTATTTACAGAGGGAAAATGTCAGCTGATACTTGATAGTACACGCATTTGTGGCAGTCTGTGCTTTTCTCATGCTCTCAATTAATGAGGACCAAGTGGTTCTCATAGGATGTTTGTTTCATGTGATCGTGTATGATACTTAAACGTAGAGAACACTCTGCTTGATGATCTGACCTTATAGTTCTATTAGATCTTTCCATCATCAAGTTTGAGCTAAGATTCGGAACTAATTTTCCATACAATTTGGCATCTATTGATTCTCTTGGTGACAGGTCTGCTTACAGCAGTTTTCCGGACCCAATTCCATGTTGTGAATCACCAAGAATTTCGATTTAATGATATTGGTGATCGTGTATCCCAGCTTCTACATGTTGAGTTACTTGATCATTCTTCTCCCAACCAACCCACTAAGATGGAGAAGCAAGTTCTTGTTGTCAATACTCACTTAATTTTCCCGCACGATTCGAGTTATTGCTTTGTCAGGTTGCAACAGGTGATGGTTTTCTCTTGCTATGTTCTGATCCTACTATGGTATGTTAAAATTACTAAATCTATCTGCAAATTCTGAACCTTTGCGACCTTGGTTTGCTTTGCTTTACTTTTTCTTGTTAAGGTATACAAGATTTTACAGTACATAGATCAATACTGTGAAGAAAACCAGCTCCCACCTCTTCCAGTCATTTTATGCGGGTAAGATCTAAGCCACCTTAGAACTGAGATAAAATAATAATGCTCTCCTCTCTCCTTCTCAAATGAAGAAATAATGTCTTATCTGACTCATCTGTCTTTGTAAAACTTTTTGCAGGGATTGGAATGGAAGTAAGAAGGGCAATGTATATAAGTTTCTGCAATCACAAGGTTTCGTCTCAACCTATGATATTGCTCATCCATGCACCAATGGCAGCGAAGATTTCTCTAAGGTGGTTAGGTGTTCGTATTGTGCTTTAATAGACATACCGTAAGAAGTATGCTGAAGATATAGATTGTTTTGCAGTGGATTAGCCATCGTAACCACAGAGGCAATATGTGCGGTGTAGATTTTATTTTGCTTCGCAATCCCAGCAAACATCGGAAGCCACTAAAAGAAAGCTTGATGGAAGCAGTTCTTGGGAACATCAATGTATGCACACTAATTTATTGACTAGTTCTACTGTTGGTACCAATTTATGTTCTTGAAATGGAATTGCTCAATTTTTTTCGTAGAACCTGTCACTAAAATTATCACCAGAGGCCATCGGCCCATTACACCTTCTTGAAGCTGATGGCAGTCACATAAACTATTCTCAGTTCTTGCAAGCTCTAGCTCAGGTATTTACCTGTTCATGTTTGAGAATGTTTTCAATTTTTTTTTTGATCCGAGTTGTTAGTTGTTTGTCGTATGCTTTTGATTTCTAATTGTTTTCTGTTTTTTTAATGGTCAGTTGGGCTTAAGCGGTCACTCTGAAGATTGTATAGGTACCAAAGACATAAAAGAGTTATGGGAACAGATAGATACAGATGGGGATGGTGTGATTGATCTACCAGACTTTTCTGTATGTCCATCTCCCTTTTGTTATTTCCTACTCTGTTGAGTTTTTTCTCCGTTGCTTTTCTTCTTCCACTTATTTCTTGATGCCTTATGGTCCATTTGATTAGCAAGAGAATGAGAGAATGGGATGGAAAGAGACAAATATATCTACTTCTGATGTGTTTGAATTAGGAAGAGAATGAGAGAGAGTGCAAGAAACTGAACTTTCCTGTACAACTTATGCATCTGGATTTCTTTTTTTCCTCTGCATAAAACACTGGAAACTTTAAACCTTCTCGTGGAATTAGTTATCAACAATTTGTATTTCAAATTTTGTCTCTCTCAATAACTTGCTCCCCTGTCTCATACTAATGTCTCTTTAAAGTAAGTTGAATTTCTTTTTCTTTTTTTTTTTTCCCGTTCTTTTACTTCAATTTCTACCATTTGTATTTTCCATCGTCTTTTTCTTCCTAATCAAACAGACCATTATGGTTTCTTGACTAAATTCCTCTCTTTGGTTGGCACATTTGAAGAAGGCAAGAAACTCGTGCGGTTTTGTGCAGCAAAATGAAGACAATGAAGAAAATACTGCAACTGCAATCCGTTTCAATGTTAGCAAAGCGATGTTGTTTCCTTCGGAGGTTGAAAGAGGCATATGGCCTGATGATTATTCCCTATCCGATCATGCCCGGTTGACTGTGGTGTTCTCCCCAGTGCAGTAACATAGTTCTTGAGGTTTTTTATTTTCCCGGACTTTCTGTTGATAAAATTTTGCTGGCCTTATCTACGAATAGAAGTTTATGAAGCTTATGTTTTTTTCTTCGCGGGGTAAATGAAGAAATTTCTGGGGTCATAGATTTGTATAGGTATGTATGAAATAAAAAGAAAATAGTTGAGGAACCGAAGATAAATTTATTTAGGTGCTTCTCTTCAATGGTGGTTGTACTCTTTTAATGTTTTTGTAGATAAGGAGTAATGTTTTCTTATGTTGTTGTCACAAATACGGTCCACCAGAGAGTACAATGGTCCTGAGATGATTCAAGGGAGATGTTGAAGTTAATACAAAAGCAATTAAAAGACGTTTTAATTGCGCTTGCAATCCAGACTCTCCCAGTCTCCCTCTTTGAGACTCTCTTCTCAACTTGCCATATCACTCTTTCGAAATTTAGTACGTATTTTGGAACATTTTTAAAAGACATTTTTATGCTTGCGCTTGCAATCCAGTGTGTGCGCATTATGTGACTTATGACAGAATAATTAAAAGTTGATTGTTTTTCCGCCCCTCATAGGTAGGTTTGTGGGTTAATAAGTTACGGAGTATATTTTTTTTTTTAAAATGTAATGATACTGCTTTATCAACTCAAATGCAGAACCTTAAAGCATCCACTATGGACATGTTTGATTGTAGGATAAGAGAGATTGGATTAAGAGGTGGGTCCACATCATTCCCCCTTTTCACTGATAATTGGTTGCACACGAGATTAGGTTCAAAATGAAAGGGAGTTGAATATTTGTCCATGTACACCATGTGTGATAACTAATACTAGAGGGAGGGGTCGTATTTCATGGTCCACCTTCTCTGGATTATCTCCCTTCCTTATTCATGGTAAAAAAACCAATTCTCATTATCTTTATCTCATTCTAACCAAACACGCAATAACTCACTTGTCTTCTCTATCCCATCCTTGATCCCATTTATCCAATCCCTCTCAAAAACAAACAAATACTAGTAATCAAACTTCCCGGAGATATTACAATTGTGCATGTTACAGTGTCCACATAGGTAAAATAGAGATCCCTTCACTTAGTTAAGAGTGTGTGTTAGGTAATGAACTCATTGGAAATTTTATGAGTTAGTTAAAATAAAACATTAGTATCTAACATAACTACCCTCCACATCAAACGTTTAATGCACTTTTTAAATAGTTAGAAGGCTGGCCTAAAATAATAAACATTAGTATCTAACATAACTACCCTCCACATCAAACCTTATGCATTAATACTCTATCATTTGCTAAAATTAACCCATCCACTATCCAATTAATCCATGATAAAAAGTATCCAAACAATCGCTAAATGCTTAACACCTCACCCTGGCGCGGATGGCCTGCTTTTAGTCGGAAAAGAGAGAGAGAGAATTAGTTGATGTGCTTGTAAACTGGATCGAACAGTTGTGACCGTCAACCAAAAAAGAAAAGACTAACTGCTTCGTCGCAACCTAACCTCTTAGAAAGGTTCACATCCCGAGCGTAGGGTTAGGTTGTTGAAAGCATATTAACCGGTAAGACCGGAATCGTTCCCACAAAGAAAACTTCTTAAGCGAATTTGGAATAGATGTTGTGTAGAGAGTTGCGGCGTTCAAGCGGCCAACTTTGGTAGTCGATTGAATGACGATATTTAAACTTGGAATTTAACTAAATTAAAGATGGTCGAGTCAAAGGGATTGGTTTACCCACGACTTAGCCGTCAAATGGTTCCTTCATCTAACTCATGAGTGAACCGAAACCATCCGGATTCCACTTGAAGAATTAAAAGCTGAAGACTACTTATAACTTAACTCAAAGTTCTAATTCAAGTTGAACTCATTTAACGCAAGTGAGAAACGAAAAAGGATCGTTCGCACGCATAGGATTATCAAGCTCGTAGCACAAAGCGATAAACTTCATTGATCAAAGAAGCCACCAACCCCATGATCAAAACTATAAATCATGAGTTTAATTCATTCAAAACATTGAAATTAAGCTAAAGTTAGGAGGAACCATTTAATTGACTAATCCATAGGGTGAACCTCACCCTATGACTTAACCTTTTAACTACTCACACATAACAAAAAGACTAGAAAAAGAGTTAAGCATAGAAAACACGATTCACCGATGAAAACGAAAATAAACTAGATTTATGAGAAGATCTAATCCACATGAACAACTTTAATACTCGAGAAATTAATGTAATACAATTACTTGCTAGTGTTCTTGAAGAAAACAAAAGAGAAAAGCTTGAAACTTACCAAAGAGCTCTAGGAATTCAAATGACTTAAAGTGTTAAAAATTACATAATGGCCATAAACGGCAATAAGGGCTATTTATAAGCCTTTCAAATCAGCCAAACAATGGACCAAAAGACCCCCAAAATATCCCAAAAACATGCCTAAAGTAGAAACTTTCTATATATGGAAGATTGAAATGTTCAGCACAAAAAGCTGGTCGAAGGGCATTGGTACCGATACCTGAAAAATGAGGTATTGGTACAAACTCAACTGTCTTCAATTTTAGTGACATGGTACCGGTACCTCAAAAACGAGGTATTGGTACCAACTCAACTGTATTCAATTTCAGTGACATGGTACCGGTACCTCAAAAACGAGGTACCAATACCTCTGAGTGAAAACTGCAGAATAAGGTCAACTTGGAACTTCAGGCCTTGTGGTGTCTCAACGGCCTTTCAATGCTTGATTTCTTGATCAACGGGGCTTGACGGAGGTGTGTCATAAGGCCTTGGTCCCACGGATGTCCTCGGAACCATCCTTGATGTGTTTGGCTCGCTTGACCCACTTTGGCACGTTCCTTGCCAACCTTGACCTCCGGCCAATCTCCGAGGCTTCTTGTGACACCGAAATGAGCACCGGCGGGCATTTGGACATTTCGTTCAACCCGGAACGTTGATTGGCATTCAAAACCGCCTTAAAAGCACGATTAACTTGAAATTCACACAAAAATACCTTACGTGCAATATCAGATAAAAACGACAACTTTAAACAATTAAAAACCACAAATTAGAGGATTAAAGTCCCAAGATCATACGATCTTGGGTGCTAATCACTAACATTTTGCACTAAGTTACCCTTTGTAGTGAATAGTGGATGCCCTTAATTAGGAGACCAATAGATCATTGTTCATGGCTGATTTCCCATGCCAGAAATTCAAAGCTGACACCAACTAACGTTTTCAATCGTTATTACAGTTGAGTGGGTCGCACTACCCAATCCAGAACCAAATATGTCGGACACCAACTAAGGTGTTCAATTTTACCTTACGGTTTAATGGCCAATCCAGAACCAAACATGTCGGTTTAAAGATCGATCAATTTCTTTATAGGATTGTTGAACTACGTACTTTGGTTTGAAAGCACGGGAGGTACGGATGCAATAAAATAAACGTGAGGGGACATATTCGCACATGACCCAACCATTGGAATCGTTTAAGTGAAATTTGCCCTAAATTTTTTGAGGGATCCAACTTATTTTATATATCCATACTCGAGTACTTGTACATATGAGCCGAATAGCACTCGTGCTAATCTCTTGCACCACTGCGCTATTGTCTCATTGCTCTGAACCTACATAATGTCAAAAAATGCGCAGAAAGTCTATGCCCGCCGCTCTTTTTCACCGCTCCCCCCACCGCAGCGCTTAATCTCACTGTCCTTCTCCGCAATCAGTGGTCCGGATTAATTTTACTCCGTTCCAAAACACTTTTGGACTGTGAGATTGAGTGCGGTGGAGGAGCGGTGGACATAGACTTTCTGATGCGGCGCATAGAGTTCGAGGTAACTACAAAATCCAAATATAGAAAGAAATTAAACAAAATGAAACAATTGTGAGCTTAATTTATATAGTAGTTATTCAAATATTCTTGCAGTAAATTAAACCACCATGTTTTTAATGATCTTTAACTTCCCTTTTGGTACACGCATTTACATGTGAACCAACTATCACAGCAATGAATGAAGTGTACCTGCACTTAAGTAGTTGCAATATTTACTCCTATTAATTCCCCACCTAGCCATATTTACTCTAAACTAATTCTCCCTCCAACCCTGACATTTTTCTCCATATTCCCATTTGGCACCAAACTTTTCTCTTCTCTTCTCCTCAATCATTCCAATTCAATTTCTTCCAACCTCCCCATCTGCTCTTTGTCTCTCTGGTTTTCCCATGTAACCTAATAACTCCTCATCAAATTTGTTTCTATATATGATGATGAAATAAAGAAACCTTTACCTACTCTCTTAATGGCCCATTGTATATATAGCCCATTGAGTCCTCAAACCCAACACATCACCAAGCTCATTTCTAGCTAGAGTTTTCCTTGTTAATTAGCCCTGGTAATTGTTTTCAAGATTAGGCTTGTGGGCATATATAATACAAGTTAGCTAGAGGAATACTCCAAAAAAGGGTTGCATATGAGAATTGACAAGATGAATCATAAGCTTGATTTGAAGCTCAACTTGTCTCCTCCAATGGCTCACTCCCAAGTGGTGGTGGAGTCGCCGAAAGGATCGTGTGTGTCGTCGGAGCTCAGCTCGAATGGATCGCTTTGTTATCCGGGCAGCCCAGAGGCGAAACAGATGATGCTCATGGGGTGCCCTCAGTGCCTCATGTATGTGATGTTATCGGAGGAGGATCCGAAGTGCCCCAAGTGCAAGAGCACGGTTTTGCTCGAGATTTCTTGATCATCAAGACAATGACCATGAAGACTACCAAGTTCATCAAGTTTAATTGTGCTACTAATAGAATCCTTCTTCATGCAGCATGCAGCTTAGTTTCTTTTACTTTGCTAGATTAATTAGGTTTTTCCCCATCATCTCCCTTTAGATTTTTCACTTTGTTTGATCATGCCGTGTTTGGTTGCCAAAGTTGTGTACTCCGATTGGGATGAAGGTTTTAAATTTTCATTCGAAGTTAACTTTGATCCTTTATTAATAATTTCCGTCGTTTTCCTTGCTCTGTTCTACCATCTAACAAGTTTTACTTCTTTTTTCTTTCTTTCTTTCTATTACAATTGATCTCATAAAGCTGACGTAGGTGTCGTTCCCAATAATACCGTTTCATCAATGTCAGATATGTGCGTAGTTGCTTTTACTATGTGACATTATTAATCAATTATCTCCGCTTGGTGAGTAAAACTTGGTAATAACTAACCGTAATATGAAACGAACTTGCGAACTAGTCCACTGTTGACCATTACTGCCTCGAAACCCATAAGAGTAAATTAAAACATGGGATGGAGGACTCATCTCCATACATACAGCATTAATAGCCAAATGAAGGGCGGTCCAAGTAAATTGCCCAATGTAACCCGGTAGTCAAACGTTCGAGTCGTAGAAACAAGTTCTATTTGTGAAAGTAAGCTGGCTCATATGAAACTGTTCGTTAAACCCTAAAATTTCGGGAGTCTCATGCACTGAGTAACCCATTATGTATGATAACTAGCACATCTTCATCCAACATAATGTGGTAATTAATATGAATTAATCACCAAAAACCCATTTTTTTATTTAACGCTAACAATAATTTTATACGATTAGGAAAGATTTCCCTGGCATTCAAAAGTCAATTCCGTTACCAATCGAAGGAAGGCGGACTGCTGTGAGCAGAACACGTTAGCATGTGACAGCGCGCAATTTCACCGTTCAAAAGTGTTTTGAACAGTTTGGATTTTAAAAGAACTCTTTCAAGGAAGAGTTTAATTCCTTGGAAGAGTTTTTTTTTTAAAATCCGGACCATTAAATGCCAAGATGAACGGCGAGATAGAGCACAGCTACACGCTGCTGTGTTTTTTCACGGCAGCCCCCCTTCCCCAATCGACCATGCTTTTTCTTTTCTTCTGAACTTGTAAATCGACCATTTTTGCGTCACCATATCCAGTGGTTAATTATCTTGGTGGGTGAGCTAACTGCTATCATTGAAGATTGTGAATCTGAGATGATATTTCCTAGTATAAAGGCCAGAAGGACATTTTCCAGAGATGGTTGGTTCAAAAATTTATTAAAAGCCAAAATGTACGAGTTTTCTATTGGCTTCTGATGCTATGGATATAGTCACTTTAAATGATCAGTACAGAGACAATAGATATTCTTGTTGGGAAATCGAATTCCCAAGACCCAGTGATGACGCGTACAGATTAGACAACAAAAATAAAAAAACCCTACAACACGGAATTAGGGTTTTACCACAACTCCCTGCGACACGAACGCTGGTTGCACCTGGTATAGCACGGCTTGCTATAAACCACGAATACTGCTCGATCGTACCTTACGATCTTCTATCGTATTCCCTGCACGTCTAGAACGCGAACTGAGTGTGGACTCTCTCGCGATCTGTTTGCCCTCTCTAAGTCTGCCTCTATTTCGTGAATAATAGAAAAACGTTTTTTTTTTTTACCTAGAGAGCATAACGTGTATATATAGGGCTACGATAGGGACCTAAGGAGTGATAAGTCTGGGCTCCCAGTGTAAATAAGAAAACCTAATCCCACCAGGATTCTACTTCTTATTTCACTAATTATAATTCACCCAATTACAGAATTATAATTGCACTCCCGTCCTTATCTCAATTATATTACGAGCTCCATGATATTAAATACTTATTAATCTCCCCATGTTAAGATTACAGATACCCGTTGATTAAAATAAATTACTAACAATTCTATCCACGTACCTAGATTAACCAAGCCACTCGATCGAGTTCGAGCTCGTGTTCTTCCGCTAAAAACTTGATTAAGATTGATTTGTTACATTAACACTAAGTTTGAACATTCTTTTAAAGCTCATTAAAGTTTCAAACCAAATTGCTGAGGAAAAAAAAAGCTTCAAACTAAGTTCAAATAAGCTACTAATTGGCTCGTTCGACTTATAATGTAGTATAAAAATTCGAGCTACTTGACATGTCCCATGGGCTTGTCTCTTCGGCTTGATTAAAGCTCGTTAATTTGGTTTCAAATCAAGCTCGAACAAGATACTAATTATCTTGATGAATCAAGCTACTGATTGGCTCATCTTATAAGCAAGTTAAGCTCGAATCGATAACAACAGCCTAAATTATGGACTTGAACTGTCCTCAGATCTGTGAACAAGACTTCAGTCCATCAAATTTCGGAGGCAATTGACAGTTGTTCATTCAGCGGATCAATACAAGATTGATCTTTTATATTGCGCGCACTTGTTGAATTCATCCATAATTTTCCTGTCGTGGGCGTTATGGGTCTAGACTATGAACAGCCTCCGAACCTCTTGTGAACTAACTTACTAACCCCCGCTAATCCCTCATTGATGTATACAATGTTGGAAAAAAAAAACTTTTTAAAGTTAGCTTGAACAACAAAAAGTGATTCAACCTTGATGATTTTATGATTAATTTGTCGTACTAAGAGTTGCTTATTACTAAGCAAAATTTAATTTTGGTCAAACTAGAGTGACTCGTCAAGTTAAAGCAAAAGACTCCAGCTGTTTCAACTAATGTGTAGCAGTGCAGGGTAGGGTAGGACATTTGACTCTTCAATATGTAAAATGAATGAGCCCGTTTCAGAATACCTTCTTAAAGAATAAGTATTTTTTTCATATTTTCAAACTTAAAAATAATGTAATGAAAAATAAATTTTTAATTTTTTTTGCACCGTATTAAAGATCTCAATAAGATCTTTCAAACAAGATCCATATTGCATATTTTTAGATTTCAATAAGCCCATTATTTTTGAGCTTGAAATTACCTTCTTAAAAAATAAATACTTGTTTCGCGTTCCCGAACGGGGCCAAATTAGCCTTTCCTGACTGTTATTAAATACTCCTGTAGTAGTAATAGGGCCGGCTTATAAGTTTTGGAGGCTGGAAGTGAACCTCTTAAATAAGGCCTCCTTATATTTTTTATACAAAAGTGGTCTAAAAAAGTCTTATAAAAAAACCATTACAAAAGAATAATTCCACCATTATATAAAAAAAAAAATTACAAAACCATTACTCCTCAAGCGTTTCTTTTCTCTTTTTTTTTTTTTTTTATCATCACAGTGTTTCTAATGAGTAAGTCCATTGTTTGGGCCTATTTTGTACCTTTTAAATTTCAATTAGGCCTATTTTGTGTAAAAGAGGCTTAGTGCAAAAAAAAATAAAAAATTGAGCCATATATACATACATATATAAAGGGATCCTAAAATTCTCAGAGCCCTCATTTTAAACATTTTTTTGAGGGCTCGAAGCACATGCTTCCTTGGCCTCTCTCTTTAGCCGGCCCTTGGTAGTATATAAACCTGATTTATATTTATTGGCTCTTAATCATATACTTGAGATTAGGTAACCAGTTAGCTTCATTTCGAATGCTATACTTTGGGTCCCATGCTATACTTCGCATGACAAAACCTAATCAGCCACTTGCATGATCCTCTCTCTCTCCAAAAAAAAAAAAAAAGAGAGAGAAGAAATTGCGAGTCTCTTTCTCTCGGACCCGGGGGCTCTGCTGCCCCATGTGCAGTAGCCCAGGCCGGCACCGTTTCTTCCTAAAAAAAAATTCTAACTATCAATTTGCAATCCTATGAAGTAAAATCGTGATTATGAAAGTTTTAGAGACAAAATTTGATTATGTCTCTTTAGAATAATATGATCAAAATAAAAAGATCTTCACACCCGTTCAAACGGATTAAAAATTGGAGCACTTAATTTTTTAGCTATATTTTTTCATATATAAATATATAAACGGTCTCAATGCAAAAATTTTCATTCTGCATTGATGCAAAGATCTTGTTAATATAATCAGAATAACAAGATCT
This sequence comes from Rhododendron kiyosumense, assembly GCA_019656275.1. NCBI lineage: Eukaryota > Viridiplantae > Streptophyta > Magnoliopsida > Ericales > Ericaceae > Rhododendron > Rhododendron kiyosumense. The sequence continues at coordinate 55,356 of BPLS01000523.1, forward strand.
TTACACCGTTTGAAATATAATCAGAATAACAAGATTTTTACACCGATTCAAACGGATTAAAAATTTTCGCATAATTTTTTTAGACCGTTTATATATTAAAAAATATAGTTAAAAAATTAAGTGTTCCAATTTTTAATTCGTTTGAACGGGTGTGAAGATCTTATTATTTTGATCATATTATTCTAAAGAGACATAATCAAATTTTATCTTTAGAGTTCTCATAATCACATTTCTGCTTCATAGGATTGCAAATTGATAATCAAAATTTTTTTTTTAAAAGAGAAACAGTGCCGTTCTGACCTGGACAGGAGCTACTGCGCCCAGGGGCAGCAGAACCCCCGGGTCCCTTTCTCTCCCCTCTCTCTCTCTCTTCCCAAAAAAGTGAAGAAAATGCGAGTCTCTCTCTCTCTCCCAAAAAAGCGTACATGTTGATTTGGCTATGTATCCAGAGAATCCAGTATGTGTAAAACGAAAAAACCATTTTCTAATTAAACACCCTAAAAGAAGGATTCAAGACGGGTTTTCCAAGATTATACTATACTAAATAATAAAGTCAAGCTCTAAATGGTGGTCTACCAAGCACACGAGGCCAAACTCTATTAAGTTACGCCTTCAATGATAAAATAAAATTAAGTAACAATTAAATCCCTTTCAATTAAGTAGGTTTGGAAGACTTTTCAAACCTGAGAGATTCCTTCAAGTTTCTTCAGTTTCCGCAACATTTTTTTAGTTAATTAAAGAATTAAGTAATTATTAAACGAGTAGTTTACTGGCTTAATATTAATCAATTAATTATGCTTTCTTCCAACCCCAAAGCATAATACTGATGAGACGAAGATTACTAAAATTAATAATCATCAATGTTTGACATGCGTTTCACACTCTTATTACTTGCCCTCTTTTTAACTAAAAGTCATGTGTCTGGATCAGCTTACACTCAACTAATTCTGGAGATCCAATCCCACCGGTATACTTGCGGAAAACCTAATTAAAGCTGGAGCTTCGTAGGGGCCCCAAAAGAGTTATAACACTTGAATATTTTGAAACTTGAGACCTTAGAAGAGTGTCAACCCGTAAATTGCCCTGGGTCTTGACCACTGCGTCAACTCCTTAAGATTTATTACATGCTTATTATCATGCCTTAGACCCTGTTCCCTTAAGAAAAATAAGTACCTATTTGAAAAATAAGTACTAATTTTTCGAACTAAATGTGATGTATTGTAAGAGAATGACATGTATCGTAAAGCAAGAAATAAATGCTTAAAAAAATATTGAGAACCTTACACGAGGCCGTATTGTCTTTCAACTCTTTCCCATAAACAAAACCATTAAGCAATGTTGCATCGGTTGCTTGGGTTTCTTTCTTTCTTTTACTACTCCCTTTATCCAAAATTTTTGGTCATTTTTCACTTTTTGTGCCACTCAAATAATTGGCTATATCTTTTAATTTATGATGTTATTTTATATCAAATATAAATCTTATTTAATAGATCTCAAATAATTTTATTAAACAAAGTTTTCGAAATCTTAGACAATTGCTTGAGTGACACAAATAGTGAAAAAGGACCAAGAATTTGGGATAGAAGGAGTACTTTTTAATGATAGAGATGGCTTTCGATTTTGATGATTTGGAATCCGACCATGCCAAACAAGCCAGTGTCCACAAGGGGCTTGCTAAATCCCTTTAGGGTGCGTTTGGTTGGATGGAATGGAATGTAAATAGGAATTAAATTAAGAATGGAATAGAATTGGAGGAATTGAAAATGGAATAATCATTCTTATTCTCATGTTTGGTTGTGCTTAGAAATAGTCATTCTCATCTCCAATGGAATAGTGTGACAATAGCAATTTTTGGAGTGACAATAGTAATTTTTGGAGTAGCAATAACATTTTTGGAGTGGTAATAGTAATTTTTTGGAGTGGCAATAATAATTTTTGGTGTGGCAATAGTGAATGTTGGAGTGGCACTAGTAATTTTGGTGTGACAAATAAATGGAATAACAATTCCTTAGTTTTTTGGATGGAATGACAATTCCTTTACTAATGTGAATATTGATTCCATTTGGAAATCATTCCATTATTCAATGGTGAACCAAATATTGGAATCAGTAAGTTATTAGAATAATTATTTTATTCCAACCTTGATTCCATCCAACCAAACATACCCTTAGTGTAGATGTTGGAAATTTGATTCTAGTTAAACTGCTCGCTTTCTCGTAATGCCTTTGCAAAATTAACGATAATGTACAAGTGACGAATTTTGTCACTATTTTAGTAACACCACTCTGAAATCACTAGTCTACGATTTTATCATTCCGAACTCCAAATGGTTAGCCCTGTTCCAGAACTTGAATAAGTTCTTATTTTTTGTTCAATAATAAGGCTTGTTCCACAAAATAAGAAGTAAATACTTATTTTTTGGTTAAGTCAATTTCAAGTTCAAAAATCATGTGTTTACACAAATAATTTTTCTATCAATATAGATCTTGTTTGATAGATCTCATTGAGATCTTTAATACGGTGAAAAAAAATTGAAAAATTATTTTTCATTTATGTTATTTTTGAGTTTGAAAATGTGAAATAAGTTGCTTATTTGGGTTTTCTGGAACAACCTTTATTATTTTTCTTTGAGAAGTTTCAAAATAAGTACTTATTTGTATTTTTTAAAAAGGTTTCTGGAATAGATGTGGATGGTTTCGTTCTAGGTCCAAAACCCACCAATCAAACAAGGTCTCAATTCATGCCCATCCCTAAATCATATATGAGACTTGTGTGTATCTCATATTTTTCATTTATTTGATAAGAAATTAAAGAATTTATGGACCCAAACATATGGGGTGAGACATGGCTACGAATTTTCCTACAGACAAAGAATCAAAGTAAGACCTCGAGGAAGTTAGGAATGAATATTGCCCTTATCTTATGTCGGGCAATGGCATGGCAAAAATTAGAAGAAGAATCCTTCTTCCAAATATAAAAAGTTAAAAGCAAGAGGCACTCTTGGCTTTTAATTCGGGGGCGACTATTCGCAGCCTCTTATTTTCTTTCGCAGCCCGTTAAAAATTTTCAATTATACTTAACAGTTAGTTACTGAAATTGAAATACATTTTCAGTATCCAATTACTGAAATATAATATTTTTTTCAATGCTATTTACCGAAAATGAATATTCGGCAGTTGTTTACCGAAAGTTGAACATATTTTCGACATGTAGTTTCCGAAATATAATCTTGTTTTCAACAGTTATTTACCGAAATGTTATGTATAATTTTCAACAACCATTTATTGAAATGTAGTCGGCTGCGGAAGAAAATAGGGGGCTACAAATAGTCGCCCCCTTTAATTCCTATTAAAGAGGAATTTTAATTAAATCTTTGGACTTTTTTTCACAACTTTTACCCAATCGGGAGTACTGTCTTTTTCTGTCCAGTAGTCAAAATACAGATCCTTTTTTTTTTTTTTAATCTTGATTAAAAAAAATTGTGGCTTTGCTCGATTACTCTTTCAACCATAATTTCTAAACATACTTTTTTTAAAATTCAGTTTATATTTTCTTTAAAAAAATTGCTTGTTTTAATGTTCCTAAATTTTAATTTATAAAAAATTCCGTTTAGGATCCCTTTGACCGAACTTCTTCCAAACTTTTTGGAACGATTTTTCGTTATATTCTCTTACTTTTTGTTAAATTTTGGTCAAATTTTTACCTAACGTCCTTCGTCTCGAAGACAGAAACCGAAAAAGGTGTAAAAATATTACTCTCTCTGTTCCAAATTGAGAGTCCCTTTTGAGGATTCCAACTATTTAAGTGGACATGCAATGATTACATATACAATCTTTATCATTTTCACTATTACTCCTATATTCTACATACTTTATAATACTTTATATTCACCTGCGAGGGACACTTTTGAAAAATCACCAAAAAAAAATTTCATTTTTGGAAAAGGGCCATCATTTTGGAACAACCCAAAATGGAATAATAGACTCTCAATTTGAAACGAAAGGAGTAGCAAAAGTTGAAAAAAATCCATATAGAATGACGAAAAAGAACTAAAAGACAGTCTTTTTCACATAGATTGCCTTTTTAAATCAAGGCATTATGTGATGTTAAAAGAGCAAAAAAAATCAACACGTTATGTGTTGTTTGATAAAACTGAAAGTTGAAACTGTAAGCTAAAAATTTAAGTACTAAAAGCTGAGTGATGAATTTTTAAAGCGAAAAAATTGTTTGATAAATATATTATGCAATGGATAGAACAAATGATGACCAAAATTTTAATTCTATTAGTTATAATGTTTCTCTTTTATTTTATTAATAGTCACCATGTACTTATAGTAGTGATAAAGTGCTTACTGTGGTGGTGGTGGTAGTAAGAGTGGTGGCAATGTCAGTGGTACTGGTGTAATGGTGGAGGTGGAATGAAAATGGTAGTGGCAACAGAGGTATAGTGAGGTATAGTGGCGACAGTGATGGTGGAGTATTGGTGGTTGTAGTGATGGAGTAGTGGTGATAGTAGTGATGATGGTGGTGAGAGTGATGGAAGTGGTGGTAGGAGTGGGGTGGTAGCTAATAATGGTAGTATCTATATCAACAGTGATGGTAGCGGCGACCATAGTGGTGGAGATGGTGGTTGTGGTGGTGACAAAGGTGATAGTGGCGGCGATGCAGAGGTTAGTGGTAGGGGAGGGAAGACTTGAATGCAATTACTCATGAATTCAGTCAGAAAAATTACTTAATTTTTATTAATTTTTAGCCTACATTAAGAGGCGCTTAATCTTTTAAGCAATGACAAATATAATTATCAAATCTTTTTAGTCACTTCAATACTTAGGGAGTATTTCCGGTAATGAATAAGTTGTTGAGAAATGTCAAATTATTTTCGGTAGTGAAAAAGTTTTTGCTACGTATGTGAGTGAAAAAATTATTGAGTTGATAAAAACTTTTTTGTTATTGAAAATAAGTTGTTAAAATGTGTTTAAGTTTTTAGTATTTTTTATTAATGGAAATGAGGCCTTAATTAATTTAGTTTAAGTGCTGAGTTTGAATTATAGAAAGATCTACTGGTCAAAGCCTAAAGTTTAGGAATTTTATTTTTGGAAAGAGTTGAGACTTAAAAATTTGCTCTTTCATAATCCCGCAAGTTTCAAACTAATTTTTTGAGATCATTATGTACTAATGGCTTGTTTGATAACCTAAATTCAGCACTTAATACTGAATCAATTAAGTAATAAGTGATTCAGTAGGTTTGATAACCACATTTTACATTGCTTAACAAATTAAGTACCACTTAAAATATAGGTCAAAAAGTTGAAAAAAATTAAGTAGCTTTGAGCTACTTAATTCTTGCTGAATTTTTGTATACTTGCATTCAACCATCATACCATCACCATAACCACTCCCACTCACACCGCCACTACTCCACCACCACCACTACCACCACCTCCACCGCTCCACCACCATCACCACCACCACTCCACCACCACTCCTCCTCCACCACTCCACCACCAACACTTCCTCCACCACATCACCACCACCACTTCCTCCACCACATCACCACCATCAACTCCTCCACCACCACCACCATCAACTCCTCCACCACCACCACCACTTCCTCCACTACCACCACCACCACTACCACCACTCCACCACCACCACCTCCATCACATCACATCACCACCACCACTTCTTCTACTACCACCACCACTTCTTCCACTACCACCACACCATCGCTCCACCACTACTATCACCACCACCAGCTCCACTACTCCAGCACCACCACCAGCTCCACTACTCCACCACCACCACCACCACCACCACTCCTACCATCACCTCCACCCATCCACCACCATCAACACAGTCATCACCACCACCGCTACTCCACCACCACTACCACAATTACCAGCACTACACCACCACTCCTACCACCTCCACCACTCCACCACCATTATTAAAAGTATATTATGATCGTTAGCAAATTAAGAGGGAATTGGAACAAAATTAATTCATCATTTTTTTAATTCAGTACTTAATATATTTATCAAACAGTTTTTCAGCTTAAAAATTTCAGCATTCAGTTTCCAGTACTTAATTTTTCAGTTTTCAGTTTTATCAAACAGCCCCTAAGTTTTATTAATTTTTAGCCTACATTAAGAGGCACTTAATCTTTTAAGCAATGACAAATATAATTATCAAATCTTTTTAGTCACTTTAATACTTAGGGAGTGTTTCCGGTAATGAATAAGTTGTTGAGAAATGTCAAATTATTTTCGGTAGTGAAAAAGTTTTTGCTACGCATGTGAGTGAAAAAATTATTGAGTTGGTAAAAACTTTTTTGTTATTAAAAATAAGTTGTTAAAATGTGTTTAATTTTTTAGTATTTTTTATTAATGGAAATGAGGCCTTAATTAATTTAGTTTAAGTGCTGAGTTTGAATTATCAGAAAGATCTACTGGTCAAAGCCCAAAGTTTAGGAATTTTATTTTTGGAAAGAGTTGAGACTTAAAAATTTGCTCTTTCATAATCTCACAAGTTTCAAACTAATTTTTTGAGATCATTCTATACTAAGTTTTACTATGAATTTCAATTTTTTTTAGGGCAAATTATAGTTACCCCCCTCTAACTATGCCTCGCGTACACTTACCTCCCTCTAACTTTTTTTTGGCACTTAACCCCCTCAAACTAACGAAAATTCAAACGGTCATAACTTCTTCGTTCAAGATCGAAAATATGCAAATTATATATCGATTTCGAGGTCTTGAAGTTAGCTTTCTAATGACACCAAAATCACATCACGATTCAAAGCACACAAAAAATTATGATCAAAAGAGTAAGGGCTGGTAGACAAAAAGACCGTTTTGATCATAACTTTCTGTGTGTTTTGAATCGTGATGTGATTTTGGTGTCATTAGAAAGCTGACTTTAAGACCTCGAAATCGATATATAATTTGCATATTTTCGATCTTCGACAAAGAAGTTATGACCGTTTGAAGTTATGAACGTTTGAATTTTCGTTAGTTTGAGGGGGTTAAGTGCCAAAAAAAAAGTTAGAGGGGAGTAAGTGTACGCTAGGCATAGTTAGAGGGGGTAACTATAATTTGCCCCTTTTTTTTAGGTAGAGTCGGCACGAATGAATGAATGATTGATAGAAGAGGACGAAGGAGCGAATATGGACCGAGACCGAGTCTCGGTCTCCCATCAGTTACAGTATTCACTTCCCCAGCCCTATTCCTATTCATCAGTCAAAATACGCACAACGCGTTGAACTTGGACCCCACTTCCCCCACTCCACGCCTATCTCTCTCTCTCTCTCCAAAAGTTCTCTCTTACTGTGTCTACATACACACTACTTTCTCTCTCATCAGTTATTCAATCCCGCAAATACACGTCTCCCTCTCCCTCCCTTTCCAAGCAACATCTCCTTCACCCCCCCACTCCCATATAAAACTAAACTATCCATCCCTCCCCACAAACCCACAAAACAACACTAATCGCCCCTCTCTCTCTCTCTCTCTCTCTCTCTCTCTCTCTCTCTCACAGATCGGACTTGCAAGTCCAGGCCTGCTCGTGGAACGATCGACTTACCGGTGGTCAGAAAAACGAAATCGCACGAAAACCATGTCTGTCGGCGAGTTTGACCCGAACCCCAAACCCAAACCCGTCGTGATCCGAGAGGTCTGGTCCACCAACCTCGAGTCCGAATTCGACCTCATCCGCAACCTCATCGACCGCTACCCTTACATCTCCATGGACACCGAGTTCCCCGGCGTCGTCTTCCGTCCCACCGCCACCGCCCTCAACCACCACCAGCAGCGCCGCCGCCTGGAACCTTCCGACCACTACAAGCTCCTGAAATCCAACGTCGACGCCTTGAACCTCATCCAGGTGGGCCTCACCCTCTCCGACTCCTCCGGAAACCTCCCCGACCTCGACGGCACCACCTCCTTCATCTGGGAATTTAACTTCAGAGACTTTGACGTCGCGCGTGACCCCTACGCGGTCGATTCGATTGACTTATTGCGCCGTCAGGGGATCGATTTCGACAAGAACCGATCCGACGGGGTTGACTCGGCCAGGTTCGCCGAGTTGATGATGTCGTCGGGGCTGGTCTGCAACGACTCGGTGAGTTGGGTGACGTTTCACAGCGCGTACGACTTCGGTTACCTCGTGAAGATCCTCACGCGCCGCGAGTTGCCGGGCGGGCTGGAGGAGTTTTTGGAGATCCAGAGGGTGTTTTTCGGAAACAACGTTTACGACGTGAAGCACTTGATGCGGTTCTGCCAGAGCTTGTTCGGGGGGTTGGACCGGGTGGCGATGACGCTGGAGGTGAGCCGGGCGGTCGGGAAGTGCCACCAGGCCGGTTCGGACAGCCTGCTGACGTGGCATGCCTTCCAGAAGATGAGGGATTTGTACTTTGTGGAGCATGGGCCGGAGAAACACGCCGGCGTGTTGTACGGATTGGAGGTTTTCTGAGAAGTGAAAAAAAAAAAAAAAAATTCCTATTTATTTAATTCTTTTGGCACAATTGTCTAAGGTGAATTTTGTAAATTAAGTTGGCTATATCAGAATATTTTGAATTGAAATCATCTGAGTAAATGTTTCCTATGATCTCGAACAGAGACCGAGAACGATAACGATACTAGCAACATTATTAGTTGTTGAATCACGATTAACAAGAATTCATATATATCGCGGCGACTAGAAATTATATGGTGGGAGTTATGGGAGATGAAAATGCGATCGACCGCCCTAATTAATTAAACAATGGTTCAATGTATACGATAAATTAACTAAGATAGGGGTTAGATTTTGATAAATAGAGAGTATCTTTTGAGGCAAAATAATAATTTAGGTCGAAGGTTGTAGTACATGAATAATCGGGCTACATGATAAGTGTCCAATCTAATCCGATTTGTTATTGTGATATTAGGTAAAATAGTTGTGCGCGTTGCTATTCAGTCTCCGCGGGTGGTTCAAACTAAGACAAGGTCCCATGTACGTAGGACAAGAAATATGATTGGGTAAGCCGATACTTAACTTTGGAGTATTAACTAGTGGGGGTTTATTCATGTTAAAATAAGTATTAGTGAAAAATGTTTCACGATGAAAGTTCTCCAAATTCACAATTTTTTCCCACTTCTTAAGGTCGTGTTTGACTAATAATATAAACAAAAAAAAACAGATGATATGCCGAAATTGTTTTCCAGATAAAAATAATAAACATGTTTTACATGTTGCGGCTTTTACATCAACCCGTACACCTAAATATGCGTGAGTCTGGAGCCAGCGTTGAAGTTACGGTATGAAGTAAAAGGTCACCACTCCTCTTTTTCGTTGGCTCTAAGTGTAGTGAATTTACATTCGAAAGGCTCTATGGCCATGTTCCAACAATGGATACCTTCTTGTGCTCTTCTCTTCATCGATCCCTCGCAAGGGAGGGAAGAAGAATCTCGTGTTTCTTCGATCTCAAATACGTACTTTCCCTTTCGTTAAAGGGCTTAAATAATTTGTATTTGTTTTGTGAACGATGGAGTTGGTCCAGGTTAATTTGGCTTCTTCTTACTCATTCATTAATGATTGGAACTGCAGTGAATTGGAGACCAGCATGCGCGTTGACAATTATGGTGGGCTAGCAGTACAGCTCGATCCGTATGGCAAAACTCACAAATTGCACGAGTAAAATATTGTACGAAAAGTTTGGGTGGGGCAACTGAGAAGTGTGGACTTGACTTGTGAGTTTGGAGGACTTGGCTATTGGCTATTGGCTATTGGCTAAGATGGTTGGCGCCTTTTGTTTTTAGTTCAAGGCCGGTGTTCATGTGTTTTTAGTTCAAGGCCGGCGTTCATGTGGATCCTCTAACCCAACCAAGAAACAGAGAGAGAGAGTGTGTTTTTTGGCATAAAAAAGAACTATATATAGATAGATAAAGAGTCAATACATGAGATAACATATTACAGCTTCAATAAACAAAAGCTAGTAAGAGAGAGAGAATTTTTTTTTTGTCATAAAAAAAGAACTTTATAGATAGATAAAGAGTAAATACATGATATAACATATTACAAACCCAATAAACAAAAGCTAGTAAGAGATTACAAGCTAAAATCAGAGAACAAGCAACATATACAAGGAAAGCAGCTCTCAAAGCAAAAGATCCACTCGTGAAGAGTCTGAAGATTATCCATTGTCAAAGGGATAGGATATATATCGCCTTCGGAGTGAATTTTGGAAGATGCGACAAAACTTGCCAAAAGGTATGCCTAATGAAATTTGATGTGCTCACCAAAGGTGATATTGCAAATGTGGACTAATTGAGCTAAAAAGCTGAAATCAAAAAATGATGGGGTTGCAATTGTTAGAAACTCCTTAATGCTGCTCAATTGTTGGAAAAGAGAAGAGTTATTAGTATGAATATTGATATGAAGCATATGATTTTTAATAGCCCAACTCACTGCCTCAATTATAAAGATGATAGAGGCGTAATCCCTTTGAGCATTGGAGCTTTTAAAAAACTAGCCCACAATCCTGGAGTTAACCATAAAAATTACTCTCACACCCGATTTCTTGAGCTATAAATTAGAAGCATTGGCACAATAGATATCCAAAACAGGATCTGCCCGAGATTAGAGACAAGGATTGGCATGGAAAGTAAAGGATGCTGCCGTATGGGAAGGTGATGCAGGGAGGCGTTTTGGAATAGAAAAACGTGCAACAAGGACAATTATGAATAAATATGAATTAGAGGTACTCTATCTACGAACACACAATAATGAGATAAATCTCGTTTTTCATTAATCAATAAATAACTCCTTAGTCCTAAAGCTTACAACTCATTATACAGGCTGAGAACTCTAATCTTAATTGAACTCTAATTCTCGTAGAACAAGAAAACATAAAATAGGAAACTAATAAACTATACTTAGAAAACTGAATACTCTAGAACACTTATTCCTAAAATTAAAACTCACTAACAAAATTATTAAAACATAAAATACGAAAAACTAAATAAAGCTATTTATTAAATTATTTTCAATTCCCATTCTGCATTATTCTCTCCGACCTGAAGAAACTCGTCCTTGAGTTTATAAAATTGGATCCGCCGTAACTTGTCCACATCAATCTTGTATCTCAAATTAAATTTTCGGACCACAAACTGTAAAGATGAGTCTAGAAAAATAAAAATAATATTGTTTGTCACAACTTGCTCTAAGTACACAATCCAAATATTTTCCTTCACAATAACTTCAATATATTCCAAAAAGGGTCCACGAATTGATTTCTGTGACCAGCTTCAACCCCCTCCGATTTCTGAATATTACGCAAGAAATTCATATCCAAGCTTTCAATTACGAGAGGTGCTAGGGACACATCAGGTGTGGCACACCTCAACCACACCCCTCTCACATACAGGTGGGACCCACTTTTTCAATGGGCCCCACCTGTATGTGAGAGGGGTGTGGCTGAGGTGTGCCACACCGATGTGTCCCTAGCATTTTTGTTCAATTACGGTGTGCTTCACGCGGTCCCAAATCAGAAAGCTTTGGTGTAGAAAAAATATTGTTCATAATAGCACTTGCGTCAAGATACGTGGACATGGTTTTAATGACATTACCATTGATCTCACAATGCTTTTCATGCCCACAACTCCAATTGGTTGCTCATCCATCACAAGTTCTTCTTGTTTTGTACCATTGCCCATCTTCTTTTGTACTGACTACTGAAAACTCGCGTTTCTGGCAGCAGGCGTGAATGCGATGTGCGCGGGCGTGCCAAGACTTGTAGCGCCTAACTTGTTATGAAGATTCCCGTGAATCTTGACTTCTATCGTAGAGCGATTGTGTACGACCCAAAGGTTAAAGATCGTAAGAAGGTTCGTGGTTTGCCACACGGTTGTGGACTTTAAATTTCCTAGTCGTATAGGAAGTGAGACGTGAAAAACGTGAACTTTATTACTCCGGGATAATAAAATTTGTACAAGAAAGGTAAAATTCAAACTACTTGAAGAAGTTAGTTCGAATGGGGTTGAATACTAAGTATTCGATAGTCTACTTTGCTGAAAGTAGGAAAGTGTGCTTCGCTGGGAAGACTTTGTTTGTAAGCGTGAGCTTTGATTGGTGTTGGACCTGTTTTCTGTCTTCAATTCTGCTATTTATAAGCAAAACAGCAAGCTGATTCAGGCCTGAATCCGGATTCAGCATTGCACCATTGACTGACATGTGTCCCATGATTGCTCCAGTTTTCATGCATGCTTGATCATGGACAGTTATTTGCAATTGGTAGACCATGGGTGATGTGGCAATAACTCCCCACTTCCCCCTCTTCTTATGCTAGCTTGACACATGACCAATTGACTTGGTCACAAGCTGATTCAGGCCTGAATCCGAATTCAGCTTTGCACCACAAGCTGCCAAGTGTCCCATGATGCTCCCTCCTTTTGTGCATGCTGAATCATGGGCAGTTATTTGCAGTTGGTAGATCATGGGTGATGTGGCGATAACTCCCCACCATCTCCCCTTCTTATGCTAGCTTGACACATGGCCAATTGACTTGGTCAAAAGCTGATTCAGGCCTGAATCCGAATTCAGCTTTGCACTACAAGTTGCCAAGTGTCCCATGACTGTTCCACTTTTCATGCATGTAAGGTAGTGGGCTGTTTTTCTGGCAGTTAAGGATTCATGGGTGATGTGACAATAACTACCCACTATCTTCCTCTTTTCATGCATTTGACACATAGCCAATTAACTAAGTTAATTGGCCTTTGAACTATGGAGGGAAATAACCGCCCGGCTGCAACTTAATCCCTAAAAACGTGGGCCGCACCTCATGGACCAGATCTGCCCCTTTCTTCATGGGCCCAACCGCGGGCCAATTTTTTAACATATCATGGGCCGTACTCCTCATATGGGCTGCGTATTTTTTGGGCCCAAATGGAAAATACACATAGCCCAAGATTTACCCAGTTAATTACTTAGCTTTCGGGCCAATTTAATCAAAAAATTAATTAAATGGCCAATCACGGCTAGCCCGATCCACGGTGCCAAAAATGGGCATAAACAACTACATAGTCATACTCCTCCGGATAGTCATCCTACGTAGCAGGTAAATCCCAATCAACTTGTGATTGCAATAAGGAAGTATTAGTGTCCAAAAATAAAAAATAAAAAAATTCATCAATCAATTTTCATTACTTAATTTTTTAACTTTCAATTTCAGTTTTCAGTTTTATCGATCAACACCCTAGCAGCATTCAACAAAATTTGAGACCTTTAAGAGCATCTCTAGTGGACCCTATAAAACACCATTAGCATGAATGGCTAAAATTTTAGCTAGTGAATCAACAAATGTATACAATATTGGCAAAAAAAAAAAATATCACAAAAGGTGACTCCAATAGACTAGATAAATTGTTCAAAAAGCTTATGGCTCAATAGTTCACCCTCTAAATTTAGCCACCAATATATAGACTCATTATATTTTTTGTGCGACTAACTTGTAAATAAAAATTGGATTTTTGTTTTTCTAGGAATAAAATGGACCTGTTTATAATATTGTCCTGCTACAAAAAACGTTGTACGGTTTCAAAATGGAAGATTGCTCTTTTACTGCTCTTGCTTTGCTCTTTCATGTCAACTCCAAAGCCCATGGACTTTCTAGTGAGGTCACCCATCTCTGGAGTACCCCAGGATGAGCACACTTAACTGTGAAGTTACTATGCGCTTTGGCCCGTTCTCGCGGCTTTAAAAGACCTTATACAAGTAGGAGGAATATTTTCTTATGAACCATGACTTGCCTGCCTCCTTCCGTCCGAACGGAGCCTGCCATCCTGCAGTACCGCCGGCCACCAAAAAGCAGTGTGTCACACTTTCTGTCTACGAAATATTTCAATTCATCTCATTCACAATGCTCCACATAGACCGCCTTTTTCTTCATTCTAAGTTGATCAAAATTTTTGTTTAAGATAATACTAAAATTTAGCTAGTCCATTCACTCAGTATACTATTGACTACCTATTGATCCATAAGTGGGTTTTATATTTATATCAAAAACTAGCAATTGGCCATTCAATTTTAGTCGATCCATTTTTTTTACGGCGAAAATAAATTTTATTAACCTTTGAAATTGGCTAAAGTTTACTACTGTATTAGCCAATCAAATTTTTTTTTTGTGGAACTGTTATTAGCCAATCCATTTGAGATGCTCTATAATTGCATACATTTCCCCGCACCATATAAATAGTGTACTCTCCTCTCGCTCGTTACATTCTTCTTCTCCCTTTCTTCCGTCCACATTCATGCTTCCCCGCCTCGCAAATCCGTAGATATATACACGCAGCCGCAGGTATGAACAATCCCATATTCCATTTCAATTCCTCTGTTTCAGTTCCCAAAACAGTCTTTAATTCATTGCATTTTTCCTTATTCCCCAAATAGCCGTACGATTTCTCATCTCAAACCTTGTAATCGCTTTGATTTCTCATGTCCGTTTTTTTTTTTTTTAATCCAGTACCGCGATCATACGTACTTGGGGGCCGCTGAACTGCATGGCTTTTTTTCTGATTTCTTCAAATTCGATCGTTTCACATTTCATTGTGATTTAACATCAAGTTTTCTACGCACGCATGCATTCATTTGTAGGTGTACGTAGTTGAGGTTGATCTTGCCTTGGGAATATTGTAATGTTTCCCTTTCTCTCCTGAAGTTGGCAAACTTTATTTATCTCTGTTTAGTCTGTCTACACTGTGCAATGTACTTGAGCGCATTCAATTCAGAGAAATGGAGAGAGTCTAGTTTCAGATGATTTGGTATTGTCGATTTTCTTCAATAGTTTTGTGTGTTAAGGCTTTGGTGATTTGCACAAATTAAATCAGTAAATCTAGGATTAACAAATGGTGCAAGACACCGAATTCATCACAAAAAGCAGCGGGTTCTTTGACAATACTGGTGGGTCCTGCATCATTATCATGCAGGGTCCATCAGAAAGCATACTTTATGGCGATGTGATAAATGTGCCCCTAAGTTTCTCATCTATTTTAGCTTCTTTAGCGGAGTTTTTTTTTTGGGGGGGTGCTTTTCTCTTTACGAATTTTGTTGATTTTTAATTTTCAAAACCTACAAGGAACTGAGGCATTTCACTAATGCATTTTGTTGAATGACTGTGATGTAATATACGTTTGGCTAATTTACCTTTTGAATCCATTCTAGCATTGGTGACCATTGTAATATAATCACTCCAGTAAATAAAACAAGTGGCTAAACTAGATTCATTTTGCAAGTTCAACCTATTGAAGCAAATCATTACTACAATTGAAGTGATATAGAGAAAAATCTTAGCCACATTTATCGGAATTTGACAAATGATATAATCACTGCCTGTTGAGAAACATTTCTAACTTCTAGCACTTCTTGTTTGCATTTCATGTGTAGTTGTTTGGGCTTCTATGACTTGAGTTCTTGTTATGTTTCCAGCTATGTAAATCGGGTTGCAATGGATGATGTTGTTTTCCAATACTTTATCTTATGCAAATGTGTACAATAAAGTGAATTCATCTCGTCTAGTGTATTTATCTGTACTATACGTATTGATGTACTGTTTAGACTCAGGAGGTAAAAGGTCTTTATCTCTATCTCAACTCCTCCATATGAGAAGAGGGGTGCGGGTGATCACCAGTTCAAACGGAAGACTAAAAACTCTCTTACTGCTGTAGAGATACGTCAGCCTTTTGGGGCAAAAGGGGCTCGATTCCAAGCAGCTCTGAGCTCTCAAGGCAGGGTACGACGCTGTACATGGGAATCGAAGATAATGAAAATATATTCAATTCTTTGAATGAGACGCAATTTACATGTTTCTCGATTCCTTTCAATTAGAAGCACCATATAAACTGAAGTGATATATGCGGCTAGTCAATGGATAAGCTATTGGATTTTTATGTTTCCTGCCGGTGAACTGATGAAATAGTTTTAATTTCAAGTTTCTAGTTTAGTCTTCTGTTGTGGGATATCCCATTATTCTTAAAACTTAAGTAATTCCTTTCTAACTAAGAATATGAACTAACTCATCACTTTATTATCTGCATCGATCTAGATATGGATACTTTTCTCTTCACTTCAGAATCTGTCAATGAAGGCCATCCAGACAAGCTCTGTGACCAAGTCTCAGATGCCGTCCTGGATGCTTGCCTAGAACAAGATCCAGACAGCAAAGTTGCCTGTGAGACCGTCGCAAAAACTGATACGGTCATGGTCTTTGGTGAGATCACAACCAAGGCCAAAGTAAACTACGAGAAGATAGTTCGAGACACTTGCAGAGGCATCGGCTTCACCTCCCCCGATGTCGGCCTCGATGCTGATCACTGCAAGGTCCTAGTCAACATCGAAGAACAGAGCCCTGACATTGCCCAGGGAGTCCACGGTCATTTAACCAAGAAGCCAGAGGAAATAGGGGCTGGAGACCAAGGCCACATGTTTGGCTACGCGACTGATGAAACACTCGAACTCTTGCCCCTAACCCATGTTCTTGCGACGAAGCTCGGGTCCAAGCTCACTGAAGTGAGGAAGAACAAGACCTGCCCCTGGCTAAGGCCCGATGGTAAGACCCAGGTGACTGTCGAGTACAAAAATGATGGTGGGGCTATGATCCCTATTCGGGTTCACACGATCCTCATCTCAACCCAGCACGATGAGACTGTCACCAATGAACAGATTGCCAAGGACTTAAAAGAGCATGTAATTAAGCCCGTCATCCCGGCCCAGTATCTAGATGAGAAGACCATCTTCCACCTCAACCCCTCAGGTCGGTTTGTCATCGGGGGACCCCATGGAGATGCAGGGCTCACTGGCCGGAAGATTATCATTGATACATATGGTGGATGGGGTGCTCATGGCGGAGGGGCTTTTTCCGGGAAGGATCCTACTAAGGTGGATAGGAGCGGTGCTTATATTGTTAGGCAGGCGGCAAAAAGTGTGGTGGCTTCTGGACTTGCTCGCCGGTGTCTAGTGCAGGTTTCTTATGCAATTGGTGTGCCGGAACCGCTTTCTGTGTTTGTTGACACTTATAAAACCGGGACGATTCTGGAAAAGGATATTCTGACTCTGATCAAAGAAAATTTCGACTTTAGGCCCGGAATGATAGCAGTCAATCTTGACCTAAAGAGAGGAAGCAACTTCAGGTACCAGAAGACTGCTGCTTATGGGCATTTTGGCCGCGATGATCCAGATTTTACTTGGGAGATTGTGAAGTTCCTCAATCCTAAAGCTTGATTCCAGTGCACTAGGTGCGAAACAAAATTCTTGTTTATTTCTGTACATGGACATCCAGTTGCTCTCACTTTTCTGGTTGAAGAATAATACAGATGCTATAGGATACATCTAACATTTGAGTTGTTCTCTATAGTCTTCCAAAGCTGCATTGCAGTGCCAGAAGTAGATTGGTATTAAAGATTTGAAGGAGCCTATAAGGGTTTGGTTTGTGCCTTTAGTTTCCAATTTTCTTTTTGTTGTTTTTATGCTCGAAGTTGTTTCCAGCAGCTTGCTTGTTTGATTGCTGGGATTCAAAGTTATCATTTGTTTGATTTATCAATTTTTTAGCACAGATTTGATTCAGTAAGATGTGAATAATTTGATCCAGTTGATGGGTACTCAAATTTATTCAGTTGCTCTATATAGCATATAGCTACCATGAAAAATCAAGATATGGGTAGAGCTCTTTCTTTTTTTCCCTTTATCTATGCTTTTCCCTTTCTGAAACACCATAAAGCCCACTATTTCCTTGTAGGTCCATTATTTCCAGTCCACCAAAAGTTTCAAATGGAGAAACTTAACAGATGGGGTCAAAAAAGTAAATAGTCAATTCCCCTATTATGATTATTTTTGTTTGCATTTTGTTTTGCCCATGGAATAAACTCCACGTCCCACTTTAAAGATTTTCCAATCTCTCTCCTCTGAAGTTGGAATTATGCATTGGGATAGAGGGAAAATCTCGTTGAATAACCACCAAGAATGGCCACAGGTCTGCTAGCCCCTTCCTACCACTTCAAAAACCATGCTCTCTTCTCTGCTCCTGTATTGGGTATTGGCAGATTCAACAATTCCTTCAACTATGTTTCTGGTCGTGATGCCTCCAAATCCAACTTGAATCCCTTCAGGGTCAGAGCTATCAAAGAGAAAACTGAGGAAATTAAGACCCCTTCTTCCTCTTCTCCAGAGGATGTTACAAAGAAGTATGGCCTAGAAGCTGGTCTCTGGAAGGTACCTCTCTCTCTCTCTCTCTCTCTCTCTCTCTCTCTCTCTCTCTCTCTGTGCGCGTGCGCACGCAAGCTCTTGACGTAATAGAGTGCTGGAAAGAAAATTGATACTGGGTTTGCTGATAAAATGAAGGATAAAACAAAGAACTGGAAATTAATAAACATAACAGTAATTTTTTTCATTGGGATTGTTTATTTCTGCTCCATTTGGACTTGTTTGTTGATTTCTCTTGATTTGGTTCTGGGGCTTGATAACTTGAATCACGAATTGTAATGGTACAACTACACCCACGTCATCTTTTTTTTTTTTTGTGCATAAATTGTGATTTTGGAAAAAAATTCCAGCTCTTTTGAGATGATGTTGCTCATGTATGTCTATCTATGTATTTTTCTCTCTCTTGGATTATTGTTTTGTTGCTTAGACGTGTAGTACAGTAGTTGGAAATAGAGAGCAGGGGCAATAGGGGAGATTTTGTCAAATGGGTTTGGAGATGCAAACAAGATAGGGACTATTTATCTGGTATCTCTTTGCTCTTTAGATTGTTGTTTTTGTTGTGTCGTCATCATCATCGTTCTAGTAAGGGTAGAGATAAGTCGTTCTAGAGAGGGGTATGGGATAGAGTTGGGCTTTTATGACCTAAAACAAACTTAAATCGAAAACCAAGATTGAACATTCTGTAACCAAACTCTATGAGCAACAAAGCAGAAGATTGTTTTGTACTGAGGAGACTGGATCTTTTTTACCACGAGATGTGTCTATATTAGTTGAATTACATGCATATTTTTCCTCAATTTCGCATTTCGATTAAGCATTTCATTTTTTGAATGAGATGTACCCAAATTCCTGCTGCCCACATGAAGTCTCTCGCGCACAGAGAGGGAGAGGGAGAGGGAGAGGGAGATTGACTTTTTGGTGGTAAATAGTGATGCTGTTTAATGAGTATGAATATATCATTACATAGTATATGTAATCCCATCAAACTAATACTTCCAATATGTATCCTACTATTGTGAGATTTTATATTTGATGGATGCTTATGCGGACTGAAAAAAATATTAACCATACACTGAATGTAGTAACGCCGGACATGTAAGCCCTTTGAATATATAGTCTAATTCGATGCTCAAATATGATCAAATAAACGGGCTCTGTAAGTTTTCGATTGGATGTTGGCAGATATTCAGCTCAAAAGAGGAAGGAAAGGAAGGGGACAAGGCAAAGAACAAATCAAAGGGGGATCAAGCAAAGGAGCTACTAGCAAAATACGGCGGAGCATACCTGGCCACCTCCATTACCCTCTCCTTGATCTCCTTTGCACTCTGCTACGCTCTTATCAGTGCTGGTGTCGATGTCCCGGCTTTGTTGCAGAAGGTTACTACAAATCTAGTCAAATAGTTACTACAATTTGCTGGTTTCAAACATCCTAGGAAACGCCCCTCTAGGGACATCTGACAAAATTGGAACAATACAAAGAATAAATTTCCTAGGAAAACCTTCATGTGGAAAACTGCTTTGAATACTAATGGTTGAATTTATTGTTTTATCATTTTGCTGCTGCAGGTGGGAATCGCCTCTAACGAGACGGGGGAGAAAGTCGGGACTTTTGCATTGGCATATGCTGCGCATAAGGCTGCATCTCCGATAAGATTTCCCCCTACTGTGGCTCTCACTCCCATTGTTGCTAATTGGATTGGGAAGAAAGTTGATAAGGAGATATAGTTTGTATTACATAACGCAGAGTCTGATGTATTTTTGTACGCGTCATATGTAACTCTATGAAATGATATATTTTTCACCCTTGTATGTCAGTGGATAAAACATAAGATCTACCAATTGCATTGAGATCAAATAGTCTGTTCTATATTCGCCACGGTTCTTTTGTTTCAGACTCCCTCTCCAGCATATACAATCGAAGCCCAAAAGACTTGTGAATGGCACGAGAAGAGGGGTAAAATGGGACACTGTTTCTGTTGCCTTGGAGTAGAAAGCTCATTGAAACACTTGTAAGATATACTACTGTATGTAATAAGTTGAAAGATGAATGAAAACCATAGCATGGAAATCAAGGCATCAAATCGCATAAGGTTATATAAAATGTGGAAGCGACCTAGCTCATTACTTTACAAAGCCCAACCCTACATACTGCACGTCATCCTAATCATTACATAGAAGCCGAGAGAGAAAAGAATACACACGGGGAACTTCTGATAACATGGTTACCTCCATCGTCCCTGTATAGCGATCCAGCTTTGTTCGTGGACTTGTAGGAACGTTGAGAGGCCAAAACCCTTGGAGACTTCAACTCTACCTGTGGGCTTGAATGGGGATAACGGAGAGATGATTGAACATAATGTCTCAAAAAAGCTGGTACCATTCTCGAGCATACGTGATTAGACTTATTGGCAAATCTCATTCATTACCCTGTAGTATTATTAGCAGCGGAAGGCACTTCTGTTGTACTTGAGGGCGGAGTTTGGGGACGAGTTGTGTTGATACTAGCCATTGCATAGTCGTCATGAAGCGAACCCAAGTCATTCCATTCGACAACAGCTGAGCTCGCAAGTTAGGGATTTGAAGATTCATGCTTACAAAAATGAGGGCTACAAAAGGGTAACAAAAAGAAAAGAAAGCCAAATAAGACTAGAGGATACGTTCTGTACTCCACATGTCTGTAATGCTAATATCGGCAGCATCTGATAAAAGCCAGTAATCTGCATCACTCTGCAAATACCAAAGAAACCATTTAATAACCACAAAAAGATTACAGTCAAAACCATGTTCTTTGTCTATTTGTTCACTTGTTAACCGAAGGCAGGCAAACTTTTTCAAGACTTTCCATAGACTTGGGCCACCACTGATAGAGAAAATTATCCACCGTTGCTGGAAAACCCACAGGAAAGGCAATAAAATATTCTCAAAATAGCTTAAGCTGGACTTGCAATCGGCTGATTGTGTGGAGCTCTTTAAATAAAGTCACATTTGAGTTGCTGCAGGCAAACTTTACCTAATAACTAAGACATCAACGATTAGATAAATTTAAGAAGATAGGACTCACTTCAACTTCTGGAACAATCTTCATGATCCCACTCATGAAGTCTGGCGAGGGATGTGTATCTGAGAATGTTCCATGGGGTTCTTGTCCCTCCATTTCTACGTTACTTTGTCTGTTTTCTTCAGTTACCACTGGTGCAACTGGGTTTTCAATTAGCCCTGATGCTGGAGGAATGCTTGGGGGTGCCTCAACAGCATTGATCTCTTCAAATCTCTCCTCAAATTGACTGAAAATTTGATTTAGAAGAGACAATACAAATCCTATTATAATGTGAATAATCTGCAACAGAAGGACTATCAACCTCCGGTATAAGTCCAAGGCTGGGTCCAGGCTAAAGATGGAAAGAGATGGCAAACGTTGATGCATTGCTTTTTCCACCCACAAGAAGCAAAAGTACCTGACAAGGTAAACATCTACCGGACCCATGGTGCTCCTAAGCACTACTCTGTATCTCCTCTGAGGATAGTCAACCGCCTGGTAAATCAGCAAGTTGAGTTAATGAATATGCAAATATGAATTATCCCTCAATTAGGTACGATATTGACATCACCTCATCAGGATCTGGGACTTCTAGCGTGGTGCCATGTGGAGCTTTAATTGCTATAAGGGTTTGATTCTGAGAAAAGCAATGAATAACATGCTTAAGAAATAATCATCGGAAGCAATATTAATAGAAGCCACATCACCATAAAACTAAGAAATTGACACTGAGACTTAAATGAGAGTACGCATGAATTAAACCTGGAAGCAGGGTAAGTTTTTGATGTCATCTTCAGTGACAAACAGCAACCTACAAAAGAATCAGAAAAGACAAACTCCATTATGAAACTGAGAAACCAAAATCTAGTGAAGTCTCGCTATCTTAATGAATATTTGCAACTTAATAGCTGGATTTCAGTACAGTTGAAGAACATTTTACCTCTGATTGTGCTCGTTTTCACTCAGCTCCCTCAACCTTTCTTGCATTTCTCTACAAGACATGGGAGTATATAAGCATCAAATTAGCCCTCCTTGGACAAAAATAATTGGTATGATTGTGCATCATCATGTTACCTTATTTGTTCATCTAGCCTGCACTCCTCTATAGAGAGGTTTTCAACTTCTTCCTGCAGAGGAGGAAAGCACCAATCAAAACGAAAGCGCCTATAAACGGAAAGAAATGTGATGTGTTCCTTTTGAACTTGGCACATTGATTGCAGGTGATGCATAATTTACTGGACATACTATGGTGTTCTTCCATACGACTCAAATGAAAGAAACCCAACAAAGCCCCAAAAGAGTACATTATGGAATGTTATTAAAACCATCACCTTCTTATTGTATTGTATGGCATATATCAGTCAGCTGATCAGCATATAAAATTCACAAAGTAATATAACTTTCTGGTTATTCATGTGTAGCTGGCTGTCTTGCATGCAATCCTTTGTCACCATTCTACGGAGCAGTGGTTGACACACTAGCACATCCTAAAATACTACTCCGGTGGGCACAGGATTATTCTTACTTTTAGGAATTTGTTGTTCTTAGAGTTAGGGATATGATGCCATCATCCTTTTTCCTTTAATCTTCGTAACAATTTCAAAGATTATAAAAAAATTTGCCTTCCAAAAAAAAAAAACATCCTAAAATACAACACATGCTGGGAAACAAATATTGTTTATGTGTACACATACATTTGCATGCACACATTCCATGAGTTAGACATTCACATTTCTCATCAATTCGAATGCTCATTGAATCCGTACTAGTGGAACAGAAGATGAATTTGAACAAAATGAAACTGCAACTACTCCTTCACATTTTTTACCAGCTACAATATTCTGAGTAATGAGAAGTGCCTGCTCCATGCTTGACTTGTATCTTTATGATCGATGCACATTATCTCAAATTACATAAAAAAAGGTCTGCTACATGCTAGGGACATGTCTGGTATGTTTCCATGGGTGGTGAGGATGGTTTCCTCTTACATATGCGTACAATGACGTTAACGCTAAAACCTGGCTCCTTTTGAGGAGTGTTCATGCTACATTGCCAGGTGCCAGCCCCAACAGAGAACTGACTATGTGGATTTTAATGCTCCCAGACAATAGAAAAGAATATCGAAAGAAACTAAAACACATGCATGCATGTTTTCAAACGGTGGTAATCTGGCCACCGGAGTTCCGTAATGCCAACAAGGTCATATGTATCCAGTTTCTGCATACCTGTATAGTTGAAACACTCTCCTCAACCTCCCCCGGCCTTGACACATCAATTCCCCTGATAAACCAAGCAATTTACTAGTTAGTAATTAAATTCTTAAGTGAGGTGATTCTAAGAATCAATCAAGATAGGAGTGAAACACAAAACTTTTAAGTTCATAAATATTGAGGAATACATCCATACTTCCACTGAATCCTATTCTTGAGTTTCTTTTCAATAAGACCAATTCCTTCGAGGACATTGGTTATATCATATATCCTCCTCTTCTGTACCTGCAACAACAGAATCCCTTCAATCGTACAAAACATTACAACAATTGTTATGATCCTAGTGTCCCCCATTGGGCAAGTATGGGCTTCACCTTGTGTATATAAGCTCCTAGGCAGCCTTCCCTCACCAGCCAATTTTCAAAGGCAAGTTCTACTTCTACCATGGGTTTATATACAAAATGAAGCCAAGATTGGATAGTAGTGGTTACCTCTAATGTGTCAGCAGCTTTATTTAGATCAAGAATACCATCTTCAGCATGTTTGATCAGATTGATGAACTTTTTTGTCAATAGACCTTAACAAAAATCACAAAATTGTGATTAGAAATTCCTGCGGCATGTACTTGCTCCATTTCCCAAGGTAAAGAAAATATAGAGCCAACAATAAAACAAATGAAGCTGCAATTACCATAAAAGAACTAGGATTTTGATATTCGCGCTCCATTTTTTACTGATGGCGCTCCACTTTGTTCATGAAGTTACTAGTAACTTCATGCTAAAAGTGGAGCGTCGTCAGTAAAAAGTAGAGCGCGAAAATCAGTTTCCAATAACTAAAGTTGAAACTAAAAGAAGAAGATACAAAAGTCTACTAAGAATATTTAAACATAAAAAACAAACTGCATAAGCAATAATTCAGTTACCGAGGGAGCTATCATATCGACAGGGACCAACTGGAGTAAGATTATTGCCAGAAGGAGAACCTGCAAACATAAAAATGTCAACTTTTCCCCTTTTTTCCTGCTTGTAGGGGTGAAATGTTGTAAACATCATCACTGAAATACTCTTTTGACAATATTTTAGATCCTTTGCAGTCTCGCAGAAATATAGTGAAAAAAATTTTCACAGGAATTTACGTAGCTGGTAGTAATACTCACCAACATGTGATGAAGGAGTTTGAGATCCAGTTCTATTGCCCTTTGCTATTCTTGGCACTTTTTGTGCCTTCCCCCCTTTCCTTGATACAGGTGTCTGAAAAGGACTGCTAACAGCTTCCGCATAGCCAGTGCTATGGTTCCGCTCACTCGATTCAGCTTCAAATTCTGCTATTTCACCCTTCCTCTTCAATGGCTAAAAGACACCCATTTAATTTTACAATATAAACAATATGTTGAAATGTAACTACATGTTAATTACAAGGACATCTCAACTGAGGTCCACCCAAGGGTAACATCATCATAAACAGCATATATACAGGGCTTTGAGAACAAAAACAACTGATAACCAACGTACTTTAAAACAACAGAAGGTCATCAAGGCTTGGTTATGAAACAGTAACAACTAAGGCTTGACATTGCAAACCCGCCCAATACCTTTGGCAAATGAAATGCCTGACTAAAGTATCTCAGAAGTTAACCAGAAAGGAAAAGATAGTAAAGAATTCAATCATGAGGAACTCAACATAATAAACCCCGACTTAATCACACCAACCCATCTTTCCAAGAGCAACAATATCTCTCTCCCCTCACTAAGCCTGTCACCAATATCTTCCCAATGAGCCTATGTCCTTTAGAGAATCAAAGTGGCCAACAGAACCTTTATCGCCTCTGAAATTCCAGGAGAAGCATTCCATATCCTCCTCCTGCCCATTCTGTTCCCAACTCTAGTCTTTAGGTCCGTGTTGAGAATGAAAGTAACTCGCGACAGACGTCACCAACCATAATGAAGCGATCTAAGCATAAAATCACTCATAGGTGTATCTTTATTATTTGGATGAGCAATAAATGTGAAACATAAAAGGCATCAAGGAATTGCCAACCAAGTACACAATGACAGATCTCAACCCTAAAATGCCAAAAGGGGCCATAGACAAAAAGGCATGCTCTACATACATATATGGAGGATCTAACAAACAAAAATCTTACACGCCAAAACTCAACTATACCCAGCGTATGCAAAATTCTTTAAACGACAATCGAATCCTCCGCTCCTTGGGAAGATCTTCTTGTTCCCGCCAAATCAACCACAACCAAGATTTGCTCCATGTTTCCACACCCTTGCCCCTGTTCAACTCCCCATTTCTCCAGCCCAGATCCTTGTAAAACACTCAATCAATTCCGAACAAGGCGACAACCAAATTCCACAACTCCCTTGCAATATGAGAGTGAAAGAGTAAATGAGCAACCAACCATCTCCCCGTCATTCTTGCACAAGCAACACCCATTCACAACAGTTTCATATCCTTCATATGGAGGACAACGGTCAAAATTTTGCCAAGAGCAACTATCCAAACAAAAAAAAACATCCGATGCCCCTACTTTCTGAGGAAGTTTTTTGTGCATAAGTGACCCGACACCATGTGGTGTCACCAATCCATTCATGCTCAGACGCGTTCGCCCAAAGTTGGGGGCCAAGGCCAAGCTGGCCGACCACTAAACACAACCAGCTCAATCGAGCATGAATGGATCGGTCACACATCAACAGGCCATGTGGTGTCACCGTTCCCAAACTGCTTTCTCCATACCCTTCTACGAAAACCTCTCTCTCTCTCTCTCTCTCTCTCTCTCTCTCTCTCTCTCTCTCTCTCTCTCTCTCTCTGCGAAGAAAGACACCAAAACCAACATCCCGCCTCCCCCCCTAATCAATCTTACCCTCCCCGTCACCAACACCACCTATGCCATAAAGGAAAAAAAGCTCAAAAGCTCAAAATCCCAAACATCTCTGCTCTGCCTCCCAATCTAGCAACCGTCTACGTGGTCTAATATCTCAAAAAAGCAAGCTTTATCAAGACAAAACCTATGAATCATACGAAATGAATCACCAATACTAGTCGGAACATCATCTCAATCTAAACAAAGCATAAACTAGACGCATAAAACTAACAATATTCAAAACCAAACATACCTGATACCAATTACACAACACCAACTGAAAAATCACAACTCAAGCACAGTCCCGCGCATAAACACGCGGACACAAACGCACTAACCGGCGATTTGACGACGATAGCCTCGGGTTCCTTCTGCCTGTGGTCAAACGCGGAGGCCGCCGAGAACCTGTGGTAGTCCCCAAACGGCGGCTTCAACGCCGTGAACGGCAGCTGGTTCTTCAAAGGCGGCGTCTGCCGGATGATCTGGTCCGTCGGCTGGCTCGGAGCTTGCGAAGTGGACATCTGAACTCAGAAAGCTCACCAATTTGTTGAAAAACCCCCAGGGGATCGGTCGAGCCCTCTTCTTGAAGCTTTGAGGGCTTGTTTAGAAGAGAGAGAGAGAGAGAGGAATTGGAATCGGAATTGGAGTGAGAAACGGAATCTACGGGGGAAGAATCGGAGGGTGAGAGATCTGATTTAGGGAAGGAGGAGGAGGAGGAGGAGGAGGTGAAGGAGATGAGAGAGAGGATTAAAAAAGCGGGAAGAGAGAGAAAGAGCAGAAAACGAGGGTAGAGGGGAAGGAAGGAGGGAATTTGGTTCGGATATAGATGTGGAGGGAAGCACTTAGATATACTATTATTAAATAATTGACTCACTACAGTAATACTCCTACTACTTATATTACCTGTATTTATTTATTTATTTATTTTAATCATATAATAAAATTACAGAAAATTAGCAATTGTGTTTTTCTGTTTTTTGTCCTTTTTTATCGTCCGGTAGAGGGAAAATATGGTTTCAGTAAATTTTTTGAAAATAACTAAGTTTTATGAATAAGTGTCAGTGGTTTAATAAAAAAGATTATTAGGCCAATGTACCGTTAGAATTTGGTCACTCTTAACCTCAACATGAGTACAATTGAGTTCGCTTATTCAAGAGCTTATCTCGCTTTTTTTTTTCTTCTATCCTACATAAAATGGTGGGTAAGAATAAAATTATAGTAATATATTTTAACACATATTATAGAATATCTGTTGTTTATCGGTAACACGATTATTACGGGAATGGAGATTTTCGCTTGATTAAATGCAAATTTCTTTCGTGAAAAATTTGTTTAAATTAATTTGCTCAAACAAAAATGAAATTTACACTTGCCACAAATGAATTTTATTCACTTGATAGTTTATGGCTAATCTCCAGCCCAAGGAGTAAATTATTAAGCCACTTTTCTAAAAATATATAATTTTTTAGGAATCGGCTAATAATGTTACGAGTGAATAAAATAAAGAGATGAATTATTATTATTGTTCCTAGGAGTATTTATTTTGTTCATTTCAAAAACTAAATATATATATATATAAATAACGTGGGTTGGAATCGGCGATTCGCGCCTTTTGTAAAACTCAGTTAAAGTGGCGATTATTTGGCGCGTAGTGGTTTTCCCGAACCCAAGCCCTAACTAACGACACTCGCCACCTCCGCCACTTGTGGCGCTAAAGCTACAAGACAAAATAATATGGTTAGTAGGTGTCTTGGTTGGGCTTGGGCCTTTACTCCTCGGACTTAAACAGGCCCAATATTGGGCCTAAATATGGGCCAACAGCTTGAGATAGAATATACCCAACAACTTCTAAAAACACCACAGCTTGAGAAAGATTATAGTATTTGTGAGCAATCTGTATTATTTGTTGGAACGGCTTAGATTCATTTGATCCAAAAGCTGTAGTGTCTCCTCCCACGTCCCGGTTAAGTGCCCATGGTTTTCACCTAAATTACACAACTGACATCCCCTTCCAATAGAGATGTGTAGTGCCGTAGGCACGGATTAGCACTAGTCTCTATTATAAAACAGAATGGTGTGGGGACAAGTTGTTGGAACGACTTAGATTCATTTGATCCAAAGGCAGTGCATCCTTCCACTTCCCGGTTAAGTGCCCATGGTTTTCACCTAAATCACACAACTGTCATCCCCTTCCAACAAAAATGCATGGTGCCATAGGCACAGGCTAGCATTAGTTTATAGATGTTGTAGGGTACTTCGGCCCCAACTTGAATGTGATTGGTTTATTGTGATAGAATTTGTGGATGACTTGCCTTTAATCAGATCGGAGAGGGAAATAGTCGAGGTGTATATAAACTGACCCGGACAGCCGTGACTGTCCAAAAAAAAATTAGGGTTTGTCATTTGAGAATTTGCCATGCGATATCGACCTCTCAAGTACACAATATTGTTTGAGCCTTATGGCAAAATTGTAGAATCCATTTTTTGTATGTGACACTAGAAATCTGGGCACACCTCAACTAATTATAGAGCCACGAAGTTAACAACCAAACAAACTTTCAGTGATCCCAATATTTAGAATATTTGACTTATGTGGGAATGAAACATGTGACCTCATTGCAGAATCCACTCTTATCATAATTTCTATCTGAGGGTATCCATAATCAACAATTCAGATCATGAAATTGAACCAAAGAGAACCCCTTCATCAGCTCCTGATTGTTTTTTTTTTTTTTGGGGTGTGTTTTGGTAATGTATTCTTCTTCTCCTAATGATTGTGTGTTCAGATTGTTCCACATCTACAATGTGGAACCCACCTGCATCAGACGATTGCGAGTACATCTATTTTCATATCTGTTCACATCCATCTATGTTGTAGATGTGGAACGCACCTGCATCAACTGACTGCGAGTGCATCTGTTTTCAAATCTGTTCACATCTATCTGTGTCTGTAATATTGCTAGTTTTATATTGGATCCGGATCTTCTCTAGCAATTGTCCCACACGGTCCAATAGTTTCTTATAATGAAGGAGACTTTGACCAGTAAGAGCTTTTGGGATCTATACATGTGAGATAGCTCCAACAACTATTTGAAAAAATTAGTGGCGATGATACATTTTGGCTTTTTATACTTACCTATGTATTACCCAATTCACATTCTGACCATCCTTTTCATTCATGCAAACTAAATAGATCAATTACAGGTTAATTGATTCTTTAGCTTTAGCGCCATAAGTGGTAATTGATTTTCGCACTTCCGTTTTTTACGAATGCACTCTATTTCTTGTTGTTTCAGTTAAAAAAAGGGTGCGGAACTCAGTTACAAAATCAGAGCATATTTGTCTTGAAATTTTGGATGGCATAATATACAGAATTGAACTACGAAATAAATGTCCTCCAATCATGTGATTAAGAAATTCAATCGACTACTTTTCCATGACCTATATACTATCTATTCGGCGAGCGAAACAAAGTGACTAGTTCAGATCAGATTACAAGACCACAGACTCACACAAATTTTGAACTCGCAACATGGGCACGCCGTGTCGGATTCTTTGTTAGGCATGTTTGAACCAGCAGCCAGCAGGGTAATTGGTAGGGTCAGGAGCAGAATAAGGAAAATCATGTTTTTTTGTCGCCAAACCAACAAGGAAGAATCACAATTGTTTGGATTGACAGAAAGGAAAGGTATTGATCCCTCAACTTTTGGGAGTTTCTGAGAGGGAAGGAAGGAAGGAAAGAATGGAGGGACATTTTGAGCTGGTTTGCTTTCCTTCCAAAGGTGGGTGGAAGTGCTTTCTCCTCTCTCTCTACCAGGGTTTTGGCAAACTATTGAAAACACTTTTGGACAGCTCGAATCGTACACTCCTGCACTATGGGATCTCCGTTTCCCTCTACTAGACCTCCAGAGGAGATATATCCAATGTATAATCTGCAAGACGAGTTTAAAGTAGAACATGTCCGAAACAATTGGACAAATGACAAATTAGAAAGATCTCAAATTTAACAGTTTAAGAATAAGATGCTGGTGAAAGCTCTATCCTTTACTCACGGGGATATATAGCCCAAATAGACAAAATTTCCAATTAACGAGACCAATGGTTACTAGAATGGTCTACCGAGCGTTATCCCCGATCATTACCTTCAGGGCTCCGGAATTCATCGAGATGCGCGTAAACTGGCCTGGTCATCCAGTTATCGAAAAAAAGTACTAGAAATGGTTACAAGTTGGGGAACAATTGACACTAACAAGAAACATGCAACCGCACAAATTTTACTACAATTACAATAAGATTTATATCGCATATTTTTAGAGATTTATATTGTAATTTATGAGTAATTAAAAATGGACACAAACATCGAAAATGAACAAATAAATTGGGTCATGAAACTATTAGATTAGTCTAACAGAAACTCTATGCAAATATACAACAGGGAAGTAGAAACAGAGTAAACAACAGAGGGCTAAAAAACTACTACGTTGAAATACACTCAGAGACCAACCACGCACCGCCTCGGCCCACCGACAAGCGTCCCGCCCTTCCCGGAAACCCCAACCGGCAACTCACCGCAATACACCCTCAGAAACCTCCTCCTCCCCCGCCACGCGCCGGCCTTAAACCTAACCCACCCCGCCATCCTCACGTTAAAACTCACACTCCCCCTAACCGTTTTCTCCCAGCGGATCCCTTCCACCACCCACCCGTCCACGTACCTGTCGACCGCCGCAAAGGTCGCCTTGAGCGCGGTCTCGTCCCTCGTCCCCAGCACGAACGGCGACACGGTGGTGTCGGATATGGACTCCCCTTTGTAGTACAGGGAGGCGGCGAGGGCGTCGTAGGAGATGGTAATCTTGTGGTTGGGGTTGCGGACGGTGAAGCGGACGTCCCAGTTGGCGGTGAGGAGGGAGGAGTTGGGGGAGAGGGAGAGGTTGGAGAGGGAGAGGGAGTCGACTCGGAACTGGGGGAGGCGGGGGCGGAGGGCGAGCCATGTGATGAGGGTTATGATGCCGGCGATGACGAAGGCGGCGAGAAGGATGGCGATTAGGCGGCGGAGGAAGATGGCGCGCGGGTTCGGAGGGGGGCGGTAGGGTGGAGGGCGTGGGGCGGCGTGGGGGAAAGCGGTGGCGGTGTAAGGATTGGGGTAAGGGTTGTTGGTTGGGTACCCTGTGACTGGCCTGGAATGATCTGCCATTGTTAACGCATTTGGAGTCGGAAGTGTTCTAGATACAGCAAGAGAGAGAGAGAAGAGAGAGAGAGAGAGCAGTTATATAAGGCAGGCAGAGCGGGCACCGAGGACGTAAATGTCAAGCGGTGTCGAATTTTGATGACGAAAGTTATTCACTCTTTCACATGCTCCGTATTCATTAAAAACCATCCATTTAATAAGCGAGCTCGGTTTTTAAATTTTATGTACATTCATAAATCTAACGGTTTAAGGTAGTTTTTTGAATTCAACAACTGATTTTTGAGACTGGCTATTTTAGGAAAAAATCCAATTTAATATCTCTATCTCGAGTTTATTCCAAATTCGATTCTAAAACTCCTCCTCTCTCTCTCTCTTTTTGCATACATAATCATGGTTTTTTTGGTAGGAGAAAATATTAAGGATACTGTAACCATCAGTATTTTGGTTTAGTTGGCATGTCGTAGATCATCGATATAATAAAGGTGAAGCTTATGGAAAAAAAAAAAAACTTTAGGGATGATTTCAAGTTTTTTTAATTTGTGAGGGTGGTCAATGGTAGGGAGAACAATTAATTTAGGTAAGGAAGGATAAGGGAAAATTCTATGCCCGGACGTAGTGTTTAATTGCTGACAATTATGTTTATTGTGGATAATTTATAATTAAGATTCACAAATACCTTCTAATCAGTGCGTAATTAGTTTGAACGATTCAGTTGTTGTAAACTCAATGTCAAATAGTACCGCTCCTTTTAAGTATAAGGCATTTTGCTTACACTTTACTTAGGACTTCGAAACCATATCGAATACCGAATTCTTCAAGTCGTGCCTTTAGGCATGGCATGCGTTAGAAGGAAATAAAGAAGTATAGAATACATAATTTTTTCTCTTTTACTTAAGTGTTATTTTTAAACATAATTTAGGGAATCCGGAATGGTACCTAAATTACTTTATGGGGATCGATTTTATTTTTACTAGCGGAGGGACTTATTCAGATCTGGAGCAAAATCCGTTTAAATGATTTCACAAAAGTTGATAACATCTAGGAATTTTCAAACCTGAAATTTACGAGGGAACAAATTCTAAATTAATCTCAAACTTCACCGACAAACAAACCCCTAGGATTTTCGTTTTATTTTAATATTTATGAGTTAATCCCGTTGTCCATGTTTGTTTATTCACTTTCATTATTTCACACCCCTTAAAAAATACTTCATAAGACCAATTATTTTAAAAATATGCAATATGAATCTTATTTGATAGATCTCAATTAAATCTACTATATGTTTAAGATATTATATTTGCTTTTCTATTTCCTGTTTAGATCTACCATATGTTTTAGATATTATATTTGCTTTTCCATTTCCTGTTTTCAAAGTAATGCCTAAGCCGCTCCCTAAAAAGTGAGAAAATTTTCAATGCAATGGTTATTTGTAAGCCGGTTGCATTGAAGAAAGCAATTACTCCAAAATAAAAAGGAATCTGACGATGCAACTGGTTGTAGATATATCAGGAATACAACTAAATCGTAAATGGTTTAAGAACCTTCTTATAATCTTACTGCAGATAATCCGAGTAAAAAAATTCCAACGAATTTTCATTACAGTTTCATTTTTAAAAAAGTTGCCTAATGAAACGTTTTCAACACCTTTTGCAGTATTCATTTCCTGTTTTCTACTGTCAAGAACAAGTTGTTTTCATTCCCATTCAACCAATGTCCAGAGGAAATGCTTATACCCATTCAAGCGACTCACAATCTGAAACACGTTTCCGAAACAAGGTACGCCTGTGTCG
This sequence comes from Rhododendron kiyosumense, assembly GCA_019656275.1. Lineage (NCBI taxonomy): Eukaryota > Viridiplantae > Streptophyta > Magnoliopsida > Ericales > Ericaceae > Rhododendron > Rhododendron kiyosumense. The sequence continues at coordinate 88,678 of BPLS01000523.1, forward strand.
AAAATGGGCGGATTTGATGATCCCTATTCCCTCAAACATATAGACAAGTGATACGTGTACCTAAGAGTTATAGGGGTTCATCGGCACCAGTAAAACGGCGAAGGCAATGCCATCTTCAAAAAGCACAACTTTCTCAAAAGATTACCCAAATAACAGACATTGACAGTCCCTTGCTGAGAATCTCATTCAATTGTTTGGTCACAATATGTTACATCACATCCATTTGCCCAGAAAGCAGAAATTTATTGGCTTCATATGGTCACTCTGTACACCATACGGCAGGTAAAGAATGAAATATGGAAACAGGCAAAAGCCCCACATTCAACAATTCAATGGGTATTTTAACGACAGAAACAATCTCAACTAAGGAGAAATTAGAGAGATCGTACCAGCAGAATATACGATTTACGAACTCCGTTGGAAGTCCTCAAGCATCATCCCCTTTAGACTTTTTGCCAGCCACATAGCTGTCTCTCTTGGGGAGACCTTATCTTTTCCAAAAGGCTTCAAAACAACTGAAAGTTCTTCCAATCTATTTTGCTGAAGCAAGTCTGCAGACAATTCCAAAAGCCCTTCCAATGCATCTGCCCGCTGCCTGAAAGATGTGACATCCAAAGTTTCCTTTGCGGGCATTTCCTCTACTGTTGCAGTCGGATTAGCTTTTGCTGGCTCAGAAGGTTCAACTTCTGTATTCAAAGAGGTAGGATTTCCGGCATCAATTTCCTTAATTCCAGAAGTATCAGAGGGAACTGAAATCAGTCTCATATTTTCGGAGCAACTAGATGATTTCAGAGCCGAAGGATTTCCAAGGTTTTTCATCTCCTTTTCATCACTTACTACATTTATCAGTTTCCCAACATCCGTACCTTTTCCACTCTCCACAGTTTCGATAACTGGTTGCTCGGTCCCAACACGAAAACTACTGTGCCTTATGACATGGATGACATTATCGAAAGCAGGAGGAAGATGTGCACTAGCTGGACTTTCAATTGCTGAATTTTGTGAAACTACTTCTGTGTCTGGCACAAAATTCACGTGGTTGGATAAAACTGGAAGTGTAGGAGAAGAGTTGATATCAACTGCCGATGACAGTAGTTCCCTCACAGTAAACTTATCATCGCCATCCAATTTAGACGTGAGGTTTAACACGGGCATTACATTATGCCCCCTATTAGGCCCACTTGAAGGGTTATCATCTTTACAGACAGATGTTTCTACAGATCTATTGTCACGTCCATGTTTTTCCACTGTTGTAGCGTTAGGAATGTCAGATTTGATTGGGGAAGCAACTTTGGAGGTAGTTGGTCTTATGCTTTCAGTTTTGGAATCATGACCAGTTAGTATCTGATCTGTGAAGGTGGTAAGAGGAGTTGTTGTGTCATCAGAAAGCTCAAATGCTTGAACTGACAATGAAGACGAGGCAGAATTGCTGCTATCTGCTTGCATCCCTTTGCAAGCTACCACTAGAGCCTTATGTGACTCTTGTATAGTCTCTTTTGGAAACTGCGCAAGGCGACGAGTGGGCACCATGCACAAAGTCCTCTCGGGATCTTGAGTATTGGCCTCTGCATTGGAAGCATCACCCTCCAGTGGGTTCATCCGTCCAGAAAATGACGATCTTCTAGCCAGATTAGGAGGTGTTTTTATTCTTGGCTTTGCAGGAAATCCATCTTCAGCAACATGTTTCATGGGACCACATGGAGGGATTCCATCATGTTTCTGTCTAGTCTTTGGAGAGAAATCAACAACAGGTAACTGCATATATTGGGAATGAATTTAAATAAATGAAAAGTTGAGAACTGATATAGTGGAAACAAAAACAATTAACTGTACTTACCTGAGGCTTCAGAGAATGTGTTCCCTTACTCCGTTTCACAGACTCAAAGCTCCCGATTGCCGGTGCAAAAGGTGATGTCTCTATATTGGCCTTGAAACCAGGAGTAACTGGACTAGGTTTGGGGATTTTAGGCAACGCTTCTAAATTTATTCTTGGGGTCCCAGCTCCCCCAGTTTCTGTGCGGTTCCCTCTTATTGGGGAGCTATTTTCTCTAGCACTCCCTGCTTTCGAAACCACCACAGTATGTTTTGCAGGTTTCGGACGCTTAGATACAGGATTAGATATCTGTTCGGCATGCAAATGCTTCATTACTTCTTCTTCATCCATTTTCAAGGAGCAATTTTTTACATCACCAAGTAACAACTGCTCACATCCAACTTCATCGTCCATAGAAGCCAAATCTGTATCAGTACCTTTGTTGTCACAATTTAATGCCATGACCTTGATTTTTTTCTCGCTTGAAACCAAGCTACCTTTGTCACTACAAGAACTGCTACTGCTCTCGCTTTCAGCCGGATTCTTCCTAGTATCACGAGCGCGAAAAAGAGGCTTCTCTGGAGAATAGGAAGCAGGAGGGTTAAATGATGAGCAGTATTGCTCAACATAAGGCTGCAAATACGGGTGCTTCAGGATAGCTGATGCCTGACCAAAATTGAAATTTGATAATTAGATTGTTTCATGAATGATGAAGTTTCTTAAACGGAAACGCTAATGCTGTGAAGGCTTACACTCGGCCGATGTTCAGGGTTTTTTCTTAGCATGCCCTTGATAAGTGTTTTTCTGTCAGAGGATTAACAGATTAATAACCATTCTACATTTTCCATACTACCATTGATTATTGTACTCATTAGTCATCATCCGAAAATGCCATCAAATGGTACAGAAAATATCCAGTCCAAAACCACTATGAAAATTGTTTGACTTACAAGGAGGGGGAATAACAGGAAGGTATAGGACCAATGGACGATCGGTTTATCTTACTTATCAACCCTGCCATGTCCTGAAACCAAACATAAAACGCAAGTATTAAACATTGAGCAAAAAAATAAAGTTAAGAACAGTGAGGACTTCACCCAACGGAAGGACGGTATTAATATTAGTTTTTAAGAAAGAAAATAAGATTCAAACGAAAGATAGACATATCTACAGCAATTTATTGTGGAAAAACTTGTCGATGCAAAACAAAATAAAAAACATGCCTTGAGACAGGAGCTGGTTTTGTGGACAAAGTATAACTGCTCTGTAGCACTAAAGTTCGATCAATGTACTGTGTCATTGGAAAATGTGAAAATGTACCACTCATCAACCACATTACATCATTGTTATAAACACAAGACAGATTCAAGACAAAGTTTTTGCACCCATAATTGGGGACCAAAAAGCAAAATGAACGTGGAGAAAAGAACCTAGGTGAATATATGATTTTCAATCTCTTATTTAACTGTCATACCAAAGTAGACATGGGATAGACAAAAACCGTCATCATACAGTTATTTGTTTCACTCAATCTGCCAAGTTTATCTCATGTCTACTAGAGTGAAATTAACCTAGAGAACTTACAAAAGCTTTAAATGCGGGTCGATGAGCAGCCATCTCATACATACAGCAACCTGTCAACAAATTTAAAGTTCAATTTTAGAAGAATAAACCTAAATCTGTCACGGACTTACTCTTATAAAACTCGGAACATTTCAAGATTAAACAAGAACTGATACCTAGGGACCAAATATCCGATTTGAAACCGTAAGGTATATCTGCAAGAAGTTCGGGACACATGTAATTGGGAGTTCCAACTACCTGGAGACAACGGAATATGGCAGTTAGTTCCAAGTTGGAAATTTATAGCACATTCAGTCTTCTTATCATTGGAAAGATCAATGCATAAGCATGATGTTGTCAACCATAAGAAGAAGAACTATATGCTTCTGGGTGAAGGTATATGGATGAAATGTTTTCTTTGTTTATCTTTTTCACAGTTCTATGCCTAGTGAAGTAGTTTTATTTCATATTCTGAAAATAGTAACATGAGGCATTTCATCTTATAAGAATTCTAAAACTACAACAGAAACAATATCCAGTTGATGACATACCGAAGAAGCCAAGTCATCTGCCTTCAAAGTCTTAGCAAGTCCAAAATCCCCTGGATAAAAATCAATGTATAGCATTCGAAATCAGTTATCAAGCCTTACATCAGCGGAAGTAAATTCCATTGAAAGTAAAACTACAATTAAGACAAACTTACCAAGGCGAACATCTTGATCTTTGGTAAGAAAGATGTTGGAACACTGCCAAGGAGTAAATAACCAAATCAGTCATCAAATTTTTTTTGCAGACAGTAGAAATAACTCGATCCAGACGTCTAGACAAACACTCTATACATACTTTTAGGTCTCGATGTAAAACAAATTTTCCATGCAGATATTCAACTGCCAATAGTAGCTGAGTGAACCACTTGCAGAGTTTCTGGGTACAGACCAAAATCAATAACAACCCAAATATCAGATACCAGCAACTGAAAACATACAACACAAAATTCGTACAGTATTTCTCACATTGCCATTTGCCACTGTAAATCAGGTTGGGATGCAAATTCAAGAAAGCCATCCACAAAAACACAATTAATTATCTTTCAACAGAGAAAGAATCTACCTCCTCGGGAAAATACTGCCCGTTTGATTTTTTCATCAATTCAGCTCTGTTCGTAATCAAATTTCAACAATGTCAATTTCAACTCTTTAAAAAAGTTAAAGAAAAAGGATATTGGGTATCTGGACAAAAAAATGTATGGAAACTCACATGTCTCCGCCTTCGCAGTACCCAGTAACGATGCAAACATAGCAACCCTACAATATCAAGTACAACTTCTAATTCAGGACAAAAAAACAGGTAACGCAAATCAACAGCAAAATTTCCCAATTGTGGAAAGAAACAAGGGGACTGACTGACTTTCTCCACCCATGCTTCCTTAAATTCAACAATGTAGGGGTGTTGAATCCGTGCAATCAGAGCCATCTGCAATCCAAAAAAAATCCTCAAATGTATGCTTATAATTCTAAACTCTAACAACAAGACGACACAAAAACCCCCCAAGGGGTTGGCCAAGTGGTCCTGTCTTGAGCCTTAGCTAAGGTCTCATGTTCAATCTTCTCGCCAGCACGGCAGCAACTCTTAAACGGCTTAGTCCGAGTTGCGCGCGAGCCGACCCGGGATAACTTGCATTACCAAAAAAATAAAAAATAAATGAAGCAAAACAAGATGATCCAATCCAAGAGATTGAACTACCTCTTGGTGAGCAGATCTCCTGCATCGCTCCGTCTGCCTAGCCAGACGAATCTTCTTCAGTACGTACCTGTCATTTCCGAATACGATCAGTACAGACTCAAGCCAGTGCGTGCTATATACATATCTAGAGACAGAGAGAGAGAGAGAGACTAGGGCGTACTTCTGCTTCTCAAGCTTGTGATTGACGAGAATGGCAGCGCCGAAAGCACCGCGCCCAATCTGCTCCATGATCTCGTACTGATCCATCCGAGACTCCATCGCTTTTCTGTCGAATCAATAATCCAAAAAGCTCCTCTCTTTTTTCCCCCCAATCAACGCTTTTCCAAACAATTTCGAGCTTAATTTTCAGCGCAGAATGCTCCGAGACTCCTCTGGATCTTCGATTTCGCTCGATCCCATCTCCGAAACTCTACCTTGATATCTTCGCTCTCCTCCCGTTACAGCGTCGGTTGAGTGAGTCTTTCTCCTCGGTGTTTAGTACAAGTGGTATAGATTGTACGGTACATTTAGAAGATTAGGAACAGTTCTGATCAGAACGTGCTACTACTATCATTAAAATGCATTTTGCTCTTATTAAAATGGCTACTCTTACCCCTACCATATTTTGTTTAATTTCAATTTGCGATGTGTGACCAGTTGCCAGTTGGCGAGCTATTAGCCAAAAAGGATGTTATTATCACCGGATCGCGTTTGATTCTCTAGACCCGATCCGGTCCGACGTCCTAAAATTGTTAAGAAGGGTGTGAAAGTTGGCCGTGTACCTGTAGCCCGTGTTATCAAAATAAAATGTTAGGCTTATTCGTTTTGATATTTGAATTTTGAATTTGGAGTGGAGGGAGAGATAGAGAGAAAAATGAGTAATGATTTTCGGAATCGCCTGTGTTGATGGTTAGAATAACCACAAATTAAAATATTAGGTGAAGGAAATAAAAGCTGACGAGGTAACTCTCAGGCTTGCAAGACCTATTCAATACTTATTTGTGGATTGGTAAGACTTCTTTCTCATGCCGTCCGAAGGGAATCCCATATTACAAGGGCCTGACATATTTCAATACTTATTTGTAGTAGGAGTATTTATAGGGCCCACTTTGGGTTCCACATAAATGATCCGAGCCGTTCATTAATTCTTAAAATATTCTTTCAATCAACCGTGAAAAAAGTTATAGCTCGATCAAATAACTCTGACTGATTGATCTAGTCTTACAACTTTTCATTCAAAATTTAGGATTCCAAATCTGAATGATAATTAAATAATTGGATCAAATACTTAAATTTTTTGTTGATCTTTTACAAAGCCATTAAAAAATATTTAAAATTAATGGACGACTCAGATCATTTGTATGAGACGCCAAAGTGGGCTCCACAAAAAATCTGTGCACAATATAGTGGCAAGGGTTTGTAGTAATAAGATAAGAGAAATTCTACGGCATGGTCGCGTAGACATGTGGGACATAATTAAGAGTTGTGGATCAGGAAAGGAAAAGTAACTTCTTTTTATTTTTTTGTTAGGGAATTGATATTCGTGTTTCCCTTTTTGATGCAGGCGTTTCATTTTCAATGTGAAGTTATCATGAACAAAATGGAGCGCATGCATAAAAAAAGGAAGTGCGAATATCAATTTTCTTTTGTTATCAGAAATAACTTATTTTTATTACAGTCAATCAGTTTTCCCTGCAGAAATTTGAAGATAAAAGATTTTATCACTATGGATGAATGAATCAAAACTACTAATTTTAAGACCCGAGCTAGCAAAGAAGCATACTAGACTAACAAACTCAAAAACATCCTGTCGAATAAAACCAACACTTGGTGATGAGAGAGTCCCTTTTCAACACAAAGTAGTAAATGAACCAAAGGGAACCCCGGCTTAAACCATTGAGATGTAGCGCGCATGCAATCATCAATCGAAAGCAAAAACCCAGACTAACACGTCAATCACATATTTCAACTTCTGAACACCAAACCAAACAACAAAAAATAACAAAATTTATTTGCCCTCCATCCACACCCACTGGATTTAGGGAAATTGGACCGGTATAATTGTCGAACTGAAAAAACCAACCAGGAAAAACCAAGCCAAAGACAACCGATACAAAAACCTCCGGTCATGGAGCTGTGGCAGAGAAAAACGTCGCCTCATAATATGGAAACTTAGGACAAAGGGACGAGTCGATAATGTAAGGCATGAGTAAATCACTTTGATTTAACAACAATGCTATTTGTACGGATTTTAAAAAACAGACGGCGCGTACAAATAGAATTTGGACCTGTTTTGAGTCCCACAAAGGTAATCGAAACCGCTCATTTTGTTTAAAACATCTTGTTTAAGGTAACCCAAAAAATTCAAATCATTTGGATATTGGTAAACGGGTTTACGAAACATTCAACTTTGCTTCAAAAAAGAGCCTGTTTTTTGAAACATGATCTTTTTTGAAGCAAAGTTGGGTGTTTCATAAACCCCCTTACCGATATCCAAATGAGCTGATTTTTTACGGAGACCTAAAACAAGATGTTTTGAATAAAATGAACGGCTCCGATTATTTTTGTGGACCCAAAATGAGTCCAAAATCCATCTGTACGCTCTGTTAGTGTTTCAAAAATTTGTGTCGGTATACTTACTGTTGATCAAATCATTGTAATCGGGAAAAGTAAAGAGTAAAAATCACTTTGATTGTAAAATGTAAATTACTTTTCCTCGTAATCAGGAAAAGTAACTTAGGCATGAGTAAAAATCACTTTGATTGTAGTTAAAATGTTGCTCAACCACAGCCATATCCACCAGTCGCGATAATGTTCGTTCAATAATAGTCCCTTTGTCCTAAATTAATGAATTTATCTTATTTCTATCTTTCTAAGATTTTGGGTTAATCCAAGTCAAGTTTTTGATCAATCATTCGGTTCAGGAGAGAAATCTAAAAATAAAAAGTACGAGTAGTTAATTACAAAGGAAAAAAATTTTAAAAAAATGATTTTTGAATTTTATGTTCTATCTATTCTGAATTTTATTATGTCAATCCAAAAAATTTCGCTTACATGATTGAATCGTCGAGACAAATGCATATTCCAAACATGTATTAGTATGATGAAAAATAAAAGAAATTAACCAAGTACATAAATTACTCAATATCCAAGTGAATGATTAACTTAGTCCAAAAGGTCTCGAATTAAAAGGATGTCCATCGATCGGGCCCTTCAAACATTATTGTGAATAACTAGGTATTCATGTCAGCTTGCACGACACACATCGACTAATTTCGAAACTCTGAAATTAACTATGAGACAAAATGATCAGTGCTTTAAAGTTCGGATCGAATACTTGACTTCCATAAAATTTGACCACGAAATAGTCATCTGGTTGCCATCTTATGCCAAGCCCCTTGGGATCCTACCACAGTTATGCTACAGCCACTGCATACTTGACTTCCATGAAATTTGACCACGAAATAGTCATCTGGTTGCCATCTTATGCCAAACCCCTTGGGATCCTACCACAGTTATGCTACAGCCACTGCATGGCGTGTGGGGCCCACTCCGAATCTTGTGCGGATGATCCAAGCCGTTTAATAATTTTGAAAAAAAAAATGAGTGGGCATCGCAAAAAATCAATCTGATATGTGCAGGTACTTGATCCAATCTTCCCATTTTTTGAAAAATCGGAAAATCCATTTTTTCTGATTTTTCGTAAAAGAGAAGATTGGATCGAGTATCCACACATATCAAATTGAGCTGATTTTTTCCAATGCCAACTCGTTCCTTTTTCAAATTTATTAATGCTTTGTTTAGATTGGAATTAAAAAAAAATTTTGAAAAATTGTATCGGTAATAAGTGAAGAGAGATAAAGAGAGAAATATTGAAAGTATTAAGATTTTTTTTTTAAATTCTTTTTGAGTCGCAAAAAGAACAAAACGTAAATAATTTGAATCATCCGCACGAGACCGACCTGAAATGGACCCCACACACTGTAGTGGCCGGCCACCCCATTTCGGTGCGGTGGCTCTAGACTTTCTAGATCACACCATGCCAATGTGGATATTGCTGTATGACAGTTCGAGGACTGAGGAGGTATCCCTTTGGTTTCAGCAAAGCATGTGCTTTGGTAGAGCATTATTATTTGTGGCTGGAGTCAGCGGGGTGATTGGTGTGGGGTCCGCTCTGATGCACCCACGGCGTTGGAAATTTACAGTTAATTTTGGGAACATGGGAAGTAACCATATGTTCAGACAATTTGTGGGTTTGTTTGGTCCCTAGACGTACGTACGGCTAGACCCTCTTTCTAGCTACTTCCTAGACTGCACCCATCACGTGGCGGACCCGGGGGCTCTACTGCGCTGATGAGGCAGCAGCGCCTATCCAGTGCAACAAACGGCAACGTTTTGAAGTAAAAAAAAATTCAAAACATCTATTTGCAATCCTATGGAGCAAAAACGTAATTATGAGAGCTTTAGAGACAAAATTTGATTATGTCTCTTTAGAATAATATGATCAGAATAATAAGATCTGCACACCCATTCAAACAGGTTAAAAATTGGAGCACTTAATTTTTTAACTGTATTTTTTAATATATAAACGGTGTCAAAAAATTAAGTGCTCAAATTTTTACTCCGTTTGAATCAGTGCAAAGATCTTATTATTCTGATCATATTATTCTAAAGAGTTGTAATTTATTTTTATCTTTAGGGTTCTCATATTAAATATTTGTTTTTTATTTAGTACCCTGTGGAGCAGAAATGTGATTACTAGAGCTCAATATTTAATATGAGAACCCTAAAGATAAAAATAAATTACAACTCTGTAGAATAATATGATCAGAATAATAAGATCTTTGCACTGATTCAAACGGAGTAAAAATTTGAGCACTTAATTTTTTTACACCGTTTATATATTAAAAAATTAAGTGCTCCAATTTTTAACCCGCTTGAATGGGTGCGAAGATCTTATTATTCTGATCATATTATTCTAAAGAGACATAATCAAATTTTGTCTCTAATGCTCTCATAATTACGTTTTTGCTCCATAGGATTGCAAATAGATGTTTTGGATTTTTTTTTACTTCAAAACGTTGCCGTTTGTTGCACCGGGTAGGCGCTGCTGCCTCATCAGCGCAGTAGAGCCCCCGGGTCCTCGTGGCTAGCTAATTATTAGGGATGTTTTGACCTAGTGAAAATTTTATACTCCGTAGATTTTTATTTGTGGTTGAAAAATTATTAGGTGTTTTTCAGTGAATAAAGTTGTTGAGAAATGTCGAATTATTTCCGATAGTGAATAAGTTGTTGATGGGTTTGTGAGTTGAGTTACTATAGCAAAAAAAAAGTTGTCAACAAAAACTTTTTGTTTACGAAAACGAGATGGTAAAATGCTAAAATTTTGTTATTAGTGAAAATAATATGGTAAAATGCGTTAAGTTTTTTGTTAGTGGAAACACCCCCTAATGGAATTTTCTAAGAAAAATGATAATGCTAAAACTGTTTTTGTTTATCCTAAAATTCTGAGACCTTATGGACGCGGACATTGTGCACGTACGGTCCATAGAATGGCATGCGGGGTCCACTTTGGATTCCGCACGGATAATATGAGTCGTTCAATAATTTAAAATAACTTTTCAAGTGAGCTTGCGAAAAAACAGCTCATTAAGATACGTAAGTGCTTGATCCAATTTTTTTCATTCAGATTATAGGAATCCAAAGTGGGCCCTACGCGTCGGTCTATGCATCGTATGTACACAGCCCGTTAGAGGCTTTAGCGTCGATGTACACCAAATGATTTACCCGTAGTTTTATTGTAATGAATTTTCCTAATCTGCTAAACAATGATGGCTCCTAACAGCATTTTGTTACGATCACATACATTTACGCACACATTTTTACATTTTTTTTTATATACCAAGTATCAGGATTTCACACATATATGTGGGTCTGAAACACCCATTTTCTTTAATTGAAAATCAAAGTCCATGTGGCATATAATATCGATGGTTTCGGGTGCCAACATAACAGGAATGCGTCTCCCCTTTGTGATGTCTTTTTTCCCCTCGAGTGTTCAGACTCATTGTGTATTTCTTCCTTCTATGAATAAATTTTTTCCTTTGTTGAGAAAAAAAAATTCAAAGTCCAAGTCCATAGCTCTCTCCGTTCGGCTAAGTAAGTCAACTGACTTATTTTTGTCCTTATTCAAATTTTTTTCGTATTTGTTAATTTTTCGTCAATTTTTTTGAAAATTATTGCATCGTCATGACGAGAGAAATCTAAAAAGTAAAAAATTATGATCAAAATCCAATTTTTTTAAAATAAAGACAAAAAAATTGGCTTATTTTTTTCTTTATTAAAAAAAAATAGGTTTTGATTGTAATTTTTTACTTTTTCGATTCCTCTTGTCATAACGATGCAATAATCCCCAAAAAATTGACGAAAAACTAACAAATATGAAAAAATTTGAATAAGCACAAAAAATAAAGCCAGTTAACTTATTTAGCTGAACACATATTTGTGTGTTCGTACATTATTGTAGTATATCCTTGTTTCCGAAAAATTGTTCGGTTTGTGAAACAAAAACTTAAAAAAAGTACGGCCTTATCAAAAAAGTTAATATATTAACAAAAAAATTAAAATAATCATGAGATTCTAGTAACTTGCTGCAAGAAATTCAAAATTTTGTTTAAAAATTGCATTTTTTTAGTTTCTCATTTTGCGAACTGGACCATTCTTTTTTTAAAAAAAAAACCTAATGTCCAAGTTAGCTTATGTGAACTTTGACTAAACTATTTTTTGGGACGAAGTTACTATTATGCCACAGAGAAAAACATGTTGCCCACACGCTTGTGTGTGAAAAGTATATAAAAAGCTGAAGTGGGTAGTAAACCATCCCAACCAAGAATCCAGCACACAAAAGCAACAGAAGACCAAACAGTTGGCATGGCCGCAAGAATGGCAACAGTAACATATATACACAGGGGCGGAATCGTGAGTATAGAAAGGTGGGTTGTAGTCCACGTCAGCTTTGAAAACACAAAAATTTTACGGGTAAAATTTAGTCCAAATAAGTTTGGCCGGTCCAATCCATTTTACCCATCAATCCATTTTAGCCCAAGATAGATTACGTTCACATGCACCATTGCTCCATTTGTTTCTGACATAATAAAATATTTTACCCACAAAATTAGTATTTTCCATGGAGATTTCTTTTATTACTCCATTTTCATGCTCCCTAGCTAATGCTTGCACATACATGGGTGTTGATCTGGTTACCATACAAATGAACAGAATAATTGCATTCAATCTACTATGTAGGAGTATTACTTAATTTGTGGCAAGAATACAAGAAATCAATAAGTTCATTTTTTTCGTAATGTTTTACTCACACGGTTCGACTCCTCTTGCATAGAAATTCTGGCTCCGCCCTAATTACATACCATGAGAAAATACAACTACTAATAAATTAAATTAACAAAAAGAGGTAATTTTCATGCATGCAGCAAGTTATATTATTTTTTGAAAACAAGCTAAGAAGATTCGTTGAACAGATAGAAGCAAGCCAGTTACAGAATTATTGATTTCTTTTTCGTCAATTAAATGTACATGCTGTAATTCACATGCTCACTTTGGTCAAATGGAAATTCGATTATAAATATAGTTGTCAATACATGTCTGATCACCATATCAATATATGCCTACAAATAATGATCAAAAAAAAAAAAAAAAAAAGCCTACAAATAATTGTCAACGGTCAAACAAAGGCAGATGTATAAAGAGTTTTTTTATCTCTTGATAGTTGAATTCATTCTCCTAAAGTTATAATACTTATTTTGTTATCGGTTATGCTATTGAAAGCCACCAATATTTAAGGCAAGAATAATACAAGAATAATACCGACTTCGATACACTTTTTAAGACACTTTAACACATAGAAAATTGTGAATTTTTTTATTTCTTTTTCCTGCTTTATTGACAGCCCATTGTGTATGTTGTTATTAGCATTTTCCTATTGTTGGGTGGAGCTGCCCAACTACTAATTAATTGCAATTGAGACCAAAGTCACATAATAATTCGTGTGTGGGTGTGTGAATATGAGCACGAGCGTGAAAGCGTCTTTAAATCACATCTCAAGCTACTAAAATTTATATACGAGAGCAAGGATTGAGAGTAATAGTGTAATGTGAGGATTGAGAACACAAGCTAGCGCAATGCGAGGATCGAGAGCGTGGTGTACTTTGCAGAATTATGTGACTAAAATTGGGACTATGTCCAGTTGTGAAAACTACTAATTCGGAGCATTAAAACTGCAGTTTTTCAGAATTATGTGACAACTATTTGTTCAATCATGTTTCCTTTATCATTCTATTTGATCACATCGTTCAACAAATTGGCTCAACAAATGTTTTCATTTTCATGCTTTAAATTGATTACAAAAGCTAACTACATCACAGGCCATTTTCTTATCTATTACTAATCCAATAATATGATCCTAAAATGGAATATATATATATATATATATATTATGGATTTTAGTACTGTTTCATATACTTTCATAACGACGGTTCGATGGGCCTCTAATCTTTAAATGATAAGCAATAGTAATATTTTAGGATCGTGGTCTATGATATATTTTATAATATTATTCATTATTGTGTGTCACACCACACAAGGCCCGCTTCATTAGTGCTATTAATTGTCATCAATGGTATTTTCGGTTTAGGTTCGACAAACGATTACTCTTTTTTGAAGTTTGTAAATGACGATGTAGGTAATAATCTAATATTTTCATTTACTATGGGTTCCATGGGCCGACTTCATTAATGCTACTAAGCTTTTTTAAATACTCATTTTATATTTACAACGTCAAAATTCAACTCACAATTAATCAATTTTATCTTTTCTGATAATTCACAAGTGACGATATAAACTAACTTCCCGCTTTTGTTGTATTTATAGAAAATTTGGCATTCCGAAAACTATTTGTGACATATTTCTAGCAAAGTAATTAGTTTCAAAAATCGTCAACCAACCAAGTTATTGAAAAGTAAGAAGTGAGTCTGAAAAGTGCATCCAAACATAGCCTTGGCCCTTGTATGTATTTCGTTGCATGTTGTAAGTTGTAACCCTTTTTGTGGCTTGTACTACTACTTAGAAGAGGACCATGAGGTCCTTGAGAGAATTTTTTTTTATGTTCATCTTTGTTTAGTCATTGCACATTTTGCTTATTTCTTGTATTATGAGGGTGTTTTTGGCCAGTCTTGGCTCTAATCTCCGAGTTTTTGCTAAATTTGTCCTGGATCAGCCATGTGCGATGTTTATTTTCTTGGTTTTTTGTGTGCGATACATGGTGGTTTCTGGTCTTTTCTTGTTTTAGCTTTTGTTTAGCTCCAGCTATGTTGAAACTGTGGTCTCAATGCTGTCTTTATGTGTTAATTGAGGCCTCAAGGTTTTCCTTTGGTGTTGCTGCCTGTTTTAACTTTTACTCAGGTTCTGACGACCTCGGAAAATTAGGTCTGTTTGGTTCTATTTTCGAGAATCAGATTTAAACTTTCCAGATCCTGTTGTTGGAGATATAAAATTTGATTCGTTTTCATGCATTACTTGTTTTGAATGGAATATGTTGTTGAGAACCTTCTTTTAGTGTTCAAAAGTAAAGACGGATTTATTGTCAGAAAACAGAAGTTTCGAAAACCATCAAAATTTGGTTCTTAAACTGCTGGGCCGCTGGCAAAACATATCCTGCATGCAAACAGAGTGTTTTAAGTTTTTAACCCATTTTTCATAGTTCAAAGTTAAGCTCATTAGTAGACAACACCAGAGGGAAACTCACTGTTATCTGCATCTTCTCTTTGGTCGTGAACATCTGGGGCACACATATAACTAGCTACTTGTTCTATATTCTCTCAATCTATTATCTGTGTCTGCCTTCAGTTCAGGATTCGCCAATGGATTCCCACCTGCAAAGAAAAAAGTGGCGCGCGTCCCTATAGCGAGACGTGGTTTGGGATTGAAGGGGAATAAGATTCCTATACTGACGAATCACTTTAAAGTAAAGTAAATGTCACAAACGTTAATGGTGACTTCTCTTTCAGTACAGTGTATGTTTTCTGTACTCAACTTTCTAATACGAGTTCATCTCACTTTCTGAAATTTGATGGAACCTGCTACCTGTGTCACTCATTTGTGCTACAATAATTCTTTTCTTTGAAACAGGTTGCACTTTTTTATGAAGATGGGCGGCTGGTGGACGGAAAGGGCGCTTGAGCTAGGATGTCGTGTCCAACGAGAAAATTTTCAGTGTCGGGTGGCACGGCCACGTGGACCGTGGTGCTGTGCAAAGTTACCAGAACACCCCTTAAACCCGAACAAATCTGGGCCGCAGGCACCGCGTGGCCGCGTATACCCGGCACTGAAAATTTTTCCCGTGTCCAACAGGTATGGCGAGAAGATGAGTCAATACCAGAGTAACAAAATTTGCCTTTTCTGGATATGTTGACACTTGTATTTCCTGGAACAACGGTAATCGAAGCCCATCGAAGCCCCAAGGATGACCGGAGAAGGCAACGGAGACCGTACAATTCTAAGACGTTCAAGGTGAAGATCAGCTTTGCAGCCAAAATCCCAATGCAGTCAATTGCGAATGCACTTCGGGGTCAATAATCAGAGAACTCTCAAGAAGCCCTGTTCGTTTGGATTGAAGGATTTCAGGAGAAAAGAAAAGAAACTGAGGGAGTGGGGACTCTCTGTCACGTTTGGATAATCAAAATGGTGAGAAACGGTGAGAGAAGGAGGGGGAGGGTGAGAATCAGAAACCCCTTAAAACCCCCATTCCGATCTTACCCCCCGCGCCGCTAGCCTCGCCGCTGCCGGACCACTGCTTCGTTCTCGTCGTGACCCATTTGAGGGTTCAGGTTTGGGTTTTGGTTACACGCTCCTTTTTTTCTTTTCTCATTAATAAACGAGATCACACCCTTTTCTTTTCTCACTTGGGTAGCCAAAGGGGCTGTTCAGTTCTGGATATCTGTTTGAGACAACATGCATCGAAGCAGTAATTCATCTTCATATCCTTGAAATCTTTTGCACGGCTTTGGGTATTCATTTAACTTAACGTGCTACATTGCAGGGGCTGCCTCGTTGTTCGCCAGCCATTTTTTCACAACCCGAAGAATTTCGTAGATGTTGGAGGTGGCATTCTGGGCTGCAGGGGCTTCCAGTCTAGTTTCTGGACTACGCAGGGTGGATTGTCTCTAAACATAGGTACATTTGGACAGCAATCACATTCTATGCTCTTTCTTGTCCAATTATGTAATTTCATCACCAATCTTCCCTTTTGACTTTCATGTTTCTACGACCATGATAATTCAGCCTCGGCCGGTTGTGGATTTCCTTGTTGCAAACCAGAATGTGAAAGACCCCTTCCAAATTGATTGGGCAAAGGTAGCAATATTTCGTCTTATGGTTGTTACTGTGGTATTATCTCTTCTTGTTCAGATACTTTCTGTTTGCTTAAATATGTTGAACCTGTGGTTATATGTTGATATTAGGCGAAACAGACCCTGAAGAATTTGAGGATAAAGACCAATCCTGCCAATACTGTGTTCAAAATATTTGGACTGAGCGTAAGGCCATGCAAAGAGCAGATGTATACTTCCTTGATATTGATTGCCTCTTCCTTTGGGCATGATGCATAGACCAACAGAGTTTTTCCAATTATACTGCACATTCAAAGCATGACTGTTGGTTATTGTCTGGGAAGTTTGTAAATTGTGAGAGAGAGAATTGGTTATTGGTCCTAGATTGAAGTTTCTGATCAGTTTACCTTTTTTCTTTCCTGCTGAATGCTTTAGGTTTTCATTAAAGAAGGGAAAGGATGAAGATGGAGAAATTCAGACTATTGAAGTGATTGTGTATGATTATTTTGTTAACCACCGCAATATAGAGTTGCGTTATTCTGGTGATCTACCATGCATTAATGTTGGGAAGCCAAAGCGCCCTACTTACTTCCCTCTGGAGGTGAAATTATGAACTATAATTCTCTTTAGGTGACAAGCTCCTTGTGATCCCATTTTGTTATATGGTTTCTCATTGTGGCTCTGGTTTTAGCTATGTTCTTTGGTATCCTTGCAACGCTATACGAAATCACTCTCAACTTTTCAATGGTTGTCTCTTGTCGAGAAGTTAAGACAGAAGCCACAAGAAAGGATGAGGTTTTGACTGACGCAAGTTTTGTCCCCAAGCATTTTATCAATATTCTCTATTCACCGTACTAAGTCTCTGTTGATTTTGAGTCTTTTGACAGGCTCTTAAAGTCAACAATTACAATGCAGAGCCCATGCTGCGTTCTTGTGGCATTTCAATTTTCAATCAATCAATTACAACTTCACCCAAGTTGAAGGCCGTGTGCTCCCAGCCCCAAAGGTACTTTTAAAGTCCATTGTACCTTTTGATTTCATCAGCTATTGGTTATATTTGGTTACCTTGAGGCCCAGCTCAGTTTTGAGGAGGAGAAATGGAAGTAGCGGATTTTAGACATCATCTTATTGTTTTTCATTTTGTTTCTTGATCAAGTGTCATCTATTCTTTTACCTTGAGTGGAACCGGATTTTATACTTAACTATTGGTTACAACTACAGTTGAAAGGGGGAAATGGAGAAGACTTCTTTCCGAGGAACGGCAGGTGGAATTTTAACAATAAGGTGTTCATTTGGCCCTGGCTTTTTTCTTGTGTTTCCTTTCAGGATTCTGGATTTGTAGGCATTTATCTTTGACATGAATTTTGACTCTAATAACATTTAATTTTGCAGGAGTAGAAATTTGTGGAACCAGCAACAGTAGAGCGCTGGGCTGTTGTAAACTTTTCAGCTCGCTGAAACGTACGTGGCCTTATTAGAGACTTGACAAGAATTGGAGAATCGAAGGGGATTGTATGTTCTGCCACTAATCCTTAGTGCAAGTTCGTTTTTTGGGATTCCATGTATGACCTTTAAGTCTTTTGTTTTTGTAGAAAATTGAAGCTCCATTTGATGTATTTGAGGAGAGTCCACAAAATAGGCGGGCCCCACCTCCTGTTCGAGTGGACAAGATGTTTGAAGACGTACAATCCAAACTTCCTGGAGCACCTATATTGCTTCCTGAGAGGAAGAACTGTGACATAGGAGGATATGGTTTGTTTGACTTGATTTATTCCTTTTTTTCCTGGTACATATTTAATTCTACATTATCACAGTTCTTCTGTGTTAGTGTTTACTTAATGAAAGCCATGTAACCTCTAAGGTCCATGGAAGAGAAAGAACCTGGCTGATTTTGGAATTGTGACCCAATGCATGGCGCTCTAACATGAGCCAATGATCAATATCTCACAAATCTCGTCCTCAAGATCAATGCAAAGGTGAGACTCAGTGTCATGGTATAATTTCCCTCTGAGATAAGCATTCCCCTTGCTTTTTAGTTTGGACATTTCACAAACCCTTCTTATCATCTTCTCACTTACTTGCAGGCTTGCAGCTTGGTGGACTCAATTCGTTGTTATCTGTTGAAGGTGCTCCCTCTATGCCCTTGATATCTAAGGTTCCTACCATGATTATTGGGATGGATGTATCATATAGCTCTCCAGGCCAGTCTAATGTACCATCGATTGCAGCGGTAACATGTTGCTTTATTTCATCTTCGTTTTGTTCTTTCTCTCATTCCAAGCGTGGTGTTGTTTGATAGTTTCAGTTCCTAAATAGAACTTGCTATTCCTTGCACTAAATGCCACACTTCATTATCCTTATGATGCACACTCCTGAAAAGAAAAGGGGGAAATAATAAAGAAAGCAAAAAGAGAAATTTCAAACATTCTCTTCTCTTTCCACTGTTTTTGCTATTATAGTTCCTTGATATCGTACTTCAATTGTTCTTATGATACGAATTTAGGTCTTCAGCTCCAGGAACTGGCCATTCATTTCATGTTATCAGGACCCAGTCACCCAAAGTTGAGATGATAGATTCACTTTACAAGCGTGTTTCTGACACTGAAGATGATGGCATTTCTTAGGTGCGAATTTTCTTGTTAATGCATTTGGTGATCTTGTCACGGTCTGTGATTGTTTGATTTAATAATGCTTTTTGTTTGTATGCCATTAGATTGCAGTTTTAACCATTTGAACATGGTTGACTGAAGCTAGTTTTCCTCCGAATTCAGGGAGGCTTTACTGGAGTTTTACGTGAGTTCAGGCAAAAGGAAGCCTGATCAAATTATTATATTCAGGTATTTGTTTCTTCTGCGTGACGCCAAACACAAGTGTTTTTATTGGATCACACCTTGGTTATTATCTGCTCTCTTCCTTTGGCTTAAGTTTTAGTAATAAATTTACACGGGGATGTAAGACTGAATAACAAATGAGAGAAGCAGGATAAAATCTTAGAGCACACCGAAGGTATTTAGAAGAATCAACTGTTGGAGAAAATCTGGCAAGTATTGATATTTAGTTGGACCTGCCTTCCTACTAAATTGAAGCTCCATCATAGGTAGCATTGCTGTATATGCTCTTATAACAAAACATTTGAGGTATCTCCCGTCATGCATCTCTATGTTGACAGCAAAAGTGGTTACACAAGCACGACATAGCATGAGATAAATAGGTTTGGCTATAGTCCAGATCTAAAATGTGAGGTTTGGGTCCTCTGTAAGACTGTAACTGGTCTTGGTTTGCCATGTGAGACTAGAAAACTTCTTTTCTCGACCTGCAAGACTGGCTTTTCCCTTGGTTCGACTTGACTCTCTGGACTCTGCATCATTTCTATTAACTTGAAGGGAATTGTTAGGCAAAATATGCTTGATTGTATTTAATGTAGCATTTAATAACACAGTAGAATAATTTAGTACCTTTTGACTCGAGCTTTGCTTCTTCTGCTGTGCTAGTTAAGGAATAGGATAATTGTTGTATTGTGCTACCGGAATCCAATCTTAGTGCATATATGACATGACCTCGAGGTGCTATTAGATTTAACGAGGTCTCTTGAGCATGAAACTGTTTCGACATGCATTTGTTTTTCTTTTTTGTTATTTTCCTACACTCCTTGACAGTGCGACGTAGCTGCTAATTACCTTTTCAATCCATACTCAGTTCTAATTTTATCCCTTCTGTCAATTGTCTTTATGTTCTGGTTTGCTAGGGATACAGTCAGCGAGTCGCAGTTCAATCAAGTTCTGAACATTGAACTGGATCAAATTATTGAGGTTTTTGTGCTAATCTACGCGTCCCAACCTTTCCGGTTTAGTGAAAGAGTTGGAAGTAACAGGTTTTTGAGTGGTTGTGCAGGCCTGCAAGTGTCTGGATGAGAAATGGTCACCGAAGTTTGTGGTGATTGTTGTACAAAAAAATCATCATACAAAGTTTTTCCAACCTGGATCGCCCTATAATGTCCCACCTGGTTAGTTCTCCAATAAAAGCATGGAGGTAATTCAATTATTCGATTGAAAAAGTCTGACATTATTTTATTTTGCAGGTACGGTAATTGACAACAAAGTATGTCATCCCCGGGGCAATGATTTTTACCTATGTGCACGTGCTCGAATGATTGTGAGTATTACCGTAGACTTGCGGCATGTAGTTGTAGTTTTTTTTTCCTTCCTGATAATAGACTTCGATTCAAACTTGACTGGTAGCTTTTGACATGTTTCTGGTCACTTACGTTCTTTTATTTTTGTTTGAATTCTACTTTTCAACATGTTGGATTGTTGATTAGCGAGTGCCCAATGAATAATCTGGGATGACATGAGCCTTGTCCACTGTTTTTCTAGCAATCCCGAACTTGTGAAGTTGTGTCCGAAATTTAGGACCTGCCTCTTGTAGTTTGTGACTACTTCTATATATGTGTGACACTATATTTCTGGACGTGACCAATCCGGTTCATCATGTTTGGGAATTCTGGACATCTTCCCATTTCCCATGTGCCACGGATCTTTACAAGGGGGAGATGCTTAACTCATGCCCTTGGACCAACTAGACAGATGGGGAGCAACCGAACAAACTAATTATTCTTAGTTGGACGGTAAATTGGACAAAAGTGTGAATGTGGGCTCTCAGTATTCTGAGAGCTTCTATATGCCTGCGTGAAAATTAAGAAGAAATTAGCAGTAGCTGAAATCTTTCTTTAACAATCAATTTCAATTTTCAAACCATCTGCTCTGGTGATCATTTTTTACTATGCTTTGAACAATACAATCATTTTCGGTACTAATCTGACATTTTCTGATTAGTAGCCTGGTTTCAAACCTTAAGGAGCTTCAAAAAAATGTTCAAGCTTGGTTTGTTTATGTACCAAATTGATCTTGAACAAGCTTTTAATGATCAAACATGAGCTTATTTAGCAGCCCTAATTCCAAACCATCTGCTCTGGTGATCAATACTTTTTTTTTTCTTTTTCACTATGCTCTGAACAGCACAACCATTTTCGGTACTAATCTTGATACCTTATCATCAGGAAGAGTTTGTACTTGTCAATTAAAGTTCTGGCGAAAAATGTTTGGAATCAATTTTCAATTTCTATTGCAATATGGACTTTTCTGCTTGTGCAGTTTGTTTAAATCTTTTCATGGATTTGGGGCTTGGGGTTGTTTATTAGTGGTAATTTGGTGTTGGTAGGAATAGTACTGATAGGTTTGCTTTAAAGAGTGCTGGCTGCTGGTCACTGTACTAGGCGGAGAATAATAATGTGTGTGTGTGTTTGTGTGTGAAGTACAGGTTTGAGATTAAAAAATAATGTTTTTTTTTTTGTTTTTGAGAAAAATAATGACGTTTATGCATCAACATTCTGTGGTTCCACTATTTCTTTAACAACTTTGTTCTAATTCTACTGATTTAAGAAATAAGGTATCTGATCTTTTATCCCATCCTGGACTTCCTTCTTTTCTGTGTTGGCAGTTGCTCCGATATCTTTACGCTCACTTGGCGGCCACTCAGGTGGGAACTCTTATGAAGTTCGAAGAATTCTCAGAGACATCCTCAAGTCATGGGGGGTTGACTTCTGCGGGGCCTGCACCTGTGCCTCAGTTGCCTAAACTTCAAGCCACTGTGTGCAATTCAATGTTCTTTTGTTGAGGCTGGAAAATCCCTAAAAAACTCTTCTACCTTATGCAAAATGACAGGTTAGACCAGCGGTTTGTTGTATTATTCTACATATCTATCCATCCAGCTAGCTTTTGGTGAGAGCTTCCCCTGTGGAGGGCACTGGCTCAAGCAACTAACTTAGATACCGTTAGGTTGTAGTAAGTCTTATTAGGTTTATCTGTATTACCCTGCCATGCACTTTTTCGGGCTTGGATTATGCTCTGGGTATCTGTGAATGTTTGTTTTCCCGACTGGTAAATGGTTCAAGTATGAAGTTTCGGATGGCATTGGGCTACTCTGTACCTGAAATGATGCATCTTTTGTCCTTCACTTTTCCCTAGGTAGGGGCATGTATATGCTCGTAAATGTTTTTGGAGCGCATTTTGCTTTCTTCTCTCGAAATATTTTGCATTTAAACTTTCAAATCGAACATGGTTTTGCGGTGGCTTTCGGTATATTGGTAGATGCTTTTTATTTGGAAGTGAAAACATTGTGGCCCTACAGTTTTGCACAAGTGTGCGCAATTGTAATTTGGAAATTGCCAGGGGTTTGTGTGTGGGACCCAAACATATGTGAGGGTTTGTGTTCAAATGGTTGTGCACCTAGCATCTCTCGGTGTGCTATACTGCCATGTGACTCGTGTTGGGGTTCAAATGGGCCGAGTTGGAAGCCCAATGATTGAACCTAAATCTTACGTGTATTGGGCTTGCTAAATTTTACTCTTGCAAAAATCAGGTCTATTGGTCATGGATAACAATTGATTTCTCCAAATTATATTGGAAAAATGACGGCCAATGATGTATTTTGAAAATTAATACTCGCAAATGATATTTTTAGCATTAACAAATGTTCTTAACTTGTTCTTGACGGGTATTAATTATCAAAACACGTCATGGGCCGTCATTTTCCCAATTATATTAGCCTTTTAAATTTTTGTTTTCAACAAAATATGCTCTAGCTATCCATATCCGATCCAACAATTTTGCGCGTGAACAATCAACATTGATCTCGGCATACTAAATGATTTCGTCTATTGTGGAGCTTGGGTGGATACAAAATTCTGTAGTGTAGAGGTGCACTAAGGGACCGCATAATGTCAGATCCGAGCTTAGGTAACACACACCTTTGTTTCCCATTTGCAACCTTTAATAATCTTTTTGTTTGGGCTTCTCATATGTCATAGTCTAACAGCTAGGGTTGGATCATAGATTGGCAAATCTAAAAAGGGAGAAAGATTAAAAAAATTAACAGACCGTGACACATTTTCTCCTCTTGTTCTGCAACCAGTTTCTTCTTAGTAAAGAAGTTAAATAAAAAAATGTTTGGCCCCTGTCGTTTCTGGAGTATTTGGTTGGTAAATCTCTCCACAAAGCCATAATCTAAATAGAAAATTAGAGGCCGGTCCCCCTTTCTAGCCTTGGTATGATCCCAACCCTGAAATATTTTCCCGAAGCTAGAGGGCTCGGGAATGTTGGGTGATGGACGTTTTTGCCCTTTTCCGGGTTTACTATATATAGGCTTGTTTTCAAAAGAATATTGGCGGAGAGAGAAGACGGAAAGAGAGAGATAGAGAGAGAGAGAGAGAGAGAGCGCGCGATCGCGATCGTGATAGCGATCTCGAGATCTTGGGAGAGATCGCGATAGAGAGACCGATTGACGTCTAGGTTGAGCGATTTGATGTTCGATTGAGAGGAGGAATTGCGTTGGATTGAGATTCAATCGATCTTTTGAGGTATTTTTGATTATGTTGTTAGATTTGATTAGTTATTCAGTTGATGTACTTTTCGCATTGATGTATGTTGCTTTGTGATTTGTTGTAGCTTTGTGGTTCGTGAGGAGATGCAGGTTGGAGTCGAGCAGATGAGGTATTTAATGTCGTTTTTGTTGTTAGATTTGATTTTTTTTTTTTTGATCCGCTTGTTAGATTTGATTTTTTTTTTTGATATATGAGAACTGTTTTTAGATCTATGAGAATTGGTTTCTGAACTACGAGAGCTGGTGTCCGAACTATGAGAACTGGTTTCTGAATATAGTTCTCACATGATTTTGATGTGAACTGTCTTTTTGTGTATTTTGCATGATTTTGATCCGCTTGTTAGATTTATCAGTGTTTATGTGATTGTTTTTGATATATGAGAACTGTTTTTAGATCTATGAGAATTGGTTTCTGAACTATGAGAATTGGTTTCTGAACTACGAGAGCTGGTGTCCGAACTATGAGAACTGGTTTCTGAATATAGTTCTCATATGATTTTGATGTGAACTGT
>BPLS01000523.1:120514-138976 GCA_019656275.1 Rhododendron kiyosumense
ATTTATCTATGAGAAGTGTGTAATTTTCTATGAGAAGTGTGTATTTTCGTGTCCAAGTTAAGCAATTTGATTAGTGTATATACCGTAATGTTGGCATTGCCCAAATCTTCAAAATCATCAAATTTTTTTTTCAGGTCTGAGGTGTTCCAGTTTAGTAGCCTTGGAATTGCTTCATTTTTTGGTCGTGCAATCAAGTTCGTGTGTTCACAAATCCAGTACTGCAAAAACAGGTAAAAAGGAAATTATTAGAATAAATAAAATTATTAGAATACCCAAAAACATTTCATAGTATAATAGATTTAAGTTACCATCAATGCCACCACACATCCTGTTGCATCTCTTGGTTTGTCATGGAACTTGTGCATTGATGCATTCAATGTTTCTGCAATGGATTGTGCCCAGTCATAATCTTTTATTTCTTCTATTTTTTCCATGCAATGCACATACGTCCATGCAATGGTGACTCCTGATGTGGAGAAGAACAACGTCAAGCAAATGAACATGCATATTAGGCGGACTACATCTCGGATGTCTTCTTCAGTTATGGATTCCTCGCTTTTTTGCAGTATTTCATTGATCATGTCTTTCATCTTTTTACTACCAATCCTTGCCTCTTGGATGCCCCTTCTTGTTGCAAATGCAGCATCGCTTTTCTTCTTGTTCAAATCTCCTATTGGTTTGTTCCCACAAGCTATTCCAAAGATTAGCTTGATGTCATTCCTTGTTATGGCAACCTTCTTACCACCAATGAGGAACTTGCTGTCATTGGTATCATAGTGCTCAATGATACTCAGGATGGGTTTATCGTGCTTCATGCAAGCTTTTTCGGTTAACTTGCCTTTCCTAATGGCATCAATCAGCATCCAAAAGGGTGTTTGTTTTAACAACTCTAAGTGGGCATTGTTCAAGTTCAGTTTTGCCAATAGCCCCACCGTTCCTATTACGTTGGACCTGAATGTGCATTGCTTTTGTGTTTGGGTTGGGGACTCTGGTTCTGATCCAGATTCAGATTCTTGTTTCGTGGCCTTCTTTCTCTGTTTTTGGCTCTGTTGTTGGTTTCGTCGGGTTTGCTTTTGGGTCTGGATTGGGGAGTCTGATTCAGATTCAGATTGTTGGGTAAGCCTTTGTCGTTTCTTTCCCCGAGTTTGCAAAGGGGATTGTGATTGTTGGCTAACCATCGAGGTTGCTGGCCTGTCAGGTTGAGTTTTTGATCTTGTAATGACTCCTCCCTCCTCCATTGTTAGTGTTCTTGGTCTAATCTCGTAAGAAGTTTTCAAATCTTGTGTGTAAGTCTTCTTGTGTCCTGTTAAATATATGAACAAAAGTGAGATAGAGTGTTTATGTTGGCTCATCATAGGTATAGTACACAGTTCTCATAGAAAAATACACACTTCTCATAGAATAATACACTGTTCTCATAGAAAAATACACCATTCTCATAGAAAAATACACTGTTCTCATACAAAAATACACACTTCTCATAGAAAAATACACTGTTCTCATAGAAAAATACACTGTTCTCATAGAAAAATATACTGCTCTCATAGAAAAATACAATGTTCCAGTAAAGATACACATACACCACTACACACAGTTGCCATTCTCCTCCTTGAAGGAGCTGATCGAGATGATCGAGAACAGTTCACATACACCACTACACACAGTTCACATAACTCCAAAACACATACTTCACATAGACGCAAGACGTTTAGTGTTCTCGTATACATATTTTACAGTTCGCAGAGAAATTTCGCATACACATTCGATATGCTTTAATGTACATACCTTTCTTTGCCATACACACACTTCTCATAGAAAAATACACACTTCTGATAGAAAAATACACTGTTCTCATAGAAAAATACACTGTTCTCATAGAAAAATACACTGTTCTCATAGAGAAATACACACTTCTCATAGAAAAATACACTGTTCTCATAGAAAAATACACTGTTCTCATAGAAAAATACACACTTCTCATAGAAAATACACTGTTCTCATAGAAAAATACACACTTCTCATAGAAAAATACATTGTTCTCATAGAAAAATACACACTTCTCATAGAAAAATACACACTTCTCATAGAAAAATATGCTGTTCTCATAGAAAAATACACACTTCTCATAGAAAAATAGAATGTTCCAGTAAAGATACACAGTTCTCATAGACAGATGTCATGTATAATACACAATTCTCATAGAAAAATACAATGTTTCAGTAGAAAATACACAGTTCTCATGGATAAGTATGATGACGTGTAACTTTTTAAACATGTATTCTTTGGGAACAGAGCCTAAGAGAAGGGATGTACATGCACTGAGAAAAAACTCATAAATGAAAAACCTAAAGCGAAACCTAAAGCGAAACCAGTTGCCATTCTCCTCCTTGAAGGAGCTGATCGAGATGATCGAGAACTGTTCACATACACCACTATACACGGTTCACACAACTCCAAAACACATACTTCACATAGACGCAACAGGTTTATGAGAGTTAGCATTCTCGTATACATATTTTACAGTTCGCATAGAAATTTCGCATAGACATTCGATATGCTTTAATGTACATACCTTTCTTTGTCATATTCGAATGTTGTTGCCTGATCGATTGCACGAGATAGAGAGAGAGCGAGCGAGAGCGAGAGAGAGAGCGAGAGAGCGAGCGAGAGAGTCAGGGTTCTGCAGCGGAAGAGTCAGGGTTCTGTAGGGGCAGAGTTACGGTGGTTTTGTAGCGGTAGGGGAGAGAGGGTTTTGTTGAGCCGTATAGACAGGGTTTTTGTTTTGACCCGCGAGGGGTTTGATGGGCGATAGGATCCGGGATGCTTGTTTTGACCCGCGAGGGGTATTTTTGTCCACAATGTGGCGCCGGGACTAAACGGGGTATATAATATTTTGTGCTGGACTGAATTAGGTCCGAGCCTAATTTTTTGGGCCGGCCTAAAAATCCCCCTAATCTAAATCCAACCTATTGACATTTATCCCAGGAAGGGGAATTTTTTTTGAAAATATAAAGTAAGAAATAAATTAATGATACGTTGAAAAAAAGATAGTCACTTTAATTAGAAGCATCCAGATATAGAATATAAACACAATGGACCACGTCAAAATCATCAAAACGAGTGCCATGACTTTTCCCCAACGCATTTATTGATTTATATTAGGGAAAACCAAAACCATCTGACAGAAATGGAAGAAATAATTATTCAGATCAATCTAGCGCGTTATGGATTGTACGTGTAGATAACGTTACTTCCACATGAATCTACTACTCCGTACATTCTTACCGCGCCGTATTTTCTCGAACTTTGTACCCAACTTTTTATTCTATAGTTTCAAATTGCTTGTTCCATACGTAAATTTTACAACACGCCCCGGTCCTTTTAATGATTGTAAACTCTTCGATTATAAATATCTGTGGACCAAGGACAAAGTACATGCTCTGCTCTCAAATGTACCAGATCACAAACCCCTCGTTGACAATGATTGATTTCCGCAATTGCTACGTTGGTGTCAACCCCAAATTCCTTCTGGACCAATTCAAATCACAATGAAGACCAACTTCTCTCTCTCTCTCTCTCTCTCTCTCTCTGAAAATCTGTGGAGTATAATAATTCAGGGGAAAGCAGAGGAGGGGTGAAGAACAGAAAGAAAGAATTGGGATGGAGAATAAAAGGGTGGTGGTGGTAGGAGGAGGAGTAGCTGGTTCCCTCGTTGCAAAATCTCTTCAATTCCGTGCTGCTCTCACCCTCATCGATTCGTAAGATTTTCTCATCAATTCTCTCTCTCTCTCTCTCTCTCTCTCTCTCTCTCTCTCATTTTTTTTGTTGGAACAATTTCTTATCAACCTATGTTCCTTAACACCCTCAAAATCTTTCGATTGCACTTGAAAAAAGTTGTTATTTTCTCGGTACTGATCAAGTCAAATGTAACTGTGTGGGATCAGGAAAGATTATTTCGAAATACCATGGGCAAGTTTGAGGGGAATGGTGGAGCCATCGTTTGCGGAGAGATCGGTGATTCGCCACCGCGATTACCTCACCAACGGCCATGTAATTACATCCCCCGCCATCGACGTCACCCCTACAGAAGTCTTGACAGCGGAGGGACGTTCCATTCCCTACGATTATCTCGTCATTGCCACCGGTCACCACGATCCTGTTCCGACGACTAGATTTGAGAGACTTCAACAATACCAAGCAGGTAAAATTCTATAGCACTTCTTTGACGAAAGTCAGTATCGTTAGTTGTAGTTAGTGGCTCACCACCGGGGCTACCGTTTCGCTTTGTTAGTAAAGTAATGTTGAGGGGTATTTACGTTCACGGAGTTGCGATATCCTAACATGGGAGTTCTATTTTGATGCCAATTACGCTTGAACTAATGTACTAATCTTTCCCTGACAGATAATGAGAAAATCAAAGGGGCTACATCCATTCTGATCATCGGAGGCGGCCCCACTGGCGTCGAACTCGCCGGAGAAATCGCATTCGATTATCCCGAGAAGGATGTTACTTTGGTGCACAATGGGTACAGGCTGCTGGAATTCATCGGGCCAAAAGCTTCGAACAAGAGCCTCGAATGGTTGAAATCGAAGCACGTGGATGTGAAGCTGGAGCAGAGTGTCGATTTGGACTCGAATTCAGGAGGAGCGTACGTGACTTCTTCCGGAGAAATTATCGAAGCAGATTGCCACTTCTTGTGCACAGGGAAGCCGCTTGGTTCAGAATGGCTCAAGGGGACAATGTTGAAAGGTAGTTTGGATGAGCTTGGAAGGCTGAAGGTTGATGAGAATCTGAGAGTCAAGGGGCACAGAAATGTCTTTGCAATTGGAGACATCACTGATATAAAGGTGAGTAATGGTAGTTTCTTGTCAGATAAGTCTGGTCGTCTTCTTCTGAATTGAGACGACAATGCATCTATTCAGTAGATTGAGAGCATTCCCAGATCTCAATTGAGTATCCATAAGTATTTGACCCAAAAAAGTCAGTTCCCGGGGTTTAGAAATGGGTAGAGCAAAATTGGATTTTTTGATCGAGTACTTACTGATATACGATCGAGTCACTAATCAGTGGAGTCGACTTGATCGACCTTGGTTAGCTGCGTAGGAGACAAGTTGACTCGTCTATTTCCACTATCTTACGGGCTAGATGTTTCTATACAAGCTTATATATATCAAACTTCGATTCGTCTTTGTTACGGAATGCTCAATCAATTTAGAGGAAATTGAGATGGCCTCAACCGTATCTAATCTGCTGTGCATCTGAAAATTATTCCATGGCAGGAAATGAAGCAGGGGTATTCGGCACAAAAGCATGCTCTAGTAGCCGCGAAGAACTTGAGCATCTTGCTCGCCGGAGGAAGACAAAGTAAGATGGCGGCGTATGAGCCTCGTTCCCCGAAGGTTTTTGTTTCGCTGGGGAGGAGAGAGGCCGTGGCTCAGTTTCCGTTCACGACAGTTATTGGAGTCGCACCTGGCTTGATCAAATCCAGGGACTTGTTTGTTGGGAAAACTAGGAAGCATTTGGGTCTCGACCCTCACATTGTAGATGCTTAATTAGGCCATTGTCTTATGGAAAATTCTAAAATCAGCTCGACAGGCTGATAATAGTAAGTATATGAATATGTATTCAAGAGTATAAAAAGTATATAGGAATATGTGTTTTTCTTATTTTCTACTGTGCTTATCGTCAACCCAGTTGGCTGACAATAGCAAGACCGTTGTGTTATTGAGAGATGGGTAGAGGGGGATAAAATTGAGCAATTTAGTAATTCTTTTCAAATGATTTACGAGATCTTTTCCTTTATGAGATTTTTGTTTTTCGTTGTATATAATATTGTACTTACGATATGAAACGGTTTGAGTCATCTTTACGTGTTCTGATCTAATAATTTTGGTGTTTACACATGTACAATCACATCTACATAACGAAATAGACCAGTTTTTAAAATATATTGGCACTAGGTGTCCACATTTTGTTTGGCCTTGTGCGGATGGTTAGGATTTGTTTTGCCCAATAATAATTCCTAATCAATAATTAACGGTTCAGATTGTTTTTGGGTCGACCGTTCAAAATTAAAAAAAAAAAAAAAAGGGATTGTTTTTGGGTTATTAGATGTTACAGCCAACGGTTGATCCGGCCCAAGATTTGCCAAACCAAAATCGGAACTCTAAATTTCCAACCAAAAATCGAACCCGAACTGAAATTCGATGGAATTTTCATCACCATGACTGTACCTACCAAGCTAACAAAGGGTATAGATTTGGTTTTACCCCGAATTCGGTTTACCGAAATTGATATTCGCGTTATGTTTTTTACTGATACCGCTCCATTTTAACGTGAAATTACTAATAATAACTTCATGAACAAAATAGAGTGCCATCAATAAAAGAGGGACTGCGAATATCAATTTCTTATGTGAATAATATACATATTCAGGCATATGTAATGTAACGTTTGTGGTATATATTTGAAGGTAATTTCCAAAGCACCCAAAAAAGATATACATATATGAAGGCATTTATATTAATTACTACATACTAAATTGAGATCATCTGTTGATTTTTTCAAAATAAAAAATTGAAATCAAAATCAAAACCACGGTTAAAAGATCCAATTGTGCTACATACACTGCACCAAATCACAATAATTTTTGTGGAGCCCATTCTGAGTCTCACAAAAATAGAGAAAAATACCCAAAATTTTTAAAATAATATTTTAGGAGGCTATGTAAACAATCAGTTCACCGCTACGAATATAGAAATAATACTTATTGATATTCGTTGGAACTGTTTTTTTTTTATAGAAATTCATAAAAATATTATTTTAAAATTCATGAACATTTTTGTGTATTTTTGTATAACTCGGGATGGACCGTATAAAAATGTTGTAAATGGTGTAATAGTTTGGCACAGTTTACCTAGATTTTCGTAAAAGATCGGACATCCGTTGGATTGTCGTCCTTTCGTCTGTGCGGACCACGTTCCTTCAAACTGCCCGGACAGTTGTTTCCACCTTGGCGTGCCTCGCTCTGCATCAACCAAACCCTTGGGAAGTTCATGTCGGCAGTTTTTACTGGTAACAAGTTCTGCCTCTCTCTCCTCTTCGTTAATAAGTGCGTAACCTATAGGTTCTCTCTCCTCTTCTGTCCAAGTTTACTTCCAGCATCGAAAACTCTGCTTTCCCTGAACTTGGCCCTCGATTGACATTGTATGCTATGAAACCAGGTTTCGATTCGACAATAGGATAAGGTGCAAAAACTCTACTTTTATTATTTTTGTTAATTTGCTATTGGTTGATTTTTCGGAAGCCGATTGCATAAGTTGCCTTGCAACTGTTCGATGAAATGTTCCAACCGTCAACAGAATCTCTTCCTACTAGAAGCCAATTTCTCAACAAAATTTTCGAAATTGAGGCCAGGCAATTCTTTTTCCTCCCTAAAATATGGGCCTTGCTTGACTGGCTGTCCATTTGGGTTTTGGATTAGTTTTATTATTCTTCACATCACGGTCGCTATCACTATCGTATTGAATTCCATTTGTTTGTTGGGAGATCGACCTCGATATGAAAGTGCCGTTTCTCATTGTTTATATCGCCAAGATGGGCATTGTTTTAACTATTGAATCCACTGTATTCTTGAATCGTAGCCCATATTAATTGAGTCTAAATATCTTCTCATTTATAGTTGGTTAAAGTTGTAAAACTTATGGTCGGAAACTTGTTCCATGTAGTTCCTCTTGTACCTCTGGATTGGTAGTATCTCAGGGGTACATTTTTCCATGAATTTGGATTTTCGTGGCACAAGCATTGAGGTCACTATTTGCTTCGCGTTAGTACTAATTTTTGGGGTAATTGGTGTTTCTGCTAAATTAAATAAATTAAAGTTCATGTCTTTTACGAATTTTTAGGTAGGTCATTCTTTTCATATATATCAATTAAAATATCATTAAGTAGAAATAAATTGACTGTTGTCATTAAACCTGTAGTCCAATATAGCGAAAACGCCCCATGATTTACATTCGGTGCTATTAAACATCATATGGTTCAAGGCAAAAAGGGGAAAAAAAAAATTCTGTAAGAAATATCGTTATGAAAATAGTTTTGAAGAAATTAAATATACATCCTCCTTACTAAACTTATTTAAATTTAAATGTTCATTCTAAAGGTTTTAAATACTTGTGTTGCATCCTCAAAATACATTATTGCCCATTAATTCCCCTCCTTTATACAACGATCCAATTGGATTGTAGAGGACAAACCACATGCTCTGCTCCCCAATGTACCAGATCACAGCCCCCCTCATTGACAATGATTAATTTGCAAAATTCGTGCGTTGGTGCCAACCCTAAATTTAAGACCAAACATAAATTACATAATCAAGATCAATATATATTCTCTCTCTCTCCCCCCTGCATATGTGTGCACATACGTGCGTAAATCTGGAAGTGTATATACCCTGCATATGTATGCGCATACGTACGTAAATCTTGGAAGTATATATATAAAGGATCTGTCTATTTCAGCCTTTCAGGAGAAAGCAGAGTGAAGGAAGAACTGGGAAATGGAGGCCAAGAAAGTGGTGGTGGTGGGTGGAGGAATAGCCGGTGCCCTCATTGCAAAATCTCTCCAATTCCATGCCGATGTCACTCTAATTGATTCGTAAGATCTCTCTCTCTCTCTCTCTCTCTCTCACACACACACACACACACACACATACACACACACGCACCCATTTCAATTTGAATGATTCTAGTCATCTCTATTGATTATCTCTCTTCTGTTCTTTAACAAATTAATAAGCACATGTTCATCAAACTATGAGATAGAAATGAAAGAACTTCAACCCCGTTTTGATCAATGAAATGTTCTTTGCACGATTCATTGCAGTATACTAGGAGTACATATGTATACGAAACAATAGGAAGAATAATAATCAATAAAAAGTTACTTTTTTTGCCGATCAAAAAAAGAAAAAAGAAAAAACAAGAGGAAGAATATAGTCAAACATAGGACAAGTGTGGACTGCTGGGGTTTTTGTTTGACAGATCAATCACTTCTACATTTTCCTCAAGGAGGCGATTTTGATATACACAATCGATCGGAGCTCCTGGAATCGCTTTAAATAAGCCTCTTGATAAAGATCTGAAATTTAGGGGCTGCGTCCTCTTAGGTTTTGGGTTCAAAACCTTCTAGGGGCTATGAACTATTGTAGCCTGGCTTCCCCCCAGGTTAGTGAACAATGGAATTGGTCCCCAATGATTAGTTGGCGGAATTGGTTCCCGATGAAATACATGCATCTCTACTCATTCCTCAATTTCAGAGAATGAGGAGGTCAAAAGACGGTTTTATTGTGGCCTTTTTGACCCCTGATTGATTATGTTCTTAATCAATCCACGATGAAGCATCATGTACCAAGCCTATTAATCATTCCATTCAATCCATTGAGGACCACAATCCTTCATAGACATTGGCCCAATTCGATAATCTGCGGTTTCCCATGGCTGGCATCTTTTTCACAAAAGTATAGGTTCAGGGTAGACATACGCATGAGTTGACTTGAACACGTTATGAAAAATAGCCCTTGTGTACCTTTTGAAGCCCACAACTGACATCAGTGAAAGATGCTTAACACCAATTGACTTTAGGAAAGAGAAACGAAGTAGGTCCTCCAATAAAGAAAAAAATAAAACATTTTCCCTCTAAATCTCTTGTTATAAACATACAAGTACTTTTGGGACTTTTTAGGGGATTTGCTACTTACTTCCATTGATCAAAACCATCCCTAAAAAATCTCTTGATTGCATTAAGCAGTTGTTATTATCTTGCATTGCGTTACGATATGTTGTTGCATTGATGAAAGATTAACTATGGAATCAGGAAGGAATATTTTGAGATAACATGGGCAAGCTTGAGGGGAATGGTGGAGCCATCATTTGCAGAACGATCATTGATCCCCCACCGGTCTTACCTCACTAACGGCCATGTAGTTTCGTCCACTGCCATCAACATCACTGATACTGACGTCTTGACAGCAGATGGAAGTGTAATTGCCTATGATTATCTCGTCATCGCCACCGGCCACGCTGATGATGTTCCACAAAGTAGACGAGAGAGACTTAAGCAATACCAAGCAGGTAAAAATTCTACAACAATTCTGATATGGTTTCTGTAGCATCAGGGGAAGAAAATTATGCCCTTTTCGCAGATGTTTTAGAAATAGCTTTGAGTGCAAATGGTGGATATGTTGCATTGTCTACTCGTCACCGTCTAGTGCAAGTTTTTGAAAATTGTTCAGGACAAGTCTACGCATCTCACAATCTCGTAGGCAGCTTTTCAGCTTTCCTGTAGTTTCACATAATTATTCTACTGTATTCACATGTTATTCTATTTCATTAATTATCTAACAATACAAGGGATAACAATTAGATTCACACTAGCATCAGTAATGATTAGATTCACGTTAGCATCTCTCATGGGAGTGGATTATGCGGTGTCTGTACCTCTGATTTTTTCACTGTACTCCTACGGGTATGTAGGAACATTGAAGTTCTACTTTGGTGACATTTATGCTTGAAGTACTAATTGTACTTATCTTTCCCATGACAGATAATGAGAAAATAAAAGGGGCTGATTCAATCTTAATCATCGGAGGCGGCCCCACCGGCGTCGAACTGGCTGGAGAAATCGCAATCGACTACCCAGAAAAGAATGTTACTTTGGTGCATAGTGGGTATAGGCTGCTGGAATTCATTGGGCCAAAAGCTTCTAACAAGGCTCTGGAATGGTTGAAATCAAAGCGTGTGAAAGTGAAGTTGGAGCAGACTGTTAATTTGGACTCCTTTTCAGAAGGAGCTTATGTAACTTCTTCCGGAGCAGTCATCAAAGCGGATTGCCATTTCTTGTGCACAGGGAAGCCACTTGGTTCAGACTGGCTTAAGAAGACAGTATTGAAGGGTAGTGTAAATGAGTTTGGAAGTTTGAAAGTTGATGTGAATTTGAGAGTTGAGGGTCGCAAAAATGTCTTTGCTATTGGAGACATCACTGACATAAAGGTAAGTAATGTTATTCAGTCAATGATGCTGCTGGAAAAGAATACCTTCATTAATATCTTGAAACTTACACATTGAGTTGAGATTTATACTGGGTGTCGCTGAATTCGCACCATTCACTATCACGTTTTCAAATGGATTGTGTGCATTTAGGAAACGTAAAAATAGTATCAATGCATCTTTTAAATCTTGCTGAAATCCAGCAAGTTCCTAACACGTTAGGATGATACCTCCACTAATAGCGATTGTCCGGATTAGATTGTGTGGGAATAATCTTCTTGCTGCTCTGACCACCAATCAGCAAGCTGACATGGTGCTGCTGAACCAATAAGAGTACTAATCACAGTATTCCTACAATTGACCTGACCCACACACCTTGGTTAGCTGGGTAGGAGACTAGTTGATCCCATTTTACT
This sequence comes from Rhododendron kiyosumense, assembly GCA_019656275.1. Classification (NCBI taxonomy): domain Eukaryota; kingdom Viridiplantae; phylum Streptophyta; class Magnoliopsida; order Ericales; family Ericaceae; genus Rhododendron; species Rhododendron kiyosumense. The sequence continues at coordinate 131,977 of BPLS01000523.1, forward strand.
TTTATTTGTAAGAAAGTTGATTTTGAATGTTGTCTAAAAAGTAATAGAAATTCGAAAAGTAATGTTATTTCAGTGTTCATATAGTAATAACCTGATTCTTTGCGACAAAATGTCCATTCATCAAAGGAAATTTAGATGGTCGCCTACTCTCGTATATATCTAATGCATTATGTTTATTTATAACACGGCAGGAAATCAAGCAAGGGTATTTGGCACAACAACATGCTCTGGTGGCCGCAAAGAACTTGAAACTTTTGATTACCGGACGAAATGAAAGCAAGATGGCGACTTACAAGCCTAGTGGTGTGATGGCTATTGTATCACTTGGGAGGAGAGAAGCCGTGGCTCAATTTCCATTCACAACACTTATTGGACTTGCACCTGGCTTCATCAAATCCAAGGACTTATTTGTGGGAAAAACTAGGAGACAGATGGGCCTTGAACCCCCAAGTTGTGGGTGCTAAATTATGCTGGTGAAAATGTTCTTTATGTTCTTGATTATGTTTTGTTTTTGTAGTTGTGGTCTGTTTGAATTAGGTATAAATACAATAGTTTGTGATATGTAATCTCTGCGGGTTCAAAGAGTAAGAGAGATACAGAAAGAGTGAGAGAGAGCAGTTTGTGACTTAATTTGTGTGTGAGTTAGTTTTTGAAATTTGTATATTGTTGATTTTTTTTTTGGATCCGTTTGTATATTGTTGTTGATTGAGTAAAATTATGAGCAGTGTTTGTGTAATTTCTCTTTGTCCGCGTCAAATCTAAAAGAACAACCACCATAAGACTTTATTATCCCTGTTTCAACTTAGATTCTTTTTTGTGTGAAGATAGGTGTAGTTTTTGAGGGACTGGGGTGTACTTGGTAGCGGTGCTGAGCGGTCCATCCGACTGCTTATCTCGGTATAGACGGTTTGGATCTAATTCAAGTGCATTAAAATTTAGACCGTCCGTTGCTTGGATTAAGATCCAAACCGTCGATTGTCGAGATGAATAGGCGGATGGTTCGCTCGGCACCGCTACCAAGCAGATGCTTGGCTTGTATATCACGACTGCCTGGGCCTGGGGGTAAAATCGGTTGGGTGATAAGATAGGGTTGCTGGTGCATGGGTGAATGTTTGAGAAGTAGTTGTTTATTTACTTAATTTTGGCGTGTAAAAGTAAAACCTTTCCACCATGTTATACTGTACATTTTATCTCATGTATACAAGTATATGATGTTCAATTTTTGCCCAGAACAATGTGCAATTCATTCTTTGACCCCCATTTTCGGCGGCAGGGGGATCTGTTGCAATCAACCCGCATATCGGTACCGATGAGGGTCGAGAGTGCATAGATCAGTACAATTCCGGTCCCACACAAATAAATCGAGTCGTGCAATTATTTTAAAATAAAATTTTGAATGCTCTCGTAAAAAATTAGCTCAATCGAATAATTGAAAATGCTTAATCCATCCATCTAATTTTGCTTCAAAATTCATTCAGATTTTTATGATTCTAAATTCAGAATGAAAAATTGAAAGATTGGATGAAGTTTACATGGATGCTTTTTCGCTATATAGCAAACCTTATGAACTACTACTAATACATTGAGCTTAAGTATTTTGGGCCATGTAGTGTGACTTGTAGAACAAAATCAATGTATTGAGCCAGTGGTTTGCTTGAGACGTTACATATTATTATTAGATTGAGATAATTTTTTAAAAAGAATTCGAAGGATTATTTTAAAATTATTGAATAGCTCGAATCATTTGTGAAAAATTTCAAAATAGACCCCACGCACATATCCATACACTATTTATGCATATCCGGTTGGCCTATCTAGAGTGAATTTCCCTGCAGAGCTAAAATGGCTATTTCTTTTTCACAAAATACCCAATCGGTTGTGGTCCTGTGGATGTTGTAGACCCGTATAGCCCCCTTTAGCTCCGTTGGAAAACTCACTTAGGTCATATACGCACATTAAAGCTCTGTTCTAGAATTTGAATAAGTTCTTATTTTTTGTTCAATAATAAGGCTTGTTCCAAAAAAAAAAAATAAAGATCACATCAATCAACCCCTCAAAATACTCCATAAAATAAAATCACTGTAACCATAATCCATATGTACACCATCAGATACTCTAATAATACAGAATCATTGCATGTGCAGTTCATCATCAACTAAAGCTGCCCAATAAAGCGTTCCGGCAAATATTGTCAAGTTGCAGCTGTACTAACCTCAGTCTGCTAATTTGGTTCTCCAGAATCCACACAGTGCCCATTTCAATTCAGTGATGCATACCTGTTTCATGATCTACATTATTATTCTTGGTTTTTTTTTAAAAAAAAAAAGAATGACAAGGAGTGTTATTACTGTAGTAGTTCTTACTTATTACTCAATTTGTTCCATTTTCATTGTCTATTATTCTGTTTGTCTTTTTTATGTTTTTTGCTTATATTTTTTAGTGTGAATTTTGAAAAATATGCGATATTGATCTTGTTTGATAGATCTTGATTGGTTCTATAATATGAAAATTTTAAAATTATGAAAAATATTTTAAATTGAAAGATATAAGTAATTGAAAAATGACACGTAATTCAAAAATGGACAATGAAAATGGAACGGGGTAGGTATAATTAAACTTAAACTTAACTTAAATCTGAAAATTGTCTTTATTTGAATTATTTTCGCTTTTTTTTTTTGCGCTAAAAGATGGTTATTTCTCAAAATACTTGGGTAAAAGTGCCAAAATTTTACTTTTCCGATTCTTTTCGTCGAGATAAATCAATAACCCAAAAAAATTTGAAGCAAAACTAAAAAATACGAAAAATAATTCAAATAAGGACAATTTTCAGATTTAAGTTAAATTTAAATTAAGTCCAAGAGAACACATTAGTGAAAATAAAACCCAACTCTTATGTACGAGAGTATATATGTTGCCTACGGCTACCATCAGAGGTTAACTTCTTAGAGTATTTCCATTGTGATAAGCAAATGAGTGTAAATATGCAAACTTAACAATAATACTCAAAAAATACACCACATTGTAATAACTAAAGTTACAAGTTTTATAGTAAATAACCAAATTTTACTCATTCCATAACTAAACTTAATAACTTTTACCAATAACTAAAACTCAATAACCAAATTTGGATTTTTTGTAAACGAGTTTCAATCCTGCACTTGACCACACCAAATTGTTCGTCTCGATAAGACAATTCCAAAACTTAAAGGCCGGTCACCATAAACCTCTTTACGCACCCTCACGTACACGCCGCCTAATGAGGCTGTGTGTGAGATCCACTCGCATCACCCGCCAAATCGAGTAAAGGCACGTGATATCACGCGCAACCTCTTTAGGCAGCGCGTGAAAGCGTGCGAGAGGCGGCGCGTGAAAGCGTGCAAAGAAGTTTCCGGCAACCGGCTTTTCAGTTACGAAATCGTCTCATTGAGACGAATAATTTGGTGTGGTCGGGTACGTGATTGGGACTCATTTGTGATTGGACAAATGTGCATTGTGTATTGTGAGGGTTTTTTTTTTTTTGTTAGGGATACAAAAATAACTCATGTGGAGATAGAAATTGTTAAATTTGATTATGGATTAAATGGATAATCAAATGCTGACGTGACACATTTTAATTATTTATTTTGATGATTACCATTGCGGATGCTCTTATACACACCTCTATTAGTAATATTTTTTGGAGATGAATTTCAGTGTTCATTGATGGGAACTCACTCAAATTGGAGCAAAACCTTTCCACTCATAGCACATAGCACGAAATTTTCGAACTTGAGACTTAGGAATAATTAGCAAATTCACAGGTGTCCCTTGACCTATGAGATTAATCAGAGCGTGGTTCAAGCATTGTTTCAGAAACCTCTCTACTCCCTAAGTTGATGTGGATTCTATATCAATGCGTGCAAGGCGGGTCCTTATCTTTCTGGGTTAAAGACGGATTGATTTTTTAGACGTACGTAGCGGCCCTAATTTTTTCTTTTAATTAGACTAGTGTATATATACTGGATACTAAATTTTTATATGCTTATATATATGTTGGGCACTACAAATTAATAACTTGGGGACTAAGTTGGTTCAAGTATTGTTTTAGGAGTTTAAGGCAGTCGCCTCTCGGACCTTAGTACCAAGTTGGTTGTAATTAATTACATGAATAATTACGTAGTGTTCAAACACCCTTCTCCATCGCATATTTGTGTAGAGTCTATGCACTTAGTAGTCAGTATTGAACCCCACATATACAAATGTACATTGATAAAAGGTGTTGGCCGGGCACCGCCTTGACACTACCAATTACTACTACCAAATACGGAGTAGTAATTTTTTCCAAAGCACACACATCTCCAAGCTTACGTTAGCAGCAGCTTTTTGTTTCATGATTTTGCAAGGTGGTTTTTGACGTAAAACGAATCTTTTCATGGAAGGCAATAGAGCAAAGAGGGAAGATCCGAGTAGAAAGTAAAGGTGACAACAAAGCAGAGGCAGAGCAGTATCAGCAGATTCGCATACGTACACAGTACCAAAATTGGAATCCAAGTACGCTAAGGCATAACGGGAACTGGGAGTTATGGAGACTTTTTCATCGTACGGTTCTTAATTGACATCTCATGACGCTATCCTACAACGTTGCAAACGACAATATATATATATGCACCATAGGACAATGGAAATAGGAGTACATTACTAACGAAATTCAGTTAGATTGAGGGTAAGTGTTTGATCAAACTCAATCAATATTGACGGAGGCTTTGCATAATGATCGCGATATATGATCTTGAAGTTCATAGAGTTACTGCTTCAAGTGTTTTTATTTCTTAAGCCCTAGGCCCTCTTTTGTACCAAAAAAAAAGAGGCAATGAAAATAAAATGAACTCTGCTACGGAAACCGACCAAACACACCGACGAGGCGTGCTGACGGTCACGCGGGTCTTATTCTGGGCTATTAGATTGAGCTCATTTTTCATCCATGCATGGCCCAATCCGGACCCCGCATGGCCGTCGGTATGTTGATCGTGCCCGATCGGTTTCCCTAGGTTTCTCAAAAAAATTAAATACACTATCATAACAATATTTTGAACGCTTGAGCTTAGGAGGTTTGTTTTCTCCTAAGATTTCAAATTCAAAATCTTACATGTGCTATCAAATCATTTGGGGCTAGTCCATATAGAGTAATGCTCTGGTTTAAATTGGGACCTTGCAAGTGAACAATGCGATTGGTCTTTAAAAATTGGTTGAGTTGCAGGTAAACTGGTCGGACACACGTGTTATCAAAAAAATCAAGCAATATTTTGAGAAAAATACATGGATGTTTAGAAACCAATTATCTTTGGATTCTGAATAGCAAATTATAGATTTAAATTGTAATCATTATATATGAGTGTTTCGAGTATAAGAATAAAAACTTTTGCATTCAATTTCTTAATAAAAAATGGTCAAGGTTTACGGGTGATGAGCACCCAATATTGTAGATATTTGGTGCGACTAGTCCCGTACTATATTGGTTTAACTTGTGTTTATTTAGCTTTTTATAGTGATATCGCACGTAAGGTGTGTTTTTGTGTATTTCAGGTAATTGGTACAAATAAGGCGCGTTTTAAGGCCAAGGAATGCTCCGGGCTCAACCAAGTACTCAAGGCCACGTGTCACCCCATTGTGGTGCCCGAAGAGTCATGAAGAGATGGTTTGGAGGTTGCTCGGGTCGCCCAAGGGTCAAGGAAATTGAAGAAGAAGTGAGAATTTTACCAAAGCAATTCATCTTCCAACTAGTTGAGGGTAGAATCGTCATAACTTTTAATGTACAAAATACTTTTAATCCAAACTACTTGGGTTAGAAAGTAGACTCGACGAGCTTTCCAACGGTTCAAAGAACGCCTAAATTCGAGTTCGGGAGTGTCCGGGGCGAGCCCGCGAAGTTGCCTGAAAAAGCTGTCAAGCTTGTACCGATACGGGAATTGGCTGTACCGGTTCATGCTGTCCAGAGTTTATATTTTTCAGCGTTTTTAAAGATATGAACCGGTACTAGGTTTCGACTGTACCGGTTCATGCTGCAGAACACAGTCACGTTTTGCTACTTTTCCAACTTTCTATTTATGGAAAGTTTCCACTTATGGAATGTTTTTGGGATATTTTTGGAATTTTTTGGTCCTTTGTAACTTAACTTTAGTTGCCTATAAATAAGCTTATATGCCATATATGGAAATAGATAGACCATTTAGTTAGATTTAGGCCTTAATCTTCCTTCTCTCTAGGATTTACTCCATTGTTATTCTTCAAGCTTTTCTAGTCATTTTCTTCAAGAACTCAAGTAAGTAATTGTTTTATGTTAATTTCTCGTTTATTAATGTTGTAGTTACTGTAACGCCCCAAATTTTGGGTACGTTAAATAAAACATTTTATTATAAAAACAAAGCGAGTTCAGCTCGTTATTAAATCATAAACCTTACAAAAGTACTTTTATTCAAATAATAGAGGGATCTAGGGTTCTTAACTACAGTTCTTCTTGCTTCTCCATTCTAGCCTGCTCCTCGGCTCCGAACGCCTCCAAAGTGAATAATTCGTCATGTTCGTCTATCAATTCTGACATATTATACCGACGTCGCCACTCATATAATATGCCAGGGTCACCACAAGGTAACACCATGAGCTACGAAAGCTCAGTAGTATAATCCTAATACTAGCATCGATTTCCACATGATAAGTACATAAGCAGTGAATAAAGACAATAGCGCTAACAATTGCTTTATGATTACCGTTGGTGTCGACTCATCGTAAACCATATTGTTATTATCCTTTTCAAAAACACCATTTTAACTCACCCAACCTTGGTTCTGCCGTTCCGGGTTCCCGAGTATCCTCACAATGGTTCCGCCGCACCGGGTTCCCATTGGCACACATTTGCATTGGCTCATCTCTGCGGATAACCAAGCTATACCTTACTATGGTTCCGCCGGTCCGGTTTTCCATGGGAACACACACAACCTCACAATGGTTCCGCTATTCCGGATTC
>BPLS01000524.1:10403-40545 GCA_019656275.1 Rhododendron kiyosumense
TTGTCCAATGGACAAATAATAAAACTAATTTGATTAAAAGAAAAATAATATTAAAATTCTTAGTCTAGGGTTCAAAAGGTTCAAAAGACCTAAGAGGGGCAAAACTGTCCATTTGCGGTAACTAGATGGCTTCCTAGTTTAGTTCGTTCAACCGGATGGTTAGAAACTAACTAGGTTTGCTAAATGGGGCTAAAGTGCAAGAAACAATTCTCGAAGGGCTAAAATGTAATTTCAACAAATTATAGGAATTTAAAAGTAAATCGAAGCAAATTCAAGTAATCAATAAAAATTCAAATATTTAACGAAATTTTCACTGACCGAAAATCAGGGTTGTTACATTCCTATTCCAAAATTCTGATTTTGGCGAGGTGGTTGCTGTTGTTGATTCCATCCAGTTCGTGGCTGATTCTGACCTCCTTGTTGATTTCCAAAACCGATTGATTTTGTTGGTGCCTGTTGTCCCCCATTTTTGGAACTTCCAGATTCATTCAATTGAGGACAGGCAAACTTGAAATGGCCTACCTCATTGCAGCGGTAGCATCTACCTCCCTGGTCATGGTTCTGGCTTTGCTCTTGATTTGGGTTCTTCCAGGGTTGGTTAGATTGTTGTGGGTGAGCGTAGGGTTTGGGTGTATCGAACTCCTTATTGTTGTTGTGAATTGGTCCTCCAGATGAGGGGCCATTCTTCTTTTGCGCGTCCCACATTGACTTTGTATCAAATTTCTCGTGCTCCATCATGAGTGCACATCTCACCACCTGTGCATAGGTGGGGTACTCATGAGAAACCACACTAGTACGAATAGAGTGGGACAGACCCCATTTAAACTTCCTAGCTTTTGCAACATCATTGGGTACCACGGCAGTAGCATGACGTGCCAGTTCTTCAAAATGGGCAGCATACTAGGTTACTGTCAAGGTACGCTGCTTCAAGTCCATGAATTCCTGGGCCATGGCTTGTTTCATAGGTGCTGGGAAGTATTTTTCTAGGAAAAGGTTTTCAAACATTTGCCAGGTCATAGTTGTCAAATTATGAGTGGTCTTGATCTAGTCCCACCAATGATCTGCCTCCCCTTGCATCTGAAATGTTGCTAAAGCAATGCGATCCCCCGCATTGGTCACATTAAGTACTTCCAGGTACTTAGAGATTTGTTTGATCCATGCTTCTGCAGTACTAGGGTTTGCTTCCCCATAAAAGATTGGAGGGTGACGTTTGCAGAATGCATCCAAAAGTTGATCCCTACTCCTGGTTGGAGGTCCACATGGTTGTTGCTCGCTGGTTGGCTGTCATGGCTATTGAGGGTTGGCAGCAGCAGCAGCAATAAATGCTTGCATCAATTGAACTAAGTCCGGTTGCGCTCCTTGCCCATTTGGTTCTGGTCCGTCATTCTGTCCATTGTTTTCGCCACTATTTTGGCCGTTGGCATCGTTGTTGCTTCCGTTAGCGTTGGTGTTCGTTCCATTACGTGTGTTCACCATCTATAACGATCGAGTTCTTAAGTTAAGCAGGGGTTTCTACATTTTGTTCTTTTCAAATTACGTTTTTTTTTTATTTTTTATAATACAAGTTGTCAATCACATATGTTCCTCCTAACACTTAGCCATACAAACAATTTCATATAGGCATGGAACATTTCACATAAAGGTCAAACATGTAAGACCTATGTTTTCTCACAGTACGGTTTTGAGTCTAAGTCGAATGACAGTTATTAAGTAATTAAAAACTAGACTAAAACGTATCATAGATAATAGATACGATTAACGACTTAGATATTTTTTTTTTTTTGGGTAAGGTAACGACTTAGATATACGCTCTAGGAAAGTGATCTACCCCAATCTACCAAGGCCAAGGGTTTGAACCTAAATCTCTGATACCATGTTGTAACGCCCCGATTATCGGACACGTTAATTAAATCATTTTTAATTGATTTAATAATTCATAAAACTGATTTAAGAAATAAAATTTTATTAAACAGAGTTTAGTAGCGGAAATCTCAAATGTTAAATTCAAAACTGCTTAATTGTCTTAAAACTCAACAAAAATAAAACAGAGTTTGACAAATGTGATAACACTTTTGGAAATTCAAATAACATTACTCCAAATTAACAGAGCTTCTAAGGGTAAGATGTTCAAGGCTCGACAAACTCCCCCTTCTCAGCTAGGAGCTCCTCAGCCTAGTACTGATCATCTTGTAGAGGATTCTATTCTTCGGTCTCCTGATTACCTGGCATGAAAAGCCAGCCCAACGGCACTATAATGAGTTTTGAAACTCAGTAGATAAATCTTACCCATTAACCCTTACTCTAAAAGCAATCATATTTATAATAAAAGGAGGTAAGAATCAAAGAGCACAAACTCATTTCATTATATAACCATCAGCTTGAATAAATTTCCAGAATCCCAACTTCTATAATCATTCCAACACTGCAGTATTCACCACATTCCAAACTCAGAATTTCACTAGACATACTTTACAGGTCCTGCTAGGACCCTTAACATCTTGAGGTCCTAGTAGGCTACTCTCACAATTAAAGGTCCGTCAGGCTGCCCTCAAGGTCCTGCTCGGCTACCCTCAATACCTGACGTCCCGCTAGGCTACCCCTGAGATCCTACTTGGCCACCCCCACAATTCTAGGTCTATCAGGCTGCCCTCAAGGTCCTGCTAGGCTACCCTCAATACCTGAGGTCCTGCCAGGCTACCCCTAAGGTCCTGCTTGGTCACCCTCACAATTCTAGGTCCATCAGGCTGCCCTCAAAGTCCTGCTAGGCTACCCTCAATACCTGAGGTCCTGCTTGGTCACCCTCACAATTCTAGGTCCATCAGGCTGCCCTCAAAGTCCTGCTAGGCTACCCTCAATACTTGAGGTCCTGCCAGGCCACCCCTGAGGTCCTGCTTGGTCACCCTCACAATTCTAGGTCCATTAGGCTGCCCTCAAAGTCCTGCTAGGCTACCCTCAATACCTAAGGTCCTGCCAGGCCACCGCTGAGGTCCTGCTTGGTCACCCTCACAATTCTATGTCCATTAGGCTGCCCTCAAAGTCCTGCAAGGCTACCCTCAATACCTGAGGTCCTGCTTGGCCACCCTAGCCACACCGGGTCTTTCAGGCTGCCCTCAAGGTCCTACCCAGGCTACCCCCAATCACACGAGGTCCTGTCAGGCTACCCCCGAGGTCCTGCTAAGCCCACAATCTTTCATTTGTTTCCTTTTTCCACTAACCAGAACAATGTCTACATAAGTTCTCTAAGCTCACAAATCATCCAACGTCTCTAATGTCATTTCCACGTTCTCAGTCAATCGACAAAGCAATCATTTCAAATGGCGAGCAAACAATTCAAAATATCACCACTTACACAGGATAATTGAGCCACCACACACTCATGTCCAGTGAGCTTAAGTTCAACGTAACCTCACAATAATCTTGATACACTTTCATAACAAAGTAATCGCAGGTGGATAAATAATAACAACAGTTCATGCAGAATCAATGAAACATAACATTATCAATACTTCAAAAGACAAAGGAATTTCACATATGGTATTCAAATTTGTCCTTTTGACTTTTGGGTTTCATTATGATTTCGCACATAAGTTCTTTTTAATAACTTCTAATGTTTTAGGATCAAAAAGTCATTTCGTAAACCGAAGGGTTACTTTAATAGTAACTGCTAAGTTTAGGTTTCTTTTTAAGTGATAAACTTCATTACTAAAATGATTTCCCCTGTAGTTTTCTTTAATGAAATGTAAGCTTCATTATTTTTATTAACTCCATAGTTATCATTAGTGGTTTCTTTTGTTTCTTTTTTTTTTTTTACTACCTTGTTTCAGTGAAAGCTACTAGACTTTTTCAGATTTGGGTGTTTTACATTATCTTTTAAATCTCTTATATTTCTAATACCACCAAGTATATAAATCTGGTGCTTAGTACAAAACAATTATCCTCTTACGTGTATATTAGATTATAATGCTTTACCAATTAAAGCTTATTAACATCACGTCATGGATAAAAAAAAAAACTTAGTGCTAGATTAATAAGGATTAACAAATAACAGGTTGACAAATGTAATTGAATAAAAGATATAATAAACTATGAGTATTCAAGACATGAAATCAAGCACTGTGTTAGAAATTAACTAGATTCAGTCCAAAAGAGTTCTTGCGGCCATAAGGCTCAGAGTCACCAACGCGAGGTGCTCGGCTCGTTCGAACCATTTTTTGTTAGTTTCGGCTTTTCTCTTTGCACGGGCTTGATCCAAGCCATGATAATACTTAATAATACATTCAATATACTTAGAGTTAAAAGGTAATGAGATATCTACCTTGATCCTTGAAGTTCTAGCTAGGACGGATGAAAATGGTGGTTTCGGAAGCGGGACTTGGTGGCGGCAACAGTGGTACTTTTCTTCCTTCTCTTTCTTTTCCTTCTTTTTCTAGCACCCCTCTCTCTCACTCTCGGCAAGGAACAAAAGAAAAAGAAGAAAAGGAAATAAGGCTTTGGGTTAATGCCTTTCTCTCTCCCACATACTCTCCCTCTGTCTCACTCTTTAATATCTTTTTTTTTTTTACTGCCGAGAAGTGAGGGAATGGAGGGTGGGTTTGGTTTTGGCACAAAAAGAGGGAATGAGATAGAGGGGTGATGGAGAGGTGGTGGACTGTGGGAACGTGGGAAGTAAGTATGGGTTTTGTTTCGATAGAATTTTAGTTAGAGTTTTTAGGGTGTAGTTAGGAAGCATAAGGGATGAGGATGGATCCATGTATATCTAAAGTAATACATATATATATCCTATACAAGTTTTTAAGTAATATCAATTATCCACACAATAATTTATTTTAAAATCAATCTAATTAGTTATTGAATTAGTATTTAATATTTCAATTTTGTATTAAAAAAAAATAGGGCAAAAATCCGGGTCGTTACAGGTGGCGTATGGATCGTGGCAATTGAAAACTCACAGCGGAATTACCCAACCCACGACTTGGAACTTGCGGCTATCGCCTTTGCGTTCAAGAGCTGGCGGCACTACCTTTACGGTGAGAGATTCGAGGTATTCTCCGATCACAAGAGTCTAAAGTACCCATTTTCTCAAAAGGAGTTAAATTTGCGACAACGCCATTGGATGGAACATCTAGAAGACTACGATTTTGAGTTACAATATCACCCGGGAAAGGCGAACGTGGTAGCGGATGGGTTAAATAGAAAATCGACGCACCTTGCGAATCTGGCCATTCATGAGTGGAAGATGACGAACGATTTGGGCGCCTATGCCTTGCATTTCGAGGAAGTTCGAGAGGGAGTCACCTTATGTAACTTAACTGTTCAATCGACCTTGTCAACTCGAGTAATTGAGGCCCAACAACAAGATGAAGAAGCAGGAAAGTTTCGTACCAAATTTCTTAGTGGCGAGGCTCGAGAAGGGTGGATGATTCATGCTGATCAGGGTTTGCGATACCAAGGAAAGTTGTTCATACCCATTTTGTGTCGGGAGGAAATATTGAGAGAATTTCACCATTCAACTTTGGCCGTCCATCCGGGGGGAACGAAAATGTATCATAACTTGTGTAGACAGTTCTGGTGGCCGGGAATGAAGAAAGACGTCGTCATTTTCGTATCTACGTGCCTTACATGCCAACAAGTAAAAGCCGAGCATCAACGACCCACCGGGGAGTTACAACCGTTGCCAGTGGCCGAATGGAAGTGGGAGAACGTGACAATGGATTTTGTTACCGGATTACCGAGATCGCCGAAGGGACACGATGCCATTTGGGTGATAGTTGATCGATTAACCAAGTCAGCGCACTTCTTACCTATTCAGGTTTCGAATTCGATTGATGCACTTAGTCGATTATACATTCGTGAGATTATCCGTCTTCATGGAATTCCAGTTTCTATCGTGTCGGACCGAGATCCAAGATTTACCGCACGTTTTTGGCAAAGTCTGCAGGCTGCTCTAGGCACCAATCTCTTATTCAGCACCGCGTATCATCCTCAAACGGATGGGCAATCCGAGAGAACGATCCAAATTCTAGAGGATATGCTTCGAGCTTGTGTTATGGACTTTTAGGGTAGTTGGGAAGATCACTTACCGTTAGATGAATTCGTGTACAATAACAGTTATCAATCTAGTATCGAGATGGCGCCGTATGAAGCCTTGTATGGGAGACCGTGTTGATCACCCATCTGTTGGACCAAGTTAGGTGAGGCTACGTTAATTGGGCCGGATTTGATCAAAGAGACTTCCGGGAGCATGAAAGTGATTCTCAAACGTCTCCTTGAAGCGCAAAAGAGGACCACTGAACAAGTCAAAGTGATTCGTCAACGATTATTAACCGCGCAAAGTAGACAAAAGAGTTATGCCGATTGTCGTCGCCGACCATTATCGTTTGAAGTGGGGGATCATGTCTTTCTTAAGGTGTCACCGCGTCGGGGGTTATCTCGTTTTAGGCAGAAGGGCAAACTTTCGCCTCGTTTTATTGGGCCGTTCAATATTATCGAGAAAATTGGGGAAGTGGCATATCGATTGGCTTTGCAACCGAGGCTAGCGGGCGTTCATGATGTGTTCCACGTGTCAATGTTATGAAAGTATGAACCGGATCCGTCACACGTTCTACAGTGGTCTGAACTAGAGTTAGAGGCCGATGCATCCTATGGGGAGGAGCCAATTCGTATCTTAGACACACGTGAGCAAGTTTTAAGGGGTAAGACCATACCGTTAGTGCGAGTTCTTTGGAGTACCCTCAGAAAGGAAGAGTCGACGTGGGAAAGAGAAGATGAAGTCAGAGAGAAGTACCCGAATTTGTTTCCAAATTAACCAATGTGAGTCTCAAAATTTTTAAACCTTATGATTGTTGATTCATTGTTTGGTGAAATATGTTGTGACATGAGCATATGTACTTGATGCATGATATCATTTGGCTTGAATTATAAATTTCGGGATGAAATTTCTTTAAGGAGGATAGGATGTAAAGACCCGTAAAATTAGTGTAAATTTCGAAAACCATTTGTTGTGCATGAGAATAGTTTTATTATTAAAGTCGTGTGTATGTTTGTGGGGGTGTACGGATATACGTATCCGGTAGCGTGTCGGACTCTCGGAGATTAGTGAAATGTAAGTTTTGATGTTGTAATATTGTTGGGAGGTGTTGGTATCAAGTTGGGTTCGTTCCGGAGTCCGTTGAACATTTTTCACTTTTCTGCCTAGCCGGTACCGGTACTGGCTTTTCCCAGTACCGGTACCCACTCTCCAGAAAGTGTTCAAAATCGATATTTTTGAAGGCTCCAGTACCGGTACTGGGAGTCGCCTAGTACCGGTACCCGCTGCGTTTTTTCTGCAATTTTCAGCACGTTTTTTGGACTTCTATAAATACCCCCCCCCTTTTGTCATTTCTCACTCTAGAACCCACAAAATACACTTGAAAACACCCCTCTCACCTACCCAACCTCAATCTCACCCAAAATCCTTGATTTTAACCTCAAATCTTCAAGATCCAAAGGTTTCTAATCTCAAAATCTCAAGATTCTTGCATTTGGCGAACCAAGGGTGAGTTTTGTGTTCTTATTCTTACTCCTTGAAGCTCTACCACGTTTTTCTCTCTCTCCTCTCGATTATTTGTTGATCTTTGTTAGATATTCATGTTTTTGAACTTTATTTGCTCTAGATCTTGTATTCAAGCTTGGGTAAAGCTTGTATTTGGAGGATTCGAGCTTATTATTCTTGATAGACCTAGGTTTTGCTCAAAACCCATCTAGGTAGGGATTTCTCTCTTCTTCTACATGTTTTGCGATGGTTATGCGTGATTTTAAGTGTTTATTTGCCATAGATGGTTGAATGGAATGTTTTATGACTCGAGGATTGCGTATTCTTTGAAAGTAGTATTATGGGCTTGAGTGTTATGATTCATGAGTTATATGTGACGTATTTGGTTGTTGATGTGAAGCGGGTGTGGAGAATATTGTGTCGCAAAGTGTGGGAAACACAACTTCGCGAGGGGTGGAGTACATTGTGTCGCAAGGTGTGGGAAACACAATGTCGCGAGGAGTGGAGTTTATTGTGTCGCTAGGCGTGGAAACACAATTTCGTAAAGGGTGGAGGACTGTTGGGAGGTGTGTGTGTGTGTGTATATGTGTATGAGCATGTATGATATTTCGTAAGTGGTGTTAACGTACATTCATTTGAATTTGATGTTAAATTTGGTTTGCTGCATTCATGTTCATCATCTCATTACATATAGATTTGGTAGAGAATTTCCTACTGGGCTTGTATAGCTCAACAAAATCCTTCTTTTCAGGTTCAAACGCAGGGCAGTAGGTTGCGTGACTTGGTGTTTTTCGGAAACAAAGATTTTTTGGAAGCTAACATGACTTAGTTACTCGTCCATCTTTGTATTAGTCTATTTTTGGATAGAGATGGAATTGTAACTAATTTACTTAGTGTGATCTTTTGACAAAAGTATGTAATATTCTTAATACTTTGGACTTGTACTTAAGTTAATTTGGGCCGTAGTGCCAAGGTTGTAATTTCTTTAACTTGTGGACCTTGTTGGGATTAAGCAGGTGGGAAATCTCATTTTGGGTATCATTCATATTATGCGAGAATTCCTTATTGAATTGATTGTTATAAAATCGAGGGCGTGACATGACATTTAGGGTTTGGTTAACAAGGAAGTAAATGTGTTTCCGAGGAGAGAAATATTTTTTACACTACATAATGACCATTCTTGGGGGCATTATGTGAGTTATGTGTGTGTGTGTGTGCGCGCCAATGGGAACCCGGGACTGCGGAACCATTGTGAGGATACTCGGAGCCCGGAACGGCGGAGCCGAGGTTGGGTGTGTGGCTTGGTTATCCGTGGAGAGGAGCCAATGCAATTGTGTGCCAATGGGAACCCGGGACGGTGGAACCATTGTGAGGATACTCGGGAGCCCGGAACGGCGGAACCGAGGTTGGGTGAGTTAAAAAGGGGGTTTTGAGAAAAAGAAAGTGGAAATAATAACATGGTCTACGATGAGTCAGAATAAATGAACACCAACATCAGTTTGTATAATGAACGTGGATTTGATTAACTATTTTGTCAATATGCATAATGTAAGGACCCGTATTTTTCGGATATTATTTAAAAGTTTTATAAATGTTAAAAATTGAGGAAAATATGAAATTTCTTGAATTTATTTGATTTAGGGTTAATGTGTTAGGATTGATATTCGAGGGAGTACAAGTGTGATTTGTGTGGGTGTTAGTATATAAGTGTAGGTGTGTGTGTAGGAGATTAAATTCTACCATCTCACTCTCTCTCTTCTCCCGATCTATCTCTCTCGGCTCTCCCTCTCTCTCGGTGGTCTCTCTCTCTCCCTCCAACACTCAAAACTCCAACCATTACTCAAAACCCATGGCAAATAACCTTCAATCCTTCATCCATTCACGTTGTTGAGCTTGAAATTTCATGGGTTTCACTCGGAGGAGGAGATTCGGTTGATTTTGAAGTTTTCGGAGTCTAGGGCGTGCTCAAATCGCATGGGTTTCGACCATTGACTTGAGGTAGGGATTTCTTACTATTGTTATGAGTTTATGTGATGATTATGTGCCTAAATCGTGCCTTAGATTGTTGGATTTTGAGTTTGTGCTTGTTCTTGGTTTTTTGCAAAATTGTGCGCTGTAACACAGTGGTACCGATACCATGTTTTTGAGGTACCGGTACCTTTGGTACCGATACCTAGTTTTTGAGGTACCAATACCTTGTTTCTGATTGCTCACTGGATTGTCGTGGTACCGATACCACAATTTTGAGGTACCGGTACCTTTGGTATCGATACCTACTTTTTGAGGTATTGGTACCAATGACTCAGAAAACTATTTTTGAATCTTGTTGATCATTCGTCGATTGTATTGGCTCCCTATCATTTCTAACTCTCTCTAATCACATTCTAATTATCTTTAAACTTAATTACTCATGTTCCAATGATTCGTTGATTGTTCTAACCCTTTCGATACTTGTTAAAGGTAATCTTAATACCGTTGTAAATGGAAAATGAACCATAAGGTTGTTTAGGTGTACCATAGGTTAAATGAGGCGTTGTGGAGAGTGTGATGGGTAGTCGTGAGTTTGGCCAGTCATCCGAAAGGTAACTTAGTAACTCATATCCTTGTGATTTCATCTCGTTGATTACTCTAAACTCCTTGAGCTCTCGTTTTATGAGATTCTAGTAAAGAGGCTAGTGGTTAGCGAGTCATAATGTTACTATGAGTTCAGTATGCCGTGTAGGTTATGGTAATATATGTAACGGAAATGTATGTGCTTATCTATTTGTTGTTGTATGTGACGGTTGATGGTTTGTAGCATAATGAGATATGAATGACTTTTTGAGGTTACAGACACAACGAAAACTTGACACTGTGGGTATCACCACGAGGTGGTGAGACGACCGGAATTGATACTACGGGTATCACCATGGACATTCGGTGAGACGACCGGAATCACGCAAATGAACGGGTATCACCATGGACATTCGGTGAGATGACCGGAAACGAGCGATACATGCGAAAACCTTGAATGTTATGAGATGAGATTATCGGAAAACGAAAGAGAGAATGGTTTTTGCTAAATTGGATTGTTTAAAAGGGAAAAAGGGTCTTTCTATGAAAAATCCTCCGGTTACTCAAGCTCGAATAAGCGGAGTTTGACCAATATAGGTCATGTATGTCTATACATTACATCTATTTGGGAAACAAAAGAGTTTTTGATGTCACATGAGAATGAGAAAGGAGATTTATTGAGGAATCGAGGAATGTGAAAGATTGTGAAATGAGAATGAATGTGGAAACACACATGACGTGATAAATCGGTTGAGAAACCAAATGTTGATTATTTGTGTTTGATGTGGGGCGTTTGTAGCACTGGTATGACGTGTGAGATGATAGGTGTTGCATATAGGATTGTCTAGAATCCTTTAGCCTTATTGAGTTGCTTGTTGATAGCCATATAAACCTTGGGTATATCTGTCTATATTCATTCCCTTTAGATGCATAGCTCATTATGTTTCCTTATAACTTGTGTATAGATTTCTCTACTGGGCTAGTGTAGCTCAACCTATCATTTTCAGGTACATTGTAGGTCTCTGTCATGGAATGCTTGGAGTGCATGCTGCTGTTACCGATTAAAGTTATTTTTGGAAAATACTTGTCTATGTTTGTAAACTAAACGACATGATATTGTAATTTTTTTTTATTGTGGAACTTTGTAATTTTACTGGGCAAGTTTGTGGAATTGGGAACTGAATTATCTTTGGGTTATTAATTGTAACTCCGGTGACAATTTTAATTATCAAATGTTATTATTATTTATGTTGAAAATCGAGGGCGTGACACATAATCTTTTGTTCATAAGTTAAGGGTTAATGAGTAGGAATTTACTATTGAGCCTTCATAGCTCATGGTGTTACCTTTTTGGTGACCCTAGCATATTATATGGGTGGCGACACCGGTATAATATGTTAGATCTGATAGATGAACAGGGCGAACTCTTCACCTTAGAGGTGTTCGAAGCTGAAAAACTTGCTAGGATGGAAGAACAAGCGGAGCAGTAGCTAGGAACCTTAGTTCCCTATTTTGTGTTTAAATACTCTTATGAGAGTTAAGTTGTAATAATGAGCAGTGACTCTATTTAAATTTTTCAATAAATTGTCCTTTTAACGTACCTAAAATTTGGGGCGTTACAAATATAATCAGTTCTTTCTCTTCTTCTTCCATAATAGTCACAGTCTGTAATATTCTCAGGTTCAAATTAAATGAATACCAATGTTACGGATAAGAAGCTCAAAAGCTTTATTTTGCTTCCAAGGTCTATAAATTTCGGTATATTATAAACTTCTATAGCCAAACTAGTTCCGCAGAGCAACTATTCCGACAACAGATTCATCGGTCACTGGATGCGTGCTAACAGAAAAGAAGAAAGTCCTAAAGTCACCAGGTACGGTTTCATCATCCTAAGCTACCTCACCGTAGTAAGTCCAGTCTATGGGCCCTTAGCCCAAGGATAGAGACAGGGCTAATGCTTCGGTCATACTAGATGACGAGGCTTACCGAACTACCTTTGCTATAACTCAGAGAGAAGAAGGCAATAGCGTATAGACTTGCTAGCAGACTGAAATGCCAGTATAGACTTCTGGCACATGATCTCCTAGGTAAAGGAACTGCTACTACCTCCTCTGCTGCTTCTTAAGCTACTGACACTCACAGCTACTAACTCCTTTGGATCTGGAGAACAATATAGTAGGCTACCCCTATAGTACTGCTGCCTATGCGGGTGCCTCCGCCTTCGCTCTTTGTGCTAGCCACCTTTGCTTCTGATCCTGGCACTGGCATAGAAGCTACTAGCTAGCGAGGTGTTAGTGGTAGGTAAGCTGGGTGGGAGATAAGACAGAGAGGCTCAGAGTTCACATCGTACAGTACTAGCCGAACAACTAGGGCAATGAAGAAACGCGGTAAGGTTAAGCCAAAATACTAGGGCTAGGCATGGCAAGAGAAGCGGTATAGAATAACCATACAGCATAGGGTTTCCTTAAAGAACTGGTAGCGTAAGAGATAGACTTAGGGAATAACCTACCAATACGGGGTAAGATATAAGCCCCAGCGGCATTAGTGAAACGATACACCTAGGGCAGTGTTGAAAGGCTATTCAGACCAACCAGGGAAGAGAAAAGGACTTGGTTTAGCCCCAGATCTAGGGCAGTTAGAAGCGCTATGGGATAAACCGTACCAAACAACTAGGGCATGGCATTCCGAAGCCGGCATTCCGTTCAACCAACAGATATAGGGAGAAGATTGATTGATGAGTACTAGTATGGGAGGATAGGGGCATTAGTTCCGAAGCTTAGAGAGAACCCCAATAAAGACGGTAAGTGGCAAGAGACATAGAGAAACCTACCAGCAAGTAGGGATAAAGAGAAGCTGCTATTGAGTGGCAACCCCAATATAGGGGCATTTGCCGAGTTGCTTTGGGGAAAACCCCTACTAGGGCATTAGAGTACGGCTGGGCGTGGGAATAACCAAACAGATAGGGAGGTGAGAGAGAAAGGCTATAGCGTAGAGTTTCACCGTACAAATGGCAGTTGGATAGAGAAGAGATGCCTAAGAGCCATTGCCGTTATAGCCACAGATTGGGGGCGGAGAAGTTAGGGGAGAAACGCTTAGGGATAACCCTCTCACCGGCAAGAAAGGCGGCAAAGCAGATCCATATGTCGTAGAAGTCGATCCAGTAGTAGCCGTTGAAGCAGCAGCAGTTATCCGCCATCCGCTAAGAATACCGAGATAATTATGTGAGGACCTCATAGAGTCAGAAGGAAGATTGACGGCAAGTTAGTCCTGTTGCTAGCTGTTAGCTGCTTGCTGGCTTTCCGCCTTATTTTATTGATGTTGGGAGTGGAAGGAATAAGCAAAAGAAATGAACTAACTAAGTTGAAGTTCCAGGCTTAGTTAGTAGGCTTTCAAAGAGGCGTTGAAAGATCGGAGGAATAGTGGTAGAAAAGGAGGAGTCACTTCAAGACAAAGGCAGGCTAAAAGGAATGAATTCCCTGAAAGCAAGGGCAGTTAATGGCACAGAGACAAAAAAGGAAGTTCTCCTTGAAAGCAGAAGAATCGTACGAAGATCTATGGTATGTAGCTCTATGTATGAGAGGGCCGTAACGTAAAAGACTCTCTTTAGCCAACCGTCACTTGTGAACATACATAATGGAAAGTGGTTGGACTTTGGCCAACAATTAGCATAGCAAGACCATTCCAATTGAGAAGTCGAATTGATGAAGGTTCTCTCTTTATTCGTATTCGAAATATGTGACTCGACCACGGCAAGATCCTATCAATTCAATCTATCCTCATATTGGAAGGCTAGGACTAGAATAGGTAGGTGCGCTTCCGTTACACTAGCTTACAAAAAGACAGAAAAGAGGTCACAGATGTTATTATAATAGTAAAAGAATTTTAACGGCTTAGTCCCTATTTAGAAGACCGGAAGCCAACTCGTAGACCTCCGATCAGCGGAGTGAAGTAGCTGCTATCTCCGATCAAGCATAAGCGATTGTAGGTTTTAACTAAATAGCTAGGCGTGTTCGGGTTGTTAGGATGGACATAGATCGATCGCCCTTTTTCTTCTTTATCGTGAGCTCGGTTTAATAGAGAAGTCAAGACTAAGGTTTAAATATCCTAGGGTTCATTTCTCCTCTATGAATAAAGGAAATCCCAAGTCAAGGAGAAGATCTCCGACGTCCTCCTTTTTCTGCATCTATTGAGCTCAGTGCCTGTGTAATAACTCTGAATTTTATGGAATAAAAAGTTATTTTATTTATTCGAGTTATTTATTTTAATTGCTTGAATTTCGTGAATTCTTGAAATTTGCCATAATTGCACTTTGGTCCCTCAAGTTTCAATTCTTTCGCTTTAGTCCTACTTAGCAAGCCTAGTTAGCATCTAACTATCTTGTTAGAGTAACTAAACCGAAAAGTTCCCTAGCCTTGGCAAAATGACCGTTTTGCCCCTCGTTGGAACTTTTGAACCTTTTGGACCCTAGACTTTATATTTTGATATTCATTTTCTTTTAATCAATTTGAATTATTTTCTTTGACCATTGGACAATAATGGTTAGGGGGATTATTATCCATTGGGTAATAGAATCCCAATTGTTTATATTAAAGAGTAAACTTACTTTATGGTACTTTTAAATTTCTATATTATTTTCTTTGGCCTAATAACTATTATCCATGGGATAATAGATGTTAGGGGGAGTATTATCCATTGGACAATAGGGTTAATCTTCCTAAGTACCATTAGATCATTTAATTAATTACTTTCCTTAATTTGGGGAAAAGTACTATTACTTTAATCAAAAGTAAATAGTGACCAAAGTACCCTTTAATTATTCTTTAATGGGATTTTCCTACTTTTATATATATATATACATGTGTATATATGTATTGTACATAGGAGGATTATTCTATTGCCTATTGTACCCTAGTATTTAATTAGTTGGTAGGAGTAAATCCTAGCCTTTATTCTCCTTGGATATCAAAGTACCAAAGAACCCTATTGTTTATTTGGATTTTCTTACATTGTATGACATATATATATACATATATATGCTTGTACCATGCAAGAGAGGAGAGAGAGAGAGAGAGAGAGAGAGAGAGAGAGAACCCGAGAGAGAGAGAGAGAGAGAGAGAGGCCGAGAGAGAGAGAGAAGGGAGAGAGGAGAGAGAGGAAGGAGAGAGGAAGGGAGATTTGATTTGGCTTTGGTTTGATTTGTGATGTGTACTTCAAATCCTTGCAAATTTACTTCTTTCAATTCAAATCCTTACACCTTTGTACTCCCATATATTCACCTAGCAAGCTTCCCAACCCTTGGATGGTGTACAATTCTCATCTCAACCCTCCAATTGGATGCAAGATCTCTCCAAGGTACACCATAGCCTTACAAGCTAGGATTTCTCTTTGATTTTCCATTGATATTTCCATTTAAGTTGGAATTTTCCTAACCCTTGGATTGTGTACCAATCTCATCTCATCCTTCCATTTTGATTCAAGAATCCAACCTAGTACTAACCTAGCCATGCAAGCCTAAGATTTTTCCTTGATTCATGCTTCAAAGTTGGATTTGTTTTGATTTAAAATTGGGGAAAGAAGAGAGAGAGAGGGGCCGGCCTTGAGAGAGAGGGGGCACCCCTTGGCCTATAAATAGAAGCTCATTCCTTCTTTGAAAATCACACCTCAAAGCAATTGCTCCTCCTTCTCTCTAGAAATTTCAAGTTCTTAGTCTTTTGTTCAAAGTTTCCTTTGTTTGTGTGAAGTTCTTGAGTGAAACCCCGAGCCGCTTCTAAAACCACCCGACGGCTCTCAAAGTAGAGTAGTAGTAGTTAGTTAGGTTGTTTCTAGGAAAAGGTTTCCAAAACTTTTCCTTTCGAAACGATCTGAGCGCCGTTACGCTGCCGGATTTCACCCGACGACCAAAGCCACCGCCAAGGAGAACGGTAGTGAATCTTATCTATTTTGTAGTTAATCCTAACTATTTTCTATCTAATTAGTAGTAATCTTTACTAATTTCAAAAGCTTACTTGATTTTGTAAAGAAGTTGTGATCATACTTTAAAAGTGACTTTGTTTGTTGTTTGAAAAGTAAAAATGCATGTTTATGTTATTTTTGGTATTCAAGCATGCTACGTGGTTTAGATGTTGTTATTATACTATTTCGGAGTTGGAATAATGCTTGTTGGTTGTAAAAAGTCTCACATGCGGAGTCTCACATGCAAACGTGACACGAAAACCAAGAAAATAGAAACATGGCACCTAGGGTGTGTTTAACAAGGTTGTTGTGTTTTTCCCGGTTGGAAAGTACTTTGGAAACCACATAATGACCATTTTGAGGGTGTTATGTGAATGTGTGTGTGTGTGCCAATGGGAACCCGGTGCGGCGGAACCATTGTGAGGATACTCGAGAGTCCGGAACGGCGGAATCGAGGTTGGGTGTGTTTGGCTTGGTATCCGCGTTACGGAACCAATGCTTGTGTGCCAATGGGAACCCGGTGCGGCGGAACCATTGTGAGGATACTCGAGAGCCCGGAACGGCGGAATCGAGGTTGGGTGAGTTAAAAGGTGTTTTGGTAAAAGTGTAACAATGAAAAGATTAACGATGAGTCGAACGCCAACGGTAGTTACAAGCGAATATAAACATGTTAGCTTATTGCTTTTATTCCTTGCTTATGTACTTACCATGTGGAAATCGATGTTAGTAAAGTAGGATTTACTATTGAGCCTTAGTAGCTCATGGTGTTGCCTTTGTGGTGACCCTGGCATATTATATGGGTGGCGACGCCGGTATAATATGTCAGATTTGATAGATGAACAGGGCGACCTATTCACTTTGGAGGCGTATGGAGCCGAGGAACTCGCTAGGATGGAGGAGCAAGAGGAGCCGTAGTATAGGACCTCGTAGCTTCCTTTTGTTTGTTTTTGAACTTCAAATGCTCCTATGTGAGCCGTTTTGTAATAATGAGCAGTGACTCAATATTTCTGTAATAAATTTCCTTTATTAACGTACCTAAAAATTAGGGGCGTTACAGCCTGAGTCTCTCCTATCTCCGCCTGTGGATAAGGGTTTAGCTGTTAATATAGTAATAGAGCTTAAAGGCCTTAAAGGCTGGGTCGTGTGGTCTTTCATGAAGAAGTGGAAAGCTTGCCCTTTTCTGTCTGTCTTGAAAGTGGAGAAAAAGTCTCTCGAGCCAGGTTTCTAAGATTCAAGTCTATGGGAAAGCTAGGATTAGGCTAAGAGGTGCTTGTACTTCCCTCCAAAGCACGAAGAAGAGACTGCTGCAACTGGCAGTTCGTTCTCGAATACCTCCGAGCCGGGCATGGAGGTCTCTCCTATCTCCAACCAAGGATATTTTTCATTTCCGGTTTTCACTAAAGAGTGTTCGGGTTCTTGTTTCTTAGTATTAAAGTAAGCACGGAAAGAAGAATATTGATAGAAGGGCTAGAGTGAGGCCCATTACCCCGTCCCTCTCGTTAGAGTTCCGGTAGCGACCTTCTAGGATATAAATCTAGTGGTCGGTAAATAAGAAAATGAAGAAACCATGTTGCTCAATTATGAGTGAGAAATTCGTCCCTATGGTGATCTTTCTTATTCGTCTATTCCTCTTCTTATCGGTCCAGCAACCGACATGATAAGAGGTCTATTCTCTGCTTTCATATCTTGTGTAATATGGGTTCTTGCATTTCTATTGTTAAGCTGTATCCTTGTAGTCAATACCGGTGGGAACGGGTCTCTTTCTTAAAGCCTGGTCATACTTGTTTTTATGTCTGGACTCCTGTTGAGAATGGGTTGCTTTCTTCGTTTCACTTCCTTGCCCTTATGAATTAGCATTAGTGTAATCGCTTTCTTTCCCCCTTTCCTTATAAAGGGCGAGGGTGCTGTGTCACTTTCTTGATCACGAGTCACTGTGGTTACCTTCCCTTTCTTTCTCTTTAAGAGCTATCATTATCGGCACCTATGTTAGCTGGGTGAGTGCCTGCTTTCCTGCTATCTGCCATCTAAGAGGTTGTAGCCCTTCGAGTCAAAGTACGACTTGTAGTTGGTTTCGACGGGATAGCTTGGTACGTTGCAACTTTGGGCTTTCTCTGATGGGTCCCCCGTGGTACAAATGGGAGATGTGGATTAGGCAGCATTACCTGTTGGAGTTGCCGCGGACTGCTCCTTGTGCCAAGTCTCAACTTGACTTTCAAAGCTTCTTCCTATCTGTCCGCTGACCCAGTCCGCGTAGTATAGCCTCTGCTTAGCTATCCTTTCGAAATGAGACTGATAAACTTACCAATAGAGTCAAGTCGCCAAAGAGTTGCTACATGGTCTCGTTCCACATGGTTATCTCCCCATCTGAACCCGGGTGGGCTCCGGCTTTCAATCTGAGGTATAAGCTTACCCCGCTTTGAATTCGTGCTTTTACTGGATTTGACTTTGAAGTGTAACGCTCCTCTGCAAAGTTAGCAGTTACTTTTCTTCTTGCTTCTGGAACCATAACAGGCTGGTGTGTGTAAGCATCCTCGAATGCGGATGAGGAGCAACTTGGTACTATATAGTATCGGTACCCCTGGTTAGAAACTGGAACTAGTTCTTATTGAAGAGTCCCATTTGTAGTTGAAGTGTGCGGACTGCTCCTTGGAAACGAGAACCTTGCTACCTTGCCCCGAACATGAAAAGAAAGGAAGCGTAAACTAATAGCTGCACCCGAACGCCCTAGGTTTCACTCATTGCTTCAGGAACACCAACGGAATCAAATTCGTGAGCCTACCTAGACTCACTTCATTACAATCGGAATAGGAAACCTAACTCCTTACCTCTTTGATTTAAACATAGCCCTACCTAGCGTCCTTCTCAACGTAGCACCTTTGACTGAACTTCCCTGCTATAGCCTGAGGGTTTTATCAGCTGACTTAGATGCTTCCTTAGGTCTCAGTACTTGGTTTCACTCAGGGGTGAACTACAGATTAGGAGGATAGGCTAGACTAGAATGGACGTATAATCTCTTTATGTTGCTGAACCCTCTTTTCAACAAGTCTTTTTACTATTCCCCTTGCAGTCAGTACCCTTGCCTTGGACACAAAACAAGCCAACATTGCTAGAGCTCAACAATCAACTATAGATCCCCGCCGAAAGAAAGTTGACCTCTATGCCTAGCATAGGTTTAACAGGCCTAACCATCGAAAGCCTACACCAGCATAGGAAACTCGGATAAAAGCAGAGAGAGGTCTCACCCTTCAAGGTGCTTGCCGGGGAGAAAGTCTTTGGCTCGAATTGGCTACCTTACTATTACTATGTGAGAAGAGCTGAGGAGGGCGGATAGGGTAGGAGGATAAGATAGAGTTGAATGGTATGATAGATAGGACCGGGCGGTAATGCGCTAGGTTTCAAGGTCAGATAGGGCTTTGAAGATAGGGGTTGGCGGATAGAGAAACAATTCCCGATCTCCTATAGTAGTAGTGATTCCGTCAAGATATCGAGTAGTTTGCATAGATCGATCATAGGCCTGCTTGTGCCTTCAGGCGAGAAAGAGTAGAAAGATAGGTTTTCCATCGATTAGTCAAGCAAAGCTAACCGAAGTGAAGGTATTCATTCAAGCAGTAATGGCATACCGATACAAAAAGATCTCCTTCCGACGGAGCAGATAGAGAAAATAAGGTTGTTCCCGGGCGAAAGCTTATTAGCTTATTATGTCTATTCCTCTTCTTCGATAGCTTTGCAGAGGAGAAAGACTGATCTTATCCCCTTACCTATCTTTGACTGAAGTCGGGCATTTCCTTCTCTTCTTTGATCATCGTTGCTCACAAGCCAGTTAAGATAGAATGAACGACTCAATTCCTCTAGAAGAAAGGAGAGAGAAAGAACAACCAATTCTATGAAACAATATCTTATTTACTAGGATCGGTTGCTACTAGTCCGGGTTACCTCAGAGATAGAGCCATTAGGGTATAAAAAACAACCTAGTTAGTGCACTAACTCAAACCTAGTTCTTACACGAAATGTCCTGCTAACATAGGAGCACTCCTACTAAGAAATGGAAGAGCAAACTTTGGGGTCAGGGGTTATTCTATTACAAAATAAGTTATGGACTCGGATATGATGCTGCTCCTTCTAATGAGAGTTCCTTAGGGATATATGAATTTGTGGACATATACAAGCCCCTTTTATTACACAAGCATTTCTGTACTCAGATCGGTAGGTATGGAGGTCTTTCCCAACCTCTTTAGTTAGACAATCAGTTATATAGGATTCAACGGACATTCAAGAATATAACCCCAAACGAGCCCGTTCACCAAGTAGTAAGAAGTAGGCAAGAAAGGTGTCAAGTCTGAAAGCCAAGCCCGGGCAAGAAGAGGGATACCTAAAAACCTCGCTCTTGAAGTGAGTCCTCTTCTCTTAGTGGGAGTAGGAGTTCTAGTTCAAGCTACCTGAGCTAACTGCTTTTCACTCGAATTCAACTTCACTACTCTTAGAGTGAGAAAAGGAAGTCGACATCATCACTTCCAATCTCAAGAGAGGGGGTTGCTTCACATTCTCAAACTGAACCCCGTGTGACTCTCCAGCTTGTGTTCGCTAACTAAAATGATCTGTCATCCAAGCTAACTTCACTTCTTTCCTAATCTGATTCGTTGGTGTTAGGTTGTCCCTCGTGGGGTTCCCTGTCCGATCCTTACATCCTCTATAGGTTTTCTTTTCATGTTGATAGTTCTCTCATTTCCGCGGGAAAGAATATCTTCCTTCATTCGCTTAAGTGACCTATTGCTTAGCTTGCTTCCAAAGCTTTGGTATACCATATTGGCACGTGCTCGATAAGCATAAGCCTTTTCTATTATATTAGTCCCACAGCTCCTTACAGAACACTTGCTACCGTGGCCTAAATGCTACGCACCTTCTACGAGGGTATCCGGGAACGTGCTACTTTATAAAAGACCGGGATTTGGGGCAAAGGAGTAAATACACTTGTCCCCTTCCTTGCTTCCCCTTCTTTATGTGTGATTGGCTTCGTCGCAGCCTATTCTGTGATGGAGAGATCGAAAGCATTAGGGTCGTAGCGTGAATGTGCAATTCTCTTCCTTTCACCGACATCTAGCCTATTATAGCACTAGCTCTTCGTCTTCTCTGCCTCTTCTTATACTAATGATGTTCCCACGGTTCGTCGATTACCGGATTTGCACACTTGCGAGTGACATATAATAGTAATAGATGCCGAGATCGGATCTTGTTCCATCTGCATCTGCACTCTGTCTATTAGTGAAAGGCTCCATCCCAACTGTCGAAAGCTGTCCAATTCAAATTGCTAACATGCTAAGACTACTACTCCTACTAGGCGAAATGGAACTCCCCCTAGGGAAAGGAATTGACTTGCTAATAACCTTTATATATGATATATGCAACTCCTTCTCTTCCGAAAGAGCTTACTTTTGATGGCATGAGCTTGTGAAGTCCCACAGCCCTCCAACAGCTGATTCGATACCATCCATACAAGCAGCGGATTCTACCCCCTGACTTGATTCATTAGAGATTGACGGGTGTGATCGCATTCTTTTGAAAGGGTAGCGGGTAAGACCTCACATGCCGTGAGTGGAATTTGTCCTAGGCGCACTATCGTTGAGTAAGTAAGAGCCAATTAACATTATCTTTCTCGCTGGGAAAAGAGCTTATTACATCTGTGCCAAGCTTAGGAAAGTCGGTAATTCCTTCAATAGCAGCGGATTTTGTGCATCAATTCCTTGCCAATGGCTCGCTTCAATCACTCTAACCAGACACCTTGATGACCTAGGGATTCTTAGGAGAAATGTAACAGGCCTCCAGACACAATGCAGATAGAAAGATAGTTCTTGTCTACGAACAAAGGGGTCGCCTCCCTAACAACAAGCTGGCAACTACTGATGCAGCTGTACTCGGCCTCGGGTTCCTTTCCTTCTTGTTCTGATCTTGACCTGGCTAGCCACGTTACTGACTTTCTTCTTCGTCAATTCCCCTCTTTGGAAATGGAATTCCCCTTGGGGTCTTTCTAGGCCTGGGGTCCTTTACTTTCTCTGTTTACTACGGGAAAGATCATTCCCTTTCTTCTTCAAAAGATTGAGTAAGACCGGAGGGTGTGCCACATTCCTACTCTCAAATAGAGGAAGGGGACTCTTCTTCTTCACCTTTCGAACCAGAACTCGCGTCGTCATCAGACTTTCTTTTTCGTTATTCTCTGGCATGAAAATGCCTTTCTTTCTTCTTACCTCTTTCATTCCTTTGTCATTCGTTCAATGATTTACGGGTTTGAAGATGATGCTTGTCACATTCATGCGAAAGAACTTCCGCTACGACTGCCAAGGCAATTACTACAATGATTATGTGTGTCGGATAGTATTTCGTCTCCGAGGCCTAAATAGGGAGATTCGAATCGGAACACCAATCCATATTGTGATTCAAGGCCCTCGGCCTTTCAATACAAACTTAGCTGTCTAAGCGAGTGGTTTGAGTCTACAAGAAAGGTACCCCACCTTTCCCTCTTTCTGTTCTTTCGCTCTGTCCAATCGTGTTAAACATAGTGAGAGAGCACATTCATCAACTAGTTGTAGTCTAGCGAATCGGATCTTTGACAGACGGAGTACAGAGAATCGGCTGTTGCAAGCTGCTATCCAAGGCAGGGCGGCTAGTAAGCAAGTTGACTCAGGTAGGGGGAGAGTCTATTGAGCTCCAGGTTTGGCTTCGATAAAGTAAGATCCTCACGATCCGGCATTCATAAGGGCAGAAGCACAGGCGAGAGGGAAGTTTGTTTGACTTTTCTATTTTCATAGGCAAAACGAACCCAAAGAAAGGGCCAGTCACCACAAGCCATAAGCCTCTCATATTTAGCCTACCAAGTCCTGTCTTTTCGTACTATGTGACTCCTCATTATCATTATAGTCCTCGTACACAGCAATAACTTTGACCCTTACTTTCTAACTGATTCCTGCGCTTTGCAGTACTTCCTGATTTAACGCCCAACAACTCAGTAAAGCTCCCATCATGACCGCTAGCGTCTTTGCTCTTCCCCTACTATGAAAAGGGTCAAAAGTGTCTTTCTCCATTCTCTCCATTCCTTCTACTACTCTTTCCTTTCGTGTATGCGGTCCTCACAAATATCTTTCTCCCCTACGCCCTTCCCGAAAGAAAGTGGAATTCCTAATCCGCTTGCTACCTTACGGGAAAACAAGAAGAGAAAGGTAGCCGTTTGAGTCGAACAACAAGGAATTGATTCCAAAGCTTGTACCCGAAACCGAACTAACGGTTTAGTATATCTAAGCCCTTAGACCTAGCTTAAACAACGAGTTTTTGTCCATCATGTATAAGCTTTAACTAAGGCGTTCGCTTCCCTTTAGAGCGACTACCCGAAGATTTTGTTCACAACCTACTTGCCCTAGAGTACCTTCTCTTTTCCCTCCTCCGTCTTTGGCTCTGGTGCAAGCTCCGGTATTTAATGATTCTCTTTTCCTGTCGATACGGACTCGGGATTCATCAGCAAAAATCACTACTCAAAGTCACCAGCATCACTTTTCTTACCATGAATCGAAGCACTCAAGTCTCAAACTGTTTTGTTATCCTTGCAAAAACCTTAAAAATCATCTTATACCATTTTCATCCATATAACTCACCAACCTGCCCATACAAGTCCATTTAACCATTGTCTCACACTTAACAACATTCTAACTAGTAAGAGAGTGTTATTCAAAACATCCTATGTCACAACCCATTTCTAGGTCCATCAGAATCCCAATGACAGGAAATTGTGTCAATTAGCATGCAAGGATGCTTTCTCATACACTTCAAAAATGAAATAAGACTTCTCAAAACCAAAAAAAAACAGTTGCTTACAAAAAAAATAAGAAGCCTTTTTTTTTTTTTACAGCAAGAATGCTATTAGTCTTAGGCACACATAATAGTTCATTATGTTCATGCAACAAATGAGATAAGGATGTGGAATTCTTATCATATTAATTGTAAATTTAAAATGTAATACAGTAAGTCTACGGAACATGAAACCCACCCATGCTCCAAAACAAGACATTGACGTGGCGAGCCAAAAGGACCCACCTTCTCTCCTCTCAAACTTGCCCCAAGATAAGGGACCCACTAGTTTTAACATAGGGAGTAAATTTTTTCTCTCAACTCCCATTTCTTTTTCACTTTCCCCTCTCCTCTGAAATCCCCACTTCTCTCCTAAGTCCAAACCCATTTCCTCAGTTGCAAGGAGCTCCTAAAGTGGTGCCGCTCCCACCTTGAGAGCCCGCTTTTGCACTCCCAACTAATGAGCTTGACGGGAGCTCGCTCCTTACAAAGATGGGAGCTTTTGTATGATCTTTGTATAGAAAAAGAGGGATTTATCACTTGGCTTTATTAATTGGTCTTTGATGAACTCATATATCTAGCCCAAGTCATGATATCTTGAAAAAAAAATCATATTATATTGTCACACTAGCCCATTTCTTACACTTATGAAGGAGTTGGCCCATATTTTTACTTCCTAAAATGATCGTATTTTAAAGTGAACACTCAATTCTACATTATTTTCATAATATATGTACACGCTCCCAACCTTGGGAACTTCTGTATTCCCTCGCTCCTGCCCCGGCTTCCGCTCCTGGACCCGATCCCGCTTCGTGCAACTAATGTAACGCCCCGAATTTTGGGTTCGTTAAATAAACAATTTTATTGAAATTTCAAAATAGAGTCTGGCTCTTTATTACAACATAACTCTTACAAGAGTACAATATTACAAAAGGGAGAGGAATTAGGGTTTCCTATCTACAGCTCCTCTTGCTTCTCCATCCTAGCCAGCTCCTCGGCTTCGAACGCCGCCAAGGTGTACAGCTCACCCTGCTCATCTACAAAGTCTGACACATTATACCAGCGTCGCCACTGATATAATATGTCAGGGTCACCAAAAAGGCAACACCGTGAGCTACAACGCTCAATAGGGAATTCTTACCCACCAACCTTACAACTAACAATCACATATTCAAATTCGTTAATCATCTATCGTTGGTGTCCAAGGTTTCAGAGTTTCTCCTACGCGACTCATCGTAGACCGTGTCTCCATTTTCTACTTACAAAACAACCTTTCAAAAATATTTGCGTTGGCTCCGTACCGCAGATAACCAAGCCTTTCAAAATCTTTAGCAATGGCTCCGTACCGCAGATAACCAAGCCATACACACCAAATAAAATTTTGTCGCCACTTTTTCGTCACTAAACATACTTTTTCTTGTAGTGTAATGGGCTACCAAGTCCGGCCACATTACGAGTTTTCATTCACACAACGGGCTACCAAGTCCAGCCACGTTGCGGTTTTCACAATCCACACGATGGGCTACCAAGTCCGGCCACATCGCAGTTTCAAAACACATCTCATCATTATCCACACCGTAGGTGTTATGTTTCTACTTTCTCGGTTCTCGTGTCTCGTTTACATGCAAAGACTCCTTGGTAGGACATATCACATACGTAAACAACAATCATTCAACAAGATCATCCAACTCTATTCTATACCACAAGCAATACAAGCAATTCATATATGCATGCTCATATTCATCTTAAATACAAATACTTGAGAAGAAAAGTAATTCAAAATATACATAGGGATGGGAGTAAGGGTATCCTACCTTGATCCGAAACTAGTCGGGGCCGAAATAAGCAAGTTGAAAAATTCTACGGGCGGTGAAAGTTCCAAATCTGGACCGAACTTCGGATGGCAGTAACTCGGTCAATCTTTGGCCGAATAGAGTCGTTCTTGGGTTGGAATCGAAGATCTCAAAACCCTCTACAACTCTCGTGAAGGAAGTTAATCCTAGAAACTACTTTAGGTTGGAGAAAAATGGAGATAAAGGAGAAGACAGTAAGCTGTCTGGAAATAGAAATCCGAGAATTTTACTGAATTTCGGATGACAATATCTTTGTCATTTCTTAATCGATTGGGGTGGTTCTTGGGTCTAACTTGAAGCTTTCGAAGTGCTCTACAACTTTCCAGAAGAAAGTTGGTTCTAAAAACTAATCTAAGTAGGAGAAAAATGAGGATTTTCGAAGGGCAGTAGGCTGCCAGGAACTGGAATCCGAGATTTCTAGAGAGAAGGAAGAGCAAGCTTTGAGGTGTGAGTTCAAGCTTTGGAATGGCCTTCTATTTATAGGCAAAGCCTTGGCCCTCTCCTCTCTCTCTCTCTAAGTCTCACTTTGACACTTGGCAAGAGATCTTTGAAAGATCAAGGCTAACCCTAGGCTTGCATGGCTAGATTGGTACCAAGATTTGATCTTGGGAAATCTTGCAAGACTTGGTGGGCAAGGAGGAATAAGTTGTACAAGATTTTGTGTTAAACAAATCAAGGAAGTACATTGGAGGTTAGTCTTGGCTAGGAAGAGTAACAACCAAGGATTTGGAAGAATAATGGAAGATCTTGGAAGTACAACCAAATCCCTTCTTCTTTCTTCCTTCCTCTCTCTCTCTCTCTCTCTCTCTCTCTCTCTCTCTCTCCGGCCTCTCTCTCCTCTCTCTCTCCCTCTCTCTCAAGTACACACACACACACACATATATATATACACAACCATGTACAAGAAAATAAATAAAGTAAAGGTACTTTTGTACCAAGAGATCAAACAAACTTAAAGGCTAAGATATATCTTTTAAACAAACCAATTAGCACATGGGTACTTAGGAAATTAAATAATCAACCAAGTACCAAGTGGTTAAAAGACTAGGATTCTCCCATTAAGATATAAAATAGGAGTACTTAGGAAAATCTTAGGCTTTTAAATCTAAGGTACATACATAATAAAATATTGGTACTACCTCACATGGGCTATTAGGAAAAAGACTAAACTAATCCACCCATGTACTAGGTTGAAAGATGAACCTTTTACCCAATGGATAATAACCACCCTAACTTTTATTATCCAATGGATAATAGTTGCTAGGGAGATTAAATATTAAAATAATCCAAAACGGTACTTTAAAGTAATCAAAAAGTTACTTTTTTAATATTCTTAGTACTTTAACCAAATATACATTTAATATAAACAAATGGGGTTCTATTATCCAATGGATAATAGTTTCCCTAACATTTATTGTCCAATGGACAAAGAATAAAACTAATTTGATTAAAAGAAAAAGAATAATTAATTCTTAGTCTAGGGTTCAAAAGATTCAAAAGGTTTACGAGGGGCAAAACGGTCATTTTGCAGTTAGGGAAAAGTAACTAGGTGGCTTGCTAGCTCGGTTTCTCTAACCAAGCTAACTAGGCTTGCTAAGTAGGCCAAAGGGCAAAGAAACGAAAGTTTAAGGGCAAAAACGTAATTTGACAATTTATTGAAATTTAAAGGTAAATCCAAGTAATAAAAATAAAATTCAAATATTTAACGAAATTTTTAACGACCAAAAATCAGGGTCGTTACAACTAAGCCCATTTCTCTCTCCATTCTTCCCCTTCCAAAAAAAGATTGAGTCTAGTATTGCCTCGGTCTTTTGGCTAAGATAAAGTGTAGTATCGCCGATGAAAACAAGGATCAAGTGTAGTAACTATTCACGATCTTTTGGCTAAGATCAAATGTAGTATCGCCAATTAAAAAAAAAGATCAAGTGTAATATTTGTTCTTGGCTTTTTGACTATGATCAAGTATAGTATCGCTGATTTAAAAAAAAAAATTAAGAAGATCAAGGGTAGAATATGCGCTCGACCTTTTGGCTGAAATAAAGGGTAGTATCTCTGATCAAGTGCAGCCTATGTTCTCAACCTTTTGGCTTATGTCAAGTGTAGTATTGATGATTAAAAAAAATGATCAAATGTATTATTTGTTCGATCTTTTTGCTAAGATCAAATGTAGGATCGAAGATTAAAAAAAAAAAGATCAAGGGTAGTATCACTAACTAAAAAAATTATTTATACCATCAGTTTGCGATCTTTTGGCTAGGATCAAGAGTATTATCACCGAGAAAAAAAAAGATCTAAGTGTAACCCAATAAACAACCTGTATGCTGACAAGTTTTTTGTCATAGAGGTAAATAAATTTGAAATTCAGATGCTTTTAGTAGTTAAGGGGTCTATAAATATATGTGTGTGTGTGTGTATTGGAGTTCTTCATTTAGTAGTTTTTTATCATTTTGAAGAAATATTATCAAGAGCTAGTCTCTTTTGTATCCCTTTTGGGACTCTCTCTCTCTCTCTCTCTCTCTCTCTCTCTAAGTTAATCTATGAGTATTTTGGTTTGCATTAGAACAGAAATAAGCAAGTATTGGGCAGGGGAAAGGGAAAACAAGTTAGAAAAACAAAAAACAGAGTCACTTGTCGTCAGAGACTCTGGCGATCGTCAGAGTCATTGACAATCGCAAGAAGTACAATTGCCACAATCACTGGCAATCGTCACAACTAACTGATGGTCGCCACTTAAGGTCGAACAACCACCACATGCAATATACAACATACTGACGACCACCACAAGTTTGTGGCGGTCGCCACTCCTCGTTACACCAGAACATAAAACAGAGAGTATAAACTAACACAAAAACAGGGGGTTTAGAGTTGACCGATTATGCAACAATTAACCCATTGGGGTTATCCCCCCGTTGTTCCCTCAAGTTCGACAAGATGTCAGTGTGTAGCATTGTTGCCTTGGTTTGGTTCGCGGGCGTGATTCAGTTCACCTATTGGACAGCCCAACCTCACGTTATCCCCTTGCACTGTAGCGAAATAGATAGGCTCACAAAATGTTAGAGAGAAAAAGGTTAGAGAAAAGACAAATTAATATCTATGTGATAGAGGAACATATATGCTAGGCAACTAGAGTAATGTATATATCTAGAGTACTTATAGTAGTAGTTCATGTATAAGATTTTATGCAATGACATGTCAACCAATTTCGTACAAAATGATTAGTTTTCAATAGCTTTCAAAAACTATATCTATCCTCACATCTCTGACACGGTCAACTAATGAATGAACCTTGAGGTCTACTCCCTCGACATCGGAGTTAATAAACCTACCCAACACTTGTCGATCTTCCCCACCAAATAAACTAAGAACAATAAACAAAGAAACCACCATATATGAGTATAGAACTTTATTTTTTTGTTTACGGTACCAATTTTTTTTTGTACACAACAAACACTTGTCCAATACATCACTACTAATAAAATTAAGAAAGAACACAAAGGAATATACCTCCACCAAACATTATACAGAAACAGAGAATTTAGTTTGCATTTTTTTAATCACTTACATATTATGGAGCCTTGAGCAGGGAATACTTCCCTTTTCAGGATTTATAATACAAATAGAATAGGCCAATGTGGAATGTTTGCCTTTTCAGGATTTATAGTAGTGCAACATACTTTTTCAAGGTGATTTCTGTAGAGTTTACTTCTTTATATTTTTTAATTTCCTTCAATTGGTCAGACAAGTTTGTATGTTTTTTTGTAGCCTAGCGTTTTCGAGCAAATGCACAACTTTTCTTGGGGTGTATTGTTGTTCATCCAGTGTTCTAAAAGTCGGAATTAATCGCTGATTAATCAGAAATTTGCCCTCTCCGATAAGATTAATGCCTAGTTGGCTGGATTTGGGGCTCGGGAGGTTAATCGGAGTTAATCGCCGATTAATCGGTTGGCGATTAGTCGGTGATTACTCGATTAATCGGTTAAAAGACGATTAAAAGGGGTGAAATCTATATTTTTGGAAAATCAAGGGAGGTAACTGTAACTTATATCTCATACCCAGTTTAAAGGGCTTCGAATCCAGTTTAGGGCTTTGTTACCTAGATCCAGTCGTTGCTATCAATCGATCTTGGACTTGGACTGAAGTCGATGCCGCCTGCCATCGCCGCCGCCTTCCATCACCGCCTTACTGCTGTAATTTCTCTTTCTCTCTCTCTCTCCCTCTCTCTCTCTCGATCGATCGATCGATCGAATCCTCAATCCCTCTCTCTCTCTCTCACATGGTCGAGATCTCCTATGGTCTCCCTCTCTCGCAATTTCTCTCTCTCACACTGCTTTTAGCCTGTAACTCATATTAATTTTGTAACTCGTACGGTCTGGACACTGTAGAGTGTGGACAGTGGCCAAAGTGGCAAAGTGTTTTTTTTTTT
>BPLS01000524.1:60545-79309 GCA_019656275.1 Rhododendron kiyosumense
TAGTTTCCCTAACTTCTATCGTCCAATGGATAAAGAAGAAATCCAAAGCAATAAAAGAAAATAAATAAACAATTTTCAAGTCTAGGGTTCACAAGGTTCAAAGATGTGCAAAAAGGTCCATCTATAGTAACTAGGTGACTTGATAGCTCGGTTTCTCCAACTAGTTAGTTAGAAGTGAACTAGACTTGCCAAGTTAGGGCCTTTAAGTCAAGAAATGAATTTTGAAGGGCAAAAGTGTAATTATAACAAACTACAAGAAAATTAAAGCAATCCAATAAAATTCAAATTTTTAATGAAATTTTTACTTACTAAAATCAGGGTTGTTACACACAAAGCCTTCAAATAGTAAGAATTGCATGAATATCTGTAGAATAGTTTAAATAGAATTAAAAACCATGTGCTCTGATCTAAAGTGTAGAACAACAATGAAAGGAAAATGGCAAATTGGTATGTAAAGCTGTAAACAACATGTATGTGTCATATACACAAAGAGGTAATTATAACAACAATAAAGATAAAAACTTGTGCGAAAATAGCCTAGAAGGCATAAACTACAACTTGTGCAAAAATAGGTTAGTTGATAGCAACCACAATAAGAACACAGAGCAAAAACAAATTTCCCACCCAAGTTATATAAGCTCGCCACCCCTATGTTAAAATCAAGATTCCCTCTCCGCCGAAGAAGATGGTGGAAAGCCAATTCTAATAACTCGAGGATAAATGAGGTAATTTCGATTAAAAATAGTTCATCATCCAAAAACTAAAGTTGTAGCTTGCTTTATCACCATCATTGGAAAGTAACCGCATAAATCTTTGAAGGTATACCTTGATATTGATAATTTGTTAAGAGTAAATGTGTACCATGTTTTAAAGAGAGGCTCACAATTAAGTTCTTGAACACTAGTGTGAAGGAAAACAACATTTTGTTATCTCAGCTAGCCTCTTTGGACTGTATGAGAGTCCATAATCTACAAATCTCCATCTATAAAATCACTCCACAACTAGTCATGAGTATGAACATGCATGTTGCATTGCCATCCTTTATGAGTAAGCACAAGAAAGTATTCAGGGTCCTTTATTAATATAGTTACTACATTCGAGAGTCCTCTTCAACAAGAAGTTATGCATTTGAAACAGATTCTCCCTGAAATATTCCTTCACAATTGAAAGCAAGAATGAAAATAGAGTCCTTTCTTTAATGACGTTACCTCATTCATCTATTTTTGTTTTTATAGCTGGGTAAAATTGTGGTCACCCCCACTTTTTTACCACCTGATCGGCTGATCCAACAGCCACCAGCAATAATTTCTTAATCTCTACTTCATATATCTTTCTTTGCTAACAACAATATTATTAAACATTTCAAGAAACCGATTTCAACAAAAATGAGAAGGCAGAGGGATGGGCGCTATGAAGAATATAAACCACATAATGCAAACTTACATTTTGAACTTGGCATTGAACGCGAAAAATCCCTTGATTACTAGGTGTGCACAGGTCAAGAACCCTAAACTTTAGACGGGTATCCTGATTAACACGAACAAGCTATTCTCCAGCATACACACATCAGGAAAGAAAATTGATAAAAAAACTTAAAAGGCAGTAAGCACATGAATACAATTCATCACAATCACAAAGCATGTTATCAATCTCCACAAACAATATGATATGATCTAATATATAGCGTTCATCAACTCCAAGCACTCAATAAGCACTTAAAAAAAAAAAAAAACTACAAGCACTCAATAAGTTACGTGTGAAAGAAAATGCAAAACCATTATACCTGCAAAACCTCGTCAATTTCAACTTCACAACATGCAGCATCCTCGATATTAATAGGCAAGGTAGGCACTGCCTTGCTGATGCAGTAACCTTTCCTCACCTAAATTTCCACCTACGATATCAAAATAGGTTCTTTTAACTACTTATCATCAACAAATTTCACAAGTCATTTCTAGACTTCACCCCTCATAAGAAGGGAAAAACCCAAAAATTCTGCCACATGCCAATGAATATCTACTAATGCCAATAGAGATGACACCATCCAGAATTGAAATTTGCTAAGAAAATCTGTAACGCCCCTATTTTTAGGTACGTTAAGGTAATAATTTATTACAGAATAAAGTGAGTCATTGCTCATTATTACAACACGGCTCTCATAAGAGCGTTTGAAATACAAAAGAGTTAACAAAAGGGAACTAAGGTTCCTACTCTACGGCTCCTCTTGTTCCTCCAACCTAGCGAGTTCTTCAGCTCCAAACGCCTCCAAGGTGAATAGTTCGCCCTGTTCGTCTATCAGATTTGACATATTATACCGGCGTCGCCACCCATATAATATGCCAGGGTCACCACAAGGTAACACCATGAGCTACGAAGGCTCAATAGTATAATCCTAATACTAGCATCGATTTCCACGTGATAAGTACATAAGCAGTGATAAAAAGACAATAGCACTAGCACTTTCACAATTGCTTTATAACTACCGTTGGTGTCGACTCGTCGTGAACCATGTCGTTATTACCCTTTTAAAAAAAAAACACCTTTTTAACTCACCCAACCTCGGTTCCGCCATTCCGGGTTCCCGAGTATCCTCACAATGGTTCCGCCGCACTGGGTTCCCATTGGCACACATTGCATTGGCTCCGTACCGCGGATAACCAAGCTACTCACCCAACCTCGGTTCCGCCACACCGGTCTCCCGAGTATCCTCACAATGGTTCCGCCGTTCCGGGTTCCCATTGGCACACACACACCCACACAACTCACATAATACCCTCGAAATGGTCATTATGTAGTGTCAAAAATATTTCCAACCGGGAAAACACAACTTCCTTGTTAAACACACCCTAGGTGCCATGTTTCTAACTTTCTTGGTTTTTCGTGTCTCGTTCTCATGCAAGACTCCGCGTGTGAGACTTTTCATACAAACATGCATTTAATCAAAGCCTTGAAATTAACACAACAAGTTCATCCAACTCTAGGTACATAGCATGCTTGAAACATCTTGAAAGTAAGACATGCATTTTCAATTTCAAAGATAACCTTATCTTACTTTAGTAGAACAATCAAAGTTACTTACAAAACGTCATACAACTTATACAAAATATAGAGTTGAAATGTAAAATTACTTTATACTTGAAAAATAGGTAAGGATAACTACCGTTCTTCTAGGCGGTGTCAGCTACGGAAGGTTTGGTCGTCGGTTTTGAAATCGGTGGCGTAACGACCCTCGGATTGCTTTGAAAGGAAAAGAGTTGTGCTTCTGTTCCTAGAAACAACTTCCTAACTTTAACTAAGCTACTTTAAGGATCGATGGGTGGTACTGGAAGTGGTTCGGTGGTATTGCTCAAGAACACTCAAGAACAAAGAAAGTTCTTGAACTTTGAACTAAGAACACTTGGAATTCTAGAGAGAAGGAAGAGCTATTGCTTTGAGGTGTGAGTTCAAGCTTAAGAATGGCTCTCTATTTATAGGCAAGTCCTCCCCTCTCACTCCCTTTGGCCGGCCCCTCTCTCTCTCTCATTTCCCCATTTTTTTAATCAAATCAAATCCAACTTTGCTTGAAAGATCAATGGAGAATCCTAGGGTTGCATGGCTATGGTGTCCTTAGATTTGATCTTTGAACCAATTTGTGGTGGAGATGAGATTGGTACAAGATCCAAGGTTTTAACAATTGAAAGATGTACAAAGGAGTACAATGGAGTTAAGATTTGGCTTGGAAGAGTAAAATCTCAAAGATTGGAAGTACATTGGTAGTTCAATGCCATGATACAAGCAAATCTCCTTCCTCCTCTCCTCTCCCATCCGGCCCCCCTCTCTCCCTCTCTCTCTCACGGTTTCTTTCTCTCTCTCTCTCAAGGTACAATACATATATATACATGTATATAAGTTCAAGTAAACAATTAAACTAATGGTACTTTTGTACCAAGGATCAAAAGTAGACTTTAAGGCCTCGGATTTTCCCAACAAACTAATAAATAGGCATACGGTACTCTAGGTAATACTTTAACTATCTAAGTACTAATATATATATATATATATATATATAGACACACATATGTACCCATGAAGTTAGTTAGTTCAAAATCCCATTAAAAAAATAACAAAGGGTACTTTGGGAATCTTGGTACCATGTACTTTTTAATTAAAGTATTAAGTACTTTGCCACATGGGCTAAAGAAAACGTTTAGTTTAATAAACCCCATGGTACCTTGAAAGATTCACCCTTTTATCCATTGGGTAAAAATTCCCCTAACTTCTATTATCCAATGGATAATAGTTATTAGGTCACTTTTAATATTAAAATAATCAACAAGTACTTTAAAGTAAGTATACTTTTAATAGAAACAAATGGGATTCTATTATCCAATGGGTAATAGTTTCCCCAACATTTATTGTCCAATGGACAAAAAATAAAACTAAATTGATTAAAAGAAAAAGAATATTAAATTCTTAGTCTAGGGTTCAAAAGGTTCAAAAGTTTCAATGAGGGCAAAACGGTCATTTTACGGTGACTAGAAGGCTTCCTAGTTTAGTTTCTCCAACCAGATGGTTAAAAGCTAGTTAGGCTTGCTAAATAGGACTAAAGCGCAAGAAATGAAAGTCCAAGGGCAAAAACGTAATTATCACAATTACAAGAATTTAAAGTAATTCAAGCAATTAAAAATTAATAACTCGAATAAGAAAATAAATTTCCATTTATTGAAATTCAGAGTTATTACAAAATCCCCAAGCATTCGAAACTAGTGTAAATAAAAAAACAACATTGAGATCATGCCAAACAGCACTGAATGGATTATAGATGCCACTGACTGTAGATTCCAAGAACACGCACTACGTGAAGTGAAAAAAGTTAAAAAAGGTAGTTTCTCCACACGTCGGCACTAGAGTGGTGCTTCAACCAAAAAGTAAGTATCCCAAGAAGAAAATGGGTAGGGGGTGGGGCTTTGATTAAGGATTCTTGAGGGTTTTGACACTCCATCTCAACCTAGAAATCAATGGAAGAGATTAAAACATCATATCTCCCTCACTTCTCCATCCCTCCCTCTCGCCCCCTCCCCCTCCATATCAGGTTCTCTAGCTCCCTCTAACCTCATGATACCCCTCCCTACTCACCTAGCGACCCATCTCTAGCGAAGTATCCCGTAATCTTCTCTACCTCTCTCTCTATCTCTCATCATTTGGGTCTTTGAGGTTCTTTGTCAGACATGACTATGCCCAAGTTCACCAATGAGTCACTAAGCTCCTTTTTAGTAATTTTCCCGTTTTCAGATCAAAAAATTTGGAATACCCAACGTAGGTCCACTATTTTCATCTCTCATTAATCCAAAACCCTTAAACAAAAACACAAGGATGAGACCAAAAAAAAATTGAGAATGGAATATTGTACCCGTTTACACTTGATTTTACAAATATAACTACCGTTGTGCCCATTTGATACACGAGACCCAAAAAAAAAAAACAATTGTTAAGTTTTTTGTCCCATGCATTGAACGGGGTACAATGCTTGCAATTTCCTATGCAAATGTAGTGGCTGCTCTCCGACCTTTAAATATCAAATTCTAATTTTCCATAATTTATAATTTTTAAAACCTAAATAATGCTTGGCAGTTACATGTACTTCTATGGTGATAGAGATGGACGTCAGATGGGATATGGGGTGGATTTTGGGGTTTCTTATATATTTCAGGTAAAATAGAAATGAGATTTTTTAGTGTTGTTGTTGGTTTTATTTTTATTGCTATTTTCTTACTAATTTAATTTTTATTTGGTCAGGATTTTTTTATGTAAATTTGGACATGTACAATAAATTATTTTAACACCTAGCATTGTGTCACATACGATGTACGAAACAATGAACAAATTTCACCCCAATTTTTCGATGCCCCATGCATAGAACGGGACTCAACGCTTCCATCTATATATCTATCTATCTATATCCTATACAAATGTGTGTGAGTCCCAAATCCTACTTTCCTAGATTTTTCATTTACCTTAAAAAAACAAAATTCTAATACCCACGGATATATTCCTCTAAGCCAACACGTGTCCCACCCTACCTGTCACGCCCTCGATTTTCAACATAAATAAATATAGCTTTTCATAAATAAAACTCCTCACATTATCTTACATAATACCCCAAAAGAGTTCACCAAGTTCTAATCATTAAATTACAGATCCAACTCCAAGAGTTTGATTATATTACATCATAAAAAGAAATATAGTTAAGGTTCTATACATTCCCAAAACATGTTTTATCAAAAGTCCATGAGTCTCTTTTGTCACTTCTTTCAAAAATATGCACTTGAATGCATGCACTTCGCTCCATTCTACTGCTCTGGGTTCACACCTGAAAAATGATAAGTTGAGCTACACTAGCCCAGTAGAGAAATCTACACAACCATTATATGCAAATGGGATGATTGGTAGGATGAATAACAAAAGCAAGAGTGAATAACAAAAGCAAGGTACGATACCTCAATGGAAAAACAAAATACGACTAGTAGTTTTCCCAACGTCGATGACATAAATGAAGTACCATGACTACACACCAAGACTCTAAGCTAACCACAACACCCTATTCCGAATACTCTATCCACTCTTTGACTTCACTTTAGTCATAACGTCACACGTTTAAAGAAAAGAACCTGTTGATACATGACTCTATGGTGTTGTTTTGACAACCAATCATTTCTCTCATACATTCATCAAACAAACCCTTACGTTTACTCACATACATCATTGTTGTAATCCCACATCACACGTCATAGGCAAGTGCTCTTTCCGGGCTGTTTATGGAGCCCTGCTACTCCTTACAAATACCTTCCTCACTAAAGGAACTAAATCACATCACATAGTATAGATCACCATACCACAATTCCTCCAATACACCTCACAATTCAACCGTTCATCTCAATCACACATAATGATTTCACAACGAAGACTTATTCGCAAGAGGTAGTAGCTGTAATAGTAACAGGGATAATCTGACTTCATTCAACTCATAATCATTACACCATTCATTCTTCATATAAGCATTCACATATCAAACATAAGGAAAATGTCTCACATACCCATGCCTAGCGTTGCTTAACTCAAAGAAGTGTCCTATGTGTTTGTTTCTCATATTGCATGTCAACACATACAACCTTCGGCCACCAATATTTCTTATGTTCTTTAAACCCTCGTTTCGGTGTCACATGACTCATATGGAACCCAACGACCACCACAAAGCCTAGTATACCACTAGCCTCGTCAAACCACTCAATTAAGTACTTAGGAGAACCTAAGAACATCCGTGTCTCACCCAAACGATTCTAAGGAAAAGGATTTTCCAACATATACGAACATATCTTTCTTATTTTGGCTACCAAATCTTATCGGTTAAGAATTAGGAGATGAGACCACCACTATTGGAAAGTAGACTTCCGGCACATGAATTTCGATATAAAATT
This sequence comes from Rhododendron kiyosumense, assembly GCA_019656275.1. NCBI lineage: Eukaryota > Viridiplantae > Streptophyta > Magnoliopsida > Ericales > Ericaceae > Rhododendron > Rhododendron kiyosumense. The sequence continues at coordinate 68,000 of BPLS01000524.1, forward strand.
TGCCCAAAACGGAGTTCAGATGAAAAAATTATGCCCTTCCGAAGTTTTACAAAAAATACCGATTTTCCATTTCCTACCGGTAGGACACAATTTCCTACTGGTAGGAGACCAGAATTTCACAAAATGACTCTACTAGACAGCATTTCTACCGGTAGGGCCAAAACTCCTACCGGTAGGACTTGGGTTTTCAGTGCATGACTTTCAGATTTCACCAGAACAATTCCAACAACAAAACCAACGATCTAGGGTACGATTCAAACACCAAATCAACACATAAACATATAATAGAAGTGAGAAATCCCTACCTCGAAATCGAAGAACAAAACCCAAGCTCAATCAAGCAAGCCCTAGCTCCGAAAACCTTGAATCAACAGAATACTCCTCTTCGAGCTCAAACCCACGAATTTCCAAGCTCTAGAACACTTGAATATGAAAACCTTACAACGGATCGAGGTGGGTTTGAAGTATTTTGGGGTGTTGGAGTGTGAGAGTTTGAGAGAGAGTAAGAGGGGCCGAGAGAGAGAGAGAGATCGGGAAGAGAGAGAGAAAGGGTTGGGGATTTTTAATCCTCTACACCCTCACACACATATATATACTAGGGGACACGCCAACCACACTTGCACTCCCTCCACTCTCAATTCTATCACATTGACCCCATATCAAGTAAATTTAACAAATTTCACATTTATTCGATATTCTATCATTAATATAACCTTTAAACGATTTTTCCAAAAATACGGGTCTCTACACTACCCTTGCACCTAAATCATTACACTCAACTTAAACCAAAAATGCCACCCCCATGTCTTCCCCCACGTTGCCCATTTGGAAGGAAAAAACAAACAGTTTGCAAGCACAAGGTGAAAATAAAAAGGCAGTCAACAAAAAATAGTTAATTAGCTAGCCCACATTCTCCGATATTACCACATCCAACAACAATTATATTTCCCTCCGAAATTATCACATCCTACAACACTTATACTGAGAGAGAGTGCGAGCACATACACATGAAGTGTAGATTGTCCCTACTTCAAATTGAATTCAATTCCTCTTCATTTGCCTTCATTAGCATCTCTAAAATGTAAGCAAATTAACTTACATTAACGACAAGTTTAAATTTTACATGAACTCCGGTAAATCAAAATAAATCAATCAATACCCATATCTGTGCATTTTTCTTCTCTACCATTTCTAACAATCCTTTAGCTTCTCTTGCTCCAAAAGAAGTTCCCTTCAAGCTCTGCAAACCACTTTCCATGAATGCCGGTGATTCTAAGGAAAGTAAGAATACACATACCAATTGAGATACTTGATTATGGACTCACGAAGAAGAAAAAGGATTTCTTCTTTGATTCCATCAAGTTATTCACTTATGCAAAATTAAATCAAAGACCACCCTTCCTATGAAACGAAAAAGAGCATTATAATGTTAGTTCTAACCAATTTGGTTCCTTATCAAAAATATAAAAGGGGGAAAGAGAGCAAATTTCTACAATAAACAGAGAAAGAAAACAACTAAAACACTTTTAAAAAAATGCCAAAATGTTTATTTTTTCTTTCCTCCAATATAGCCTAGCTTTTGAAAGGCCGCTGATGGGGACGAGGTCAAGGGAGAGGCAAGGGATATTTGCGGAGGCAGGGGAGCCACCAAGCAAAGATCATTTGGCTAGTAGGCTAGATGTAAGTGGTCGGCAGACCATTGCAACTCCAAGGTTATAATGTCACGCCCTCGATTTTCAACATAAATAAAGATAGCTTTTCATAAATAAAACTCCTCACAATATGTTACATAATACCCCAAAAGAGTTCACCATGTCCTAATCATTAAATTACAATTCCAACTCCAAGAGTTTGAATATATTACATCATAAAAGAATTAAAGTTAAGGTTCTATTACATTCCCAAAACATGTTTTATCAAAAAGTCCATGAGTCTCTTTTACCACTTCTTTCGAAAATATGCACTTGAATGCATGCACTTCGCTCCATGCTACTGCTCCGGGTTCATACCTGAAAATGATAGGTTGAGCTACACTAGCCTAGTAGAGAAATCTACACCACTATTATATGCAAATGGGATGACAGGTAGAATGAATAACAAAAGTTGATACAATGTCTCAAATGGCAACAGAACGTGTATACTAAATGTCCCACCATCGACTGCAGAAGGAAAGCTCTCCGTCAACACCCCAATATTTTAAGTACACTTCGAAAATCTAATACCCATATGATTTACTCACGACCCAATGCCTCTCAACCTATTCCGATATAACCTATCCAATATCCCAACGTCGCAATATATGTGACAACTCACCTTTAACGGTAACAAGTACATCTCTACAGTATCGTGTCTGAACAACCAACCATTTCTTTCATGGATTCATTCCGTTAACCCTTTATTTGCTTCCATATCATAGTTGCAAACCAATGCCACACGTTACATGCGGATGCTCTTTTCAAGCTATTCATGGCGTCCCATCACTCCCCACAAATACCTCTCACATAGATGGAACAAATTCAATCCACATAATATAGGTCATAATACCACCAGTCCTTGCTACACTTCATAACTCTAGTATTTATCTCAACACATAAAATGGATTCATATGCGAGACTCGTTCATGTAGAAAGCATAAGGGCAACCCCATTGTAAACTACTCGCAACTATAACACTATTAGTTTCTTATATTATCATCCACATATCCACACATCTCACATCAAAGTAAACTCATTCTCAACGATTCGTAGATTTCCACCTTGCCACTCATAAAACCATAGAAGTTACGCAAGAAATGTATCACATATCAAACATAAGGAAAATGTCATATGTATTCGCGCCTAGCATTGTTTAACTCAAAAGAGTAATCTACGAGTTTGTTTCTCGCATCGCATGTCACACATACAACCTTCGTCCACCTATATTCTTTATGTTCTCTAAACCCTCGTTTCAGTGTCAAAGGACTCACACGGAACCCAACAACCACTACAAAGCCTAGTGTACCACTAGCCTCGTCAAACCACTCAACTAATACATAGGAGAACCTAAGAACACTCGTGCCTCACCCAAACAATTATAAGGAAAAGGATTTCCCAACATATACGAACATATCCATCTTATTTTGGCTACCAAATCTTATTGGTTAAGAATTAGGAGATGAAACCACCACCATTGGAAAGTACATTTCTGGTACATGAATTTCAATATAAAACTTGCCCAAAACGGAGTTCGGATGAAAAAATTATGCCCGTTCGAAGTTTTTGCCAAAATGCTGAATTTTTCATTCCCTACCGGTAGGACACTTTTTCCTACCTGTAGGAGACCACAATTTCATGAAAATGACATTACTAGACAGCTTTTCTACCGGTAGGGCCAAAACTACTTCCGGTAGGACTTGGGTTTTCAGTGCACGATTTTCAGACTCCACCAGAACATTTCTAACAACAAAAACGATGATCTAAGGCACGATTCAAACACCAAATCAACTCATAAACATATAATAGAAGTGAGAAATCCCTACCTCATGGATTTTGAGAAAAACCTGACCCTTTGACCGAGTCAACCGAGCTCTAACGAGGCCCGATCGTGAATTTTCTTAGATATTAGGGAAGCCCATGCTTTGTATAGCAACTTTAATTCTTAAAGTTTGTTCGGAATCACGCTCTAAGATGAAGAGATCGAAGAGAGAAGAGAGAAAAGAGGGAGAGTTTTTCGGATGGAGAAGATGAGAGAGAGACAGCCGAGACCCGAAAGTGAGAAAGGGGAAAATGAGAGAAATTATTCTCCTGGGGAAAGTTAATGGCATGGGACGTAATCCCATGCTTCCACCACACCCCCCCCCCCCCCCCCCCCCACACACACACACACACACACACATGTGCACCTCTCGCACGATTATCCTTATATCCTCCCACGAAGACGTCACATCGAATATCCGCACCATCTATCTCGACAGGCCGTACATTTACAAAAGAAAAATATGACCTCAAAAATACGGGTCTCTACATATAAGGCATTTAGCAAAATGGTATCATTGTTCAAATAACCACACATACAAAAGTCACTAATCCATAATCACAGATACACATGGATCAACAATTTTTTGTCATTGAGGTAAATAAATTTGAAATTACTCTTTTTCCTCGTTCTAATGTTGAGCCATACGTATACCAGTTTGAATCATCAAACCTGGATTCTAATTTATAAATTCTAAGTCACTAAACCATAGAACTGTGTTGTGTGATGATGGGCGACAAAAATTGGAGGTGGTCAACTCCATCGCATCCATTGCTCTTTGTAGCTCTCAATCTCATACTGACCCTTCCTCATGTCTTGGTTCAAAAATTTTCCTTCATTATTATATTGATGTTATGACTAAGATATTTAAGAGACTTAGTTTGTCCAAATCCATGTTCAAATTGATGTCGATTCTCGATTGCTTTCCTCAATTGTTTGAATATGCCAATGGTAATATTAAGGGTAGCAATGAAAAAAATTGCATAACCAAATAAACAACATGTGTGCCAACAAGTGGAGACCAGAAGCCACTACAACTATCATATCTTATACAAACACTTGCAATCTGAAGTCATATACAGAGTTATCCCAAACACTAAAGTCATTAGCTTCAAAATAAAATTTTCTTTGACAAACACAAGTCTAAATCAAAAGGCATTCGTCAGTTAATACAAATTGGACAAGCCTTTGGGTCAATTGCATTACAATGCTATACCTAACACGAAAAACATGTGTACTCAAATTGAGAAATCAAAACAGGTTCAGAAAACAAATTACAATTACAAACAGAGAGGTGACCTATTCCCCAAATCGTAGAACACTCCAATTAAGATTTATCAAGCATTTGATTCATCTAAGCAGTTGAGATAAGCTTAGTTTGATTGTTTACAGAAATTTGTACCAAATAAGAAACATACTGCAAAAGTTCTTAAAATCAGAGTAATGCAAATAAAACAGCATACAGATAACTTTTCATACTCTTTGTTCAACCAATCTGTCCCAAATAGACCAAATAAATTGCAATACGCCCAAAATCGCAAAATTTGTACCAGAATCGCATCATGATTGCAGATTTGCCAAAATTTTGCTCAATGTGAACTACTTCATATGATTTTCATACAAACCCACAACTCCTAAAACCTAAATCTGACAAAGATGCAAACTTAGGGTTTCAAAGTTAGAGGGAACACAAAAGAAGAAAAATATCAAACAATACTTTCAGTACCCATGTTTAGAGAAACTTTAGGGTTTCAAATTTCGAGAAACGTATGGATAAACACACACACAAACACAGAGATGACCTTAGAACTGTCGTTGTGGCAGACCTGGCTGGATGAGTGCAGTCTAGCTCACGGAGGGAACTTCGGCTCATCGAGGTAGAGACCGTGACGAACTCTGGTGCTCAGCACAAGTGTTATCGCCATGGGAATTGCGGTTGGCTGCTTGTGCCATTGTGCAAGAGAGAAGGGGGGAGGGGCAGTCTCAATCGCCGAGAGCAGCAAGCAGATGAGGATGGAGGGTTTGATATTTCCGTAGACTAGCGTCAAACCATCGCGTTTGTCCGATCAACAACAACAAATCGCCATCACTGTTGCAAAGAGAGAGAGAGAGAGAGACTCACTATTACAGCAGGGAATCACCATCGTCGGGGTCACAGAAATCAAAGACCGAGAGAGAGAAATCGCCATCATTGTGAGTGAGACGGGTGAAGTCGGCGTGCGGAACTGATATGAGAGGGTAGAGTTTTGATTTGGAGTCACGTGTTATAAGTATACTAGTGTCACGCGATGTGCTTTGCACGAATCGCGTGCTCAGTATAATGGTTATGTTATTGTTGTGGATAGAGGAGATGTAGAAGCTCGAGTTGTAATTGACAATTTTGAACATGTGAACATGCAAAATCTGTGAGTTGGAGTATCGGTGTCAAGTCATGTGCCTGTGCTGGTTCAAGTTAAGTCACTGCCCATAATTGCCCAATGCCTTATTGTTGGGATTCAATAACACTCAATAATGATTTAGCAAATGGGTGTTTTCTAAAAGGGATGGAAAGGAGAGAGAACTAACCCAACTAATGAAGCTCAAATAACTACAATTAAAAGGAAAACTAAAGTAGAACATTGCAGTCACTACTTGCCAATAATCACCCAAAGAAAATCCCTCAAACAAAAACTCTACCGACTGATCATAAAAACTGAAAAAAGGTATTCAAACCACTATTTTAAAGAAAAAATGAAAAACATCCTGTCCATATTTTCAAGTAGATAGTTTAAACAAAGATGTTTCGAAAAAAATTAACATGAAAGAATGAAACCAATTTATGATGTCCTTTCAAGGGCAAATGACAAGAGAATAGGAAGGAAACCTTCTTGTATGGTGTTTGGCCTCCCTTTCAATTCTGACTTTGTCAATCTTCTTGATGGCCTTCAATTCTGCATTAGTTTGAAGTCATTTCACGAGTTGCTAAGAACTAACCATCAATTTCTCATGCCAAACTTTATGCGTATTAGATCAATCCATGAAGACAATGACTCAATTCCAATCGTAATTATGGGAATGCATCTCTCCATAGGATTCTTACAAATGGATTTGGGTATAAGTAACTACGCAATCAACGTCAGGATTAGGTTTCTATCTAAGTTGGGTATTCGAGAGAGCAACTATGACTAACACAAGGTATTTGTCTATATTTGTAACGCCCTCAAAATTAGGGTACGTTAAATAAAACATTTTATTGATAAAATCAAATGGAGTCTGGCTCTTATTACAACAAAACTCTCACAGGAGTTCAATATTACAAAAGAGAGGGATAACTAGGGTTCCTATCTACAGCTTCTCTTGCTTCCCCATCCTAGCCAGCTCCTTGGCTCCGAACGCCTTCAAGGTGTACAGCTCGTCCTGTTCATCTACAAAATCTGACACATTATACCAGCGTCGCCACCGATATAATATGTCAGGGTCACCAAAAAGGCAACACCGTGAGCTACGAAAGCTCAATAGAGTAACCCCATACCCGCTAACCCATAACTTACAAACAGACGATCATAGAAATCAACCTAATAACGATATCACATCCACATTCTCGTTGGTGTCCAAGTTTTCCCGTGTTTCTCCTACGCGACTCATCGTAGACCGTGTCAATCATTTTCCATTTACAAAACCATCTTTCAATATCATTTTGCATTGGCTCCGTACCGCGGATAACCAAGCCATACACACCCAACCTCGGTTCCGCCGTTCCGGGTTCCCGAGTATCCTCACAATGGTTCCGCCGCACCGGGTTCCCATTGGCACACAAAACTTGCATTGGCTCCTCTCCACGGATAACCAAGCCATATTACCAATAAGGCTACCACGTCCGGCCCTATTGGCAATCTTCACAAAGGGCTACCAAGTCCGGCCACTTCGTGGTTTTCACAATCCACGCAATGGGCTACCAAGTCCGGCCACATTACGAGTTTTCATTCACACAACTGGCTACCAAGTCTGGCCACGTTGCGGTTTCAAAACACATCTCATCATTATCCACACCCTAGGTGTCATGTTTCTACTTTCTCGATTCTCGTGTCTCGTTACATGCAAAGACTCCGTGGTAGGACAAAAGTAAACATCATTCATCGTAATCCAACAAGATCATCCAACTCTATATTTAGCATGCTCGAATCAATGCTTAAAGCATAACGTCACAAGTAATACAAGCAATTCATCTTAAAGATCAAAATACAAATACTTACATTCAAATGTGAATTCATCTTTCTTTGAAATTCAATCTTCTTTCTCTTTGGAAAGTTTAAAAGAACATATGTTTTTGAAACGATACTAGAGTTAGAAGGGTAAGATTAAACTACCTTGATCCGAAACTAGTCGGGGCCAAATAAGCTAGGTGGAATTTCTCCCGAATCTGGACCGAACTTCGGACAGCAGTAACTCGGTCAATCTTTGGCCGAATAGAGTCGTTCTTGGGTCGAGAACGAAGCTCAAGAAATTCTCTACAACTTTCGTGAAGAAAGTTAATCCTAGAAACCACTTTAGATTGGAGAAAAATGGGGATGAAAGAAGTGACAGTAAGCTGTCAGGAAATGGAAATCCAGAAATTTTACTGAACTTCGGATGCCAATATCTTGGTCATTTCTTAATCGATTGGGGTGATTCTTGCGCCTAACTTCAAGGTTTCGAAGTGCTCTACAACTTTCCAGAAGGAAGTTGATCCTAAAAACTACTCTAGGCAGGAGAAAATGGAGGATTTCCGACGGGACAGTAGGCTGCCCAGAAAAACAGAAAATGGTTTCTAGAGAGAAGGAAGAGCAAATGCTTGAGGTGTGAGTTCAAAGCATGAGAATGGCCTTCTATTTATAGGCAAGAGCTTGGCCTTCTCCTCTCTCTCTCTCTAAGTCTCACCTTGACACTTGGCAAGAGATCATGGAAGATCAAAACTAATCCTAGACTTGTAAGGCTATTTTTGTACCAAGATTTGATCTTGGATCAATTGAATGGCTAGGATTGATCCTTGGTGGGCAAGAAAGAGATTGGTACAAGATCCAAGGGTCTAAAATTTGCAAGAGGTACAAAGGAGTACAATGGAGGTTAATGGAGGTGATTTCCTTAGTTAGGAAGGAAGATACACCAAGGATTTTGAAAGATATGGGAGGTACAACCAATCTTCGTCTCTCTTTCCTCCTTCCTTCCTTCCTCTCTCTCTCTCCCTCTCTCTCCGGCCTCTTTCTCCTCTCTCTCTCCGGCCTCTCTCTCTCTCTCCTCTCCCTCTCTCTCCTAGTATATATATACACACATATATATAAGCAAACAATAAACAAAAGGTACTTTTGTACCAAGAGATCAAAGGGATTTTAAAAGGGCAAGATTTTCCCATTAAACTAATCAATAATCAATCACCAAGTACTAGTATATATATGCACATATGTACCCAAAGATCTAGGAAGATCAAAAACCTTAATAGAAAATAAGTAAAAGGGAACTTATGAAATCTTGAGCTTTTAAACAAAAAGTCAAATAATAGCACTTACCCCACATGGGTTTAAAGGAAAAGATAAAATAAATCAACCCATGTACTTGGGTGGAAGAACAACCTATTACCCATTGGGTAATAAATCCCCTAACTTCTATTGTCCAATGGACAATAGTTATTAGGTAACTTTTATATTAAAATAATTGGTACTTTGGCACATGGGGTTAAAAAAAAAAATTAAATTAATAATCCCATGTACTATATGAAAGACCAAGCCTTTACCCAATGGATAATAACCACCCTAACCTTTATTATCCAATGGATAATAGTTGCTAGGGAGATTATATAATAAAATAATCCAAAAATGTACTTTAAAGTAATCAAAAAGTTACTTTTTAATAAAGACTAGTACTTTAACCAAATATATCTTTAATATAAACAAATGGGGTCCTATTATCCAATGGATAATAGTTTCTCTAACATTTATTGTCCAATGGACAAAGATTTAAAACCAAAAAAAAATTAAAAGAAAAAGAATAATCAATTCTTGTTCTAGGGTTCAAAATGTTCAAAAGGTTCAAGGGGGGGCAAAACGGTCATTTTGCGGTTAGGAAAAAGTAACTAGATGGCTTGCTAGCTCGGTTTCTCCAACAAGTCGGTTAGAAACTAACTAAGCTTGCCAAATGAGCTAAAGTGCAAGAAATCAAATTTGAAGGGGCAAAAACGTAATTATGACAAACCTTGGAAATTAATAGCAATTACAATAAAATTCAAATATTTAACGAAATTTTTAACGACCAAAAATCAGGGTTGTTACAATATTCAAGGTCTTATACAATATACACTGACAGGAAAAAATGAGTAGACTAACATATCACATACTACATCAATAGTTAGAGAAGATCTCATATACCATTTTTTTTTTTGGAAAAATAGAAAACAAATAATTGATGACATATGCATCATTGCACTCCCAAAGATTGGATGCCTAAAAATTGAAGCATAGTTTTTCAATTGGCTAGCTTTCAATATGCAGCCATGTTGCAGCTCCATTTGTTGTTCATATCCTCCTTGTCTACCAACAATGCACCTAGGCCAATCCACATTACTAAGTGAAGTAATGGGAAAACGCCAATAGCTAGTAAGGCTTGAATGTTTCACTAATTGACCAAAGCAAAATAAATTAATAACTAACCAACGTGGCAGAAAAAAACATCCAGCTCTAATTTCTCAGAAAATTTAAATTCTATGACTACCAGTCTCAAAAGTAAAAGGTATAATTTCTATAACTAAGAAAATTAGAGAAGTATACGAGGCATGGAAATGGTTTTTCTATTTTGATAGAGGAAGAATAATTACACTCTGGCACACCACCTTTGGAATGACTACATCGCGGGCAAAGAGAGACTTTCCAAAAGGGACTAACCTGCAAAAGAAATACACAAGCAATTAAAAGCGGACACGTTATTCCTTTAAAAATTAGGACATAGACACATTGGGGACACGTCGAACATAGAATATCTTTTCATTTTAGGTGCATCTGCTTGAATTCACATTGAAGTAAAAAAACATTGTCTCTATCAAATTAAGACTAACATCATGAAGAAATAAATCACTGTCCCTATATAAGTACGGTTGAAGCATACATATATGAAAATTTTCATTCTGGGTCAAGTCTTAGAAATGCTTTTTAACCTCCTAATCTATCCTTAGCATGTCCCAAGATTGTCCCCAACTTTTCCGAGAGTATCAACACAATGTTCAGAGTAAAAGAAATATAATGAAAACCAAAATGTATTTAGGCCTATTTGACACGTGTTCGAAGAGTGTCGTGTCCGTGACAAACACTAATACGTGAGCCCGGTAAACGTGTCTGTGCTTCTTAGGTTAAGACCCAAACCCAGCACTTATTCAATCAAACATCATGAATGTCAAAATGTAAAGGTCACATGAAAAGCGTGCACAACTCATCCTACTTTCATAGAATCTGAACTTTGCAATTTGCATAGAACCCAAATAAAATCAACAATAGACCAAATCAATTCACAATCGAAAAAGAGCCATAATGAAATCAGAAATAGAAACCAAGTTGACGATAGCAACTAAACTTGTAATAACTCTGAATTTCAGTAAATGAAAAGTTATTTATTATTCGAGTTATTAATTAATTTTAATTGCTTGAATTACTTTAATTCCTGTAATTTGTCATAATTGCGCTTTAGCCCTTGTAATTTCATTTCTTGCACTTTAGTCATACTTAGCAAGCCTAGTTAGCTTGTAACCAATCCGGTTGGAGAAACTAAACTAGGAAACCTTCTAGTCACTGTAAAATG
>BPLS01000524.1:125303-158852 GCA_019656275.1 Rhododendron kiyosumense
GCACGAAGGGGGCACGAACGGGTTCCGTCGGTTCGTGGGCTCGGCTTTGGGAAGCTTGGCTTCGGGAAACCTAGGCACGAAGGAAGGACGGAAGGATTCCGTCGATTCGTGAGCTAGGCTTCGGGAAGCCTAGGCACAAAGGAAGCACGGAAGGGTTCCGTCGATTCATGGGCTCGGCTTCGGGAAACCTAGGCATGAAGGAGGCAAGGAAAGGTTCCGTTGATTCGTGGGCTCGGCTACGGGAAGCCTAGGCACGAAAGAGGCATGGAAGGGTTCCATCGATTCGCGGGCTCAGCTTCGGGAAACCTAGGCACGAAGTAGGCACAGAAGTGTTTCGTCGTGAAAAACGCCTCTAAGCGAGGTGGGAGCTGTTGAAGGGGAGGAGCGAACATCAGAGAGAGCGACTAATCCCCAGTAGAGTCGCCAATTGTGGGGGTTCGGATTTGGATCAGTCGATTCGGGTTCCGCTCCTGGCTCCTTCCATATAGCTCTGTGCGTCCTCTAACAATCAAGTTAGATCTAGGGAGAAGAAGATAGGCCTTGGGTTAGGGAGGAACAACGTCCTCCCTAAAGAATGTTTGGCCATGACAAGAAGAGCGTTTATGACCTTAGGAAAGAGATAGGCCTTGGGAAGAATATAGACCTCGGGAAGAACATGAACAGTGCAATGAACAGTGTTATTTCATGCTTCAGACGACCAAACCGGCGTTTTCCACCAATTGTCGGGATCTTGACCGTGGTTCTGGTTAGATTCCTTCCTCCGTTTGCTCTACGCCTCCACCGCTGGACCTACAATAAGTCACTAGGGCTGTGGAACCCCAGTGACCCTTCGATGACCAAGTTAGATGTAAGGAGAGAGGTTTAGGTCTAAGGTTAAGGTAGAACAGCATACCTTTCACAATGAGCATCCCTTTGTATTTATAGACTTAGGCTTACTTGGCCTTCAAGCCAATACGTGGAGGTCACGCTCGGATAACCGTTTCGGGTGACATCATAGATGACGCACAGGATGCGGCAGTTACAGAGCACATGGCTAGGTCAGCCTTTCTCGAGGATTCTTCTCGATGCTATGTCACATTAGGTGCAGGAGGCTTGCTCGGGAGCCCTCGGTGCTGTGCTCGGATGTCGATATGTAGCCCTCGGGGACACTCGGTAATATGTTTCTGGGGTCAGTACGGAGCCCTCGATGGCATGTCTCTGGGGTCGATACAGAGCCCTAGGTGGAATGTCTCCGAGGTCGGTACAGAGCCCTCGGTAATATGTCCTCGGGGTCGGTACGGAGCCCTCGATAATGTCCTCGGGGTCGATACAGAGCCCCATTTATTCGAGCCACTACACTACCCGTGCAAGGCCACTCACTGGTCAGAAGCAGACTATCGCGCGACGGAGCCAGTCTGGCGCGCGAAGGTGTGCCCTGGCGCTTTGTCGCGCGATGGAGTCACTTTGCTGCGCGATGGTGCACCTCGGCGCACTGTCGCGCGATGGAGGCAGTCTGGCGCTAGTGCGCCCTGGCACGGGATGGTCGCGCCCTGGCGCAACCAGACCAATGCTTGGTTTACACATTTCTGGGGCCTGGGACAGGTCTAGAATGATCCCAGGGGTACTCCAAAATAGCAGAAATGAAAATTAACTACAAACTAGCAGCTCTAACAAATGAAAGCAGTAAACTAATTTTTTACATGCTTGCAGAGTGATCTATATGTAAATAAATACAAAACAATTGGACACCAATCCCCACGCGGTCCATCGCGTGTTGGACTGAGACAATTGTGGGCAAAAGTGGGACCATCGCGCGTTGGTTCCTACCATGATGGTTTTTAAAACCTTGACAGCTTTAGGACGAGGACTGGTATTGATTACCAGCCTTGGCCCTACCAGCCCCCTTAGGAATCAGAACAGAAACAGAACAAAGGTAAACTATTCCTTTGATTTTTGAGTTTGAAAGATGCTTGAGCTTTTGATGTTTGAAGGCTTGATTGAGGTGTTCGAAAAGATTGAGGAATGTGAAATTGGATGAAAAGCACTAGAGCTTGTGTGCTTAGTCTTTTGAATTTTTTTGTGACCTTTTTAATGGAAGAAAGAGTGAAGGTATTTATAGGGAGGGATGGTGGATCTGGTTGGTGCCAGGGGAGGAGTTCAGTTAGTCCACGAGGCTGGGCTGAGGTTGCATTGGTGGCCAACTGTCCTCCTCAAGAAAAGTTGGTGGGAGGTTGGTCCATCGCGCGACAGAGTCAGTCTGTCGCGCGATGGTGCGCCCTGGCACACTGTCACGCGCTGGAGTCAGTTTGTCGCGCGAGGGTGCGCCCTGGCGCGGGATGGTTGCGCCCTGGCGCGGACCAATAGGGTTTTTGGTTTTTGAAGTGGCTTAGGCTAGGTTAGGTTCAAGGGTTTCGCAAACACTCAAAGCTCAAAGACGCTATCATTCCCAGGGTGTTCTTGATCCATTTCATTATCGGGGAATCAAAAACCGTAAGTAAATTAAATTGGAAGCCCAGATTGGGATGTCTACAAAATGCAAAAGATACATAATCAAACAAAATTGATAATTTTATAGAAAAGGATTCATATATAATGATACAGATATTTAATGCCCAACGATGGGGCCTATTACGTTCAGTTGTAAACTGAAACTGAAACGTTTGTTACCACAGTTCACAGTTTCAGAAAAATATATTGAAAATTCTCATCATTCTGTATGAATTTTTTGTTATGGACTATAATTGGCCATGTTTCCTTTAAGTAGAATTTTCAGCCAATATAGTGATTCAATAGCGCAATTTTCATGAAATTGTCCATGGTCTGTCCTAATGAAACAACTGCAATGAAAGCGTAAACAGTTTTAGAAAAGATCTGACTTTCCACTTCCCCTTGTATCAATGGCCTATGATTTTTTCTAGCCTCTCTTAAAGATAATCCATTTTGGTAAACAATTGAACTTCTAGAGGAGGCTAAATATTGGACTTCACCGGATGCATCTGAAGCTTCAATTAGAGCACAAGTATATTTCTCCTTTTAGATGCACCACACTTCATCATTTCTTTTGCTAAACCTTTTGGACTTCAAAATGTTCTCCTACCCATAGGCTATGTCACACCCTCGATTTTCTACATAAATATAAATAACTTTTCATAATTAAAAATCCTCACAATAACATACATCATAACCCAAAAGAGTTTTACCCAAGGCACATCGACCCAATAACTTGAAATTACAAAGAGTGAAGGAGAAATTAAATAGTTTACAAATACCCAATTGATAAATAGCTGAAGTGAAGTTACAATTACATCATTTAAAGAAATCCAAAAGAGTGATAATTCCAGTCTCCTATGTCAGCTTTCAAAAGATTTCCAATCAATGCATGCACAGCACTCCATGCTACAGCTCCAAATGTACACCTGAAAGATGAAGGGTTGAGCAAACACGTGCCCAGTAGGAAAGTCTCTACAAACCTTATATGCAAGTGAAAAGATTTGGACATAAAAGAGTAAAGTCTGAGACAACAAAGAGAATGCAATGAACGCTAACTTCATGCTGGGATCTCAAGACTTAAGAGAGTACTTCATTTGTTATCTATCGATCTAGTCAATCCCTTAGTTATCTTTTACACTCCTCCTTTTCATCCAATGATTCATTCGCACTCTACTATGTTAAGTGTCTTACATTTCGGGTCTTGTGGACCCCGTACGTCTCCCGTTGATCTCCCATATGAGTTTAAAATAACTCTCTTCCTCCATTAACATACCGAACAACGAGTAAAAGAAATCTTTCGGGTCTTAGGGCCCCATATACCCACAATACATTTCCGGGTGCTAGTGACCCCGTACATGCGTTCTACATTCCGGGTGCTCATGACCCCGTACATCCGATTCAAGTTCCGGGTATCAAGACCCTGTATGCCAATTACCACTCATTTGTATTGCCATTTATCATACGAGTTTCCAATGCTCGAATTGTATGGTTGTAGATAAAGAGTGGTTGATACTTAGTAAACCGTCCACATACCAATTCATATTTTCATTTTGTTTCCATACTCGACACCTCAAATTTACTCCTTATACTACATAGCATCAAGCGTCAAATTATTGTGCTTTGTTAAGGTTCATCCACCCTTCTATTTAACGATCACCTTACCTACACCTGTAAAGTTTTATGAGTTCACATTGTCCATTTTAACATCCCATAGTATCATTGTTAAAGAAACACAATATTTAAGTAGTAGAACGATAATTCATTTCATATAATACTCGTGTTGGACGCAACGATAGCCAACGAATAAGGATAATCAAGGAATCATTGTAGTGCGAACAACAATGCTTGGAAGTGATTTAGAGTAGCTAAAAGTGTGTTGAAAATGAATGGATGTCACCGCAATCGAACGAGGGGGAGAAGAAGCAAAACCGTCCAAAACAGGGGAGTTATCGATAACTTGGAAGAATGGTATCGATAACATTACGGTCACGGTCGCTCTATATTCAATGGTATCAATAACATTAAATAACGTTATCGATAACGAATGGTTCTTCTGAGTTTTAGAAATACAAGGGTATAGATAACATTACAAATGTTATCGATAATGAGTCAATTCGAGCAGATTTTCTGCAGATTATTCTCAAATCAAAGTCAACTTGCAACGACGATCCAAGGCACGATTCATGTACAAAATCAATTCAAGAACATTGTAGGGGGATGAAAACAATTGATGCTCTGAACAGCACCAATATGCAACGGCTACTCGTGCCTCTTCACCAGAACCCTAGTTCGTCGTCGGAACCCTAATTTGCAAAACAGACAAAGGGTGAATGCACCTTTGCCTCTCGTGGCAAAGGCCCTCCGATGCCTAAGTTAGTATCACGTACAGGTAACAAACCCTAATTATCAGTAGGAAAAAAATATGAGATAACCAAACATTTTTTACCTTTCACCTCCAGGTTTTCCTCGTTTTTATAGTTTCACGAATGCTTGTTGCCCAAGCATCCCTGTTGCCTTAGGATTCCTATCTCGTATAGGAAACCTAGTATCCCTCGAATTCTCGTTCCCTTATTAGTATAACAGCTTAGTCCTTTTGGGACTTTTTCCCCTAATCACCCGAATATCCCATTCACGTTGGGTGTCTTGCCTTGATCCTATATACTCGGGATCTCATTCTTTCACAAAATATTACTATTCTAGAACCTTCTAGGGCATTCTTGCCGCCTTATTATTTTAGGGCAACTTCTTCCCCTGTTCAGCTACCTCGTTGCCGAACAGTCCACATGGACTAATGACCTCACATGTAACTGGTCCTCATCGTTACATTTGGACAAACGACTTCACGTGTCTTTTGTCCTTATCAGCCGAACAGACTGCCTGGATCAATGACTTCTCATGTTCACTGGTCCATATCGCGGTTCACCGCACTGCTCGGCGATAAGCCCTATCATACTTACCACGTGCTCCCGCACATCACGTGTTTGACTACTAATTGTACCTGTTCGGGAATACCTCCCTACAATTGCTCCCCAGCTTCATCCATTCGCCACTATTCGGGGGTAATGGGTGAAGCTTTTATTTAGAAACAAACGTTTTAGACCAAACTCGTCTAACCCCGGGCAGTCATAGTATTAATACTCATCGATGCTTTTGGCGGCTTCGTCATTATACCGTCTCGAGGTAATGACTCCACGTGGCGTATTTCGTACACCTTGCATTAAATTCGAACTGACGTTTCTAGCTAGCGTCGTTAGCACGGTTTTGCTTTCCGTTACTTTAACTCGTAACGGCGTGGAAGGAGACGTTTCGTCTTCGTTCTTCGCCCTTAAACCCCTAAAAGGATTTTCTTTGGGTTTTCATAAACTCAAACTTTTCTTCGTTCTTTACTGTTTGAACAACTCAAACGCCATCGCTGCCATCTGCGTACTCCTTCTGCAACCTCAAACATCGCCATAGTTCATCTCGTAAGCTTCTTCGCTCCCTCTCGTTATAAGATCTTTCTCTCTGATTCATCAGTTCCTAGGGTTTTACTCATATCCCTTCTAGATTTCAGTTTATTCGTAGCTTCCTCTGTGTATTCCAATGGCAAATGAGGGTGATAGCGACCCTAAGCCCAAAAAATTTTGGAAGCTTTGTGAAACCCCCTCAGCCATGATGGCTTTTAGAAAAGAATATGACATTCCTAAGAATGTAGGGCTTGAACTCGCCCCATTAGATGCGGACAGGGACGAAGGCTCATGGGATAGGATGTGCATCCCAATCGTAGCCATTGTTGAGGGAGGAGTTAGATTTCCCCTCCACCCACTACTCCGTCAAGTCTTAAACAGGTATCGACTCACACCGATGCAAGTTTCCACCAATTTCTTTAGGTTAGTAATGGGGGTAGTAGCCTTGAATAGGATCTTGGGGACCCAGCTAGGAATCTGGGACATCCAATGGTGGTATAGCATTGTGCTAAACCCCGATTATAATACTTACTACTTCAAAGTTAGGAAAGCAGAGAAGCGTCTCATGCTAAATTTACCAAACTCTGCTCGTGATCACGAGATCGATTTCCTCTATGTTACTGGAGCATTCGAGCCAATAGGTGAAGATGGCCAGGTGGTGGGCTTCAACTGCCCTCACATATAGGGCTACCCACATATGCTCCTGATTTCCACTTCTCCTTGTAACTTTCGTTTAATGCTTTCTTGCATTTTCTGACCTTCATTATGCTTTAATCGTGCAGCGGACAACGAAAATAAGCGTCACAGAGCTGAGCCAAGCTATGTCCGAACAGCTGAGATCAACAGGATCTTAAAATATAAAGGTGAACCAGGTACTCCATACGCTGGTCGGGGTCGTGATGCCAATGTCTTATTAGGCTACGACCCTGCTTACAAAGGGTTCATTGATAGGAGGTTAGCTAATCTGAGCACCAGCGGTGCCTCAACCTCAACAGCTCCTCAACCACAGAGTTTAAGATTGCAGGCTGAAGTCACCCTTGCCGGACAGCCAGGTGAAGTTACTATTCTTGAAGGTGTTCCTGTAACCCGCGTGGTACTCGGGAGGTCCAGACGAAGACAAGTTATACCCGAACACCAGACCGAACAGCCGGCTCCTCTCTGCGTCACCAATCAGTCTTCTTCCTCCGGCTATTCTCGATCTCCCCAGAGCCCAGGTATGATGACTCACCAACCTGTCGACCTTAGCACCCTTCTCACTGTCTCCAGACGGGGACGTGCTGCTGCCAATAGGGTGGCATCAACTGGTGCTCCCCCCCCTCCCCCACGATCTTGTCGCAATAGGGGGGATCTACAAGGTCATCATCTTCTCCTCGGGAACAAGATAGTTCCTTTGAGGCCGCTGATGCTCATCGGGACAAACGTCCCCGGAGCGACGAAGCCAGAGATATTGACGCCCCAGTTACCTCAGTACCATTGGAAACTCCATCACCGAGCACCCAAATTGCTCCTGAAGTCTGGGCCCCTCAACTCATGAGGGGGGACCGACCTGTAAACGTCAGAGCCAGTGCTAGCCCTTCCGAGACTGCACTAGCCCTAGCTCAGGGCCTCTCGCTTCCTGTGGACATGCAGAAAGAAACCTCTTCGCCAGCAGATAGACTTGTATCCACTGGTCTTGTCAGTGGAATCAAGGTAACCTAACATTCTGTTTTTAATTTTGCCTTGATTATAGTGGTTTTAGAAAATCTTTTAACTTATTTTTGGTATTTGTACAGTTTATCCAAAAGATGATGGCTTTGGGCCAAAAGTTTCAAGAAGCTGACGCTGAGAGAGTTAAGCTTCTAAATGACAATACGAGGCTGCTCCGATCGATCTCGAGGCTAGAGAGAGAGAGAGAGAGACAAGGCTAAGGCAGAGGCTATGGAGACAAAAAGCAAGCTTGAGACTGCCGAGGATAGCCTTGGTCAAGCTCTGGCAGAGATTGACAGTACCAAAAAGGCTGCATACGATGAAGGTTATAAAAAGGGCTTTGACACAACAACGGCTAGCTATATGGACCAGATGCCTGCCATTCAAGACCAGATCTGGGTAGCCTGTTGGGAGACGTGTCTGACGAAGGTAGGGGTTGCTGAGGATTCTCCCCTTTGGGAGGACAACGATTCGCCAAGCAAACATGCTCAAGTTGTGGATGAACCTCAGGGGAATCCAGAAGATGACATCGATCAACAGATCGAAGATTTTGCTGGTGCTGAAGAGGATATGCCTACTGAAGTTCTGAGGACTGCTGCCATGGGGTCACCTGTTCGGGAATCAACCAATGATCCCATCGTTGAGGAAGGAGATACTGGTGGTGATAGTATCCCAACAGAGATTGGCACAGAGGCTGCAGACCAACTTGCTCCTGAGGTCCAAGAATTTGACTAAATTTGGTGATCATGGGTGTTATTCCCAATTCGTAGAACAACTTGCAGGTCCTGTGCGACCGTAGTTTCTCTTAGCTCTGCGTGGTATCAGTACTTATGTTTTGTTCGGCCCGTTTTGGCCATGGATAATTTGCTTACTTTGTTGAACACTTGTCATGGGTATCTTGTCCCATTCCTGTATGGTGCATATGATCAAATGCACAGTCAAGTCTTTATTAAGCATCTCATGCTTGATTATTGCAACTAACATATGCTCGATATGCTTTTAAGCCAAATGTTTCATATTGGCTTATAAGTATCTCGTACTTTACTTGATGTCTGCACGTTCTTGTAATTAGTTTAACCATCTCGTACTAAGTGTTTCGTACTTGATGTTTCTATTTGCAGGCCTCACTTGTTTTTAAAGCACAAGTCATATTTTCATATGCATTCGTGCTGACGAATTTCTAAGTTCCTCATACTTAGAAATTTGAGCATGGTCACGTATGCTCTTATGTGCTACAGATGCATATATTCAGAAGCATAAATTTTGCTAAGAATCTCGTTCCTAATCAAAATAACATTTCTCGTATTTTAAGTGTCTTGTACTTGCTCAAGTATTTCGTACCTTATTATCAAATGTGCAAGGTTCAAGTATTTGGTCTAAGCTAAGTATTCTCTTTACCATGCGTATATTCGTACGTGGCATTCGTGCCCATTCTCTGCTCCCCAATATGAGAAAAGAAATAATACCAAATTGATTTTTCATATTACAAAAACAAAAATATCAGAAACGCTTGATATGCTTGAAAGGGAAATGACTTTATTGATAACTTTGAACTCAATGGGGCGTTATTCGTATCCCTTGCAACTAAAACAGAATAGAAGCAAAAACAAGGGAATTTTATTCATAATTCCCACACAATTACGTAGTGCTATCTCAAATAAAATTTAATTCTTTAAACAAAGAATTTTCTCAGGTTATGGACATTCCATGGTCTCGAAATTGGATTGCCGTCCAGATCAGCCAATCTGTAGGCCCCTGTGCCCACAATCTCAATTACTCGATACAGGCCTTCCTAGTTGGCCCCAAGCTTGCCCTCGTTGGCTACTTTGGTGTTACCGAGCACCTTTCGTAGTACAAGGTCCCCAACACCAAATTCTCGAGGATGAACGTGCTTGTTGTAGCTTTTCATCAGCTGTTCCTGGTAAGAAGCTAGATGTACCAAGGCTCTTTCCCTCCTTTCTTCGGTGAGATCAAGCTCAATTTCGAGGGCTTTGTCATTGCCCCCACTTTCAACCAGTACAATCCTGTTGGTTGGAAGGCCTACCTCTAAAGGTATGACTGCTTCTGTGCCACATGCCAACGAATAGGGGGTCTCTCCCGTAGACCTCCTAGGTGTTGTCCTATGTGCCCATAAAACGAGTGGCAATTCATCGGGCCATTTCCCCTTGGCCTTATCCAGCCTCTTCTTGATCCCGTCAAGAATGGTTTTGTTAGATGCTTCTGCTTGCCCATTACTCTGAGGGTAGGCTGGAGTTGAATAATAATTCCGTATTCCATACTGGGCACAAAAAGCCTTGAATTTCTTCTGAAATTGGGACCCATTATCTGTAATCAAAGAATAGGGAACCCCAAATCGAGTAATGATACTTTTCCACACGAACCTTTCTATCATAGGCTCGGTGATTTTGGCCAATGGTTCTGCCTCAATCCACTTAGTAAAATAATCTGTCGCAACTAACAGGAATTTTTGATTCCCA
This sequence comes from Rhododendron kiyosumense, assembly GCA_019656275.1. Classification (NCBI taxonomy): domain Eukaryota; kingdom Viridiplantae; phylum Streptophyta; class Magnoliopsida; order Ericales; family Ericaceae; genus Rhododendron; species Rhododendron kiyosumense. The sequence goes on from BPLS01000524.1 coordinate 135,382, forward strand.
GTTGCGCTGTGCAGTGGACCCACGATGTCCATTCCCCATTTAGTAAACGGCCAAGGACTTGTCAAAGGCACCAGGTCCTCGGCTAGTGTTCGAATCATCGGTGAGAATTTCTGACACTTCTCACAAATTTTTACATATACTTTGGCATCCTCTTGCATGTGTGGCCACCAATAGCCTTGCGTAATTGCTCGGTGGGCAATTGAGCTACCCCCAGCATGACTTCCACAAGTCCCTTCGTGGATTTCGTGCAGATATTTTTGCACCATCTCGGGGTGCACACAGAGTAAATACGGACCTGTAAAGGATTTTCTGTAAAGCTTTCCTTTTGGGGACAGCCAGAACCTTGCAGACTTAATTTTGATCTTGTTAGCCTCCTTTTTATCAGTGGGGAGTATTTCATCTCGTAAAAACTCTACAATTGGGTCCATCCAGCTTGGTCCTTGGTTCACGTCCAAGACTAGCTCAGCACTTCTCCCAATGCTCGGCTCCGTTAGGTACTCAACTGCTACCCTCCGTTTGAGTTCAGTTGGGACAGCTGCGGCTAACCAAGCCAGAGAATCGACATGGGCATTCTGTCCAGAACTTATCTATTCAATATAAACCTTCTCGAAGGTATCAAGTACATCTTTGGCTGCCTCGACGTATGCCGCCATCTTTTCACTTCGGGCTTGATATTCCCCGGATAGTTGATTTACTAAGAGCTGTGAATCATAATACACCCTAACTCGCTCTGCTTTTAAAGTCTTCGCACTTCTCAATCCTGCTAGAAGTGCCTCATACTCCGCAACATTATTCGAAGCACTAAAACCGAGCGGAACAAATAGTTCAATCATTACTCCTCCAGGAGGAAAAAGGACAACCCCAATTCCTGAACCAGTATTACAAGCTGATCCGTCAACGAATAATTTCCATTCCGTACCGTCCTGTTCGGCTGAGACTTTATCCTTCGTGGACAATGTCTTAGTCTCCTGTTCCTTTTTTCGTAGGAGGCAGGGGAGCTACCGTGGGAGAAAACTCTGCCACAAAATCAGCCAGCACCTGGCCTTTGATTGCTATACGCGGCTGATAATCAATATCGTATTGGCTCAACTCGACTGACCACGTCGAGATTCTTCCAGAGAAATCTACCTTTCGTAGTAGTGATTTCAGTAGAAATTCAGTATAAATCACAACCTTGTGGCTTTGGAAGTAGTGTGGCAATTTCCTCGTTGCTGTCCTAAGTGCCAGGACAAGTTTTTCTAAGGGCAGATATCTCGTCTCTGCATCCAGCAATGTCTTGCTAACATAATAAATTGGGATTTGCTCGGTTCCCAAATTCCTTAACAGGATTGCACTTACAGCATGTTCAGAAATAGCTAAGTACAAAATTAAAGACTCACCTGGCTGTGGGGTTGACAAAAGTGGAGGCTCGGCCAGATACTTTTTTAGGTCCTGGAAAGCTTGCTCACATTTCGCTCCCCATTCAAATCCCTCCCTCTTTTTCAGTAACTGAAAAAAGGGTCTGCACTTATCACTTGATCTGCTGATAAATCTATTAAGTGCAGCAGCCATCCCAGTCAGTCTCTGGACTTCCTTCGTGGTTTTGGGACTTTGTAGCCTCTGCAGGGCTGCGATTTGATCGGGGTTGGCCTCAATTCCCCTCATGGTCACCAAATGCCCCAGGAACTTCCCAGAACCAACCCCAAATGCACATTTCGAGGCGTTGAGCTTTAGCTTGTACTTCCTCAAGATTTCAAAGACCTCTCTCAAATCCGTAATATGCCCTCGTTTATCTCGACTCTTCACCACCATGTCGTTTATGTAGACCTCCATAGTTTTCCCAAGCTGCTCTTTGAACATAATAGTTGCAAGTCTTTAGTACGTCGCCCCAGCGTTTCTCAGCCCAAACGGCATAACACTATATCAGTACAATCCTCGTGGAGTGATAAAAAAGTCTTCTCTTGATCAAGTCTAAACATGGCAATTTGATGATATCCTCGATATGCATCAAGAAAACTCATTCGCACGTAACCAGCAGTCACATCAACCAACTGGTCTATCCTCGGAAGAGGAAAACTATCCTTTAGACACGCTTTGTTTAGGTCTGTGAAATCCACACAAACACGCTGTAACAACCCTGATTTTTAGTAGGTAAAAATTTCGTTAAATATTTGAATTTTATTGTAATTGCTTTTAATTTCCAAAGTTTGTCATAATTACGTTTTTGCCCTTCAAATTTGATTTCTTTGCGCTTTGGCCTACTTAGCAAGCCTAGTTATCTTTCAACCATCCTGTTGAAGGAACTAAACTAGGAAACTACCTAGTTACCTTTTCCTAACCTCAAATGGACCGTTTTGCCCCTCTTGGACCATGTGAACCTTTTTAACCTTAGACTAAAGATTTATTATTCATTTTCTTTTAACTATTTTTGGTTATATTCTTTGTCCACTGGACAATAAATGTTAGGGAAATTATTATCCATTGGATAATAGAAACCCCAATTCTTTATTATAAAAGTATACTTGATTAAGTACTTTTTTTTAATACTTTAAAGTACTTTTTGATTATTTTATTATATAATCTCCCTAGCAACTATTATCTATTGGATAATAAAAGTTAGGGTGGTTATTATCCATTGGGTAAAAGGTTGTTCTTTCACCCCAGTACATGGGTTGATTAATTTAATCTTTTTCTTAAACCCATGTGAGGAAGTACATAATATTTTATTATGTAGTACTTAGTAGCCTTAACAAACCTAGGATTCTCTAAGTACTCTTTTATTATTTAAAATTGGGGTTTTGAACTACCTAGATACATTAGTACATGTATATATATTATTTATGTACTTGGAAGGTTAAAGTATTGCCTTAAGTACCATGTGTTTAATTCATTAGTTATTGAGTAAATCTTAACCTTTTAGTCTCCTTTGATCTCTTGGTACAAAAATACCCTTTGTTTATTTTTCTTATACTTTGTATATACATGTATATATATATATATATATTGTACCATGAGAGAGCAAGAGAGGAGAGAGGGAGAGAGAGAGAGCCGTGAGAGAGAGAGAGAGGGAGAGAGAGAGCCGAATGGGGAGAGAGAGAGAGAGAGGGAGAGATTTGATTGATACTTGGCTTGATCTTCTAAGGTACTTCAAAATCCTTGGATGGTTATTCTTCCTAGCTAAGAAACCACCTCCATTATCCTCCAATGTACTTCTTTGATTTGTTTAAAAACCAAATCTTGTACAATTTATTCTTTCTCTTCCAAATCTTCCAAGAAACAAATCCTTGGTACAAATCATAGCCTTGCAAGCATAGGATTGGATTTTGATCTTTCAAAGATAGCTTGACAAGTGTTAAAAAATTGAGTTGTAGAGAGAGAGAGGGGGGCCGGCCAAGGAGGGAGAAGAGGGAGGCCTTGCCTATAAATAGAAGGCCATTCTATGCTTGAACTCACACCTCAAAGCATTTGCTCTTCCTTCTCTCTAGAATTCCAAGAGTTCTTTGTTCCAAAGTTCTAGTTTTTCTCTTGTTCTTGAGAGTTCTTGAGCAAAACCACTAAACCACTTTCAAATACCACCCTTAGATCTTTAAAGTAGCTTAGTTAAGGTTAGGAAGTTGTTTCTAGGAAAAGAAGTATGACTCTTTTCCTTTCGAAGAAAACCGAAGGCCGTTACGCCGCCGATTTCAAAACCAACGAACCATAGCCGACCACCACCAAGAAGAACGGTAGTTTAATCTTGCCCTTCTAACTCTAGTATCATTTCAAATCATATGTTAAAGAATAGGAAGTTATTTAGTAGCAACTTTGATCATTACTTTAAAAAGTAGATAAGGTTATCTTTTATTAAATGTTGAAAATGCATGGTTTATTTTCAAGATGTTTCAAGCATGCTATGTAGATTAGAGTTGGATGATCTTGTTGGAATGAAATGCATGTTGGTATGTAAAGTCTTACACTGCGGAGTCTTGCATGAGAAAGAGACACAAAAACCAAGAAAGTTAGAAACATGGCACCTAGGGTGTGTTTAACAAGGAAGATGTGTTTTCTGTGGATGGAAATATTTTCGAAACTACGTAATGACCATTTCAAGGGTATTACGTGAGTAGTGTGTGTGTGCCAATGGGAAACCGGAGCGGCGGAACCATTGTGAGGGTGTGTGCGTTCCCATGGGAAACCGGAGCGGCGGAACCATGGTGAGGTATGGCTTGGTTATCCGCGGAGACGAGCCAATGCAATTGTGTGCCAATGGGAACCCGGAGCGGCGGAACCAAGGTTGGGTGTGTGTGTAGCTTGGTTATCCGCGGTACGGAGCCAATGCAAATGATTTTGAAAGATGGTTTTGTAAGTGGAAATGATTGACACGGTCTACGATGAGTCGCGTAGGAGAAACAAAGAGAATCGTGAACACCAACAATAGTTGAATATCGAATGTGGATGTGTAGCTGTTTATATACGTATCATGTGGAAATTGATGTTTTATTTCGATCTATTGTCTGTAAGTTAAGGGTTAGTAAGTAGGATTTTACTATTGAGCCTTCATAGCTCATGGTGTTGCCTTTTGGTGACCCTGGCATATTATATGGGTGGCGACGCCGATATAATGTGTCAGATCTGATAGACGAACAGGGCAAACTCTTCACCTTGGAGGCGTTCGGAGCCGAAGAACTCGCTAGGATGGAAGAACAAGAGGAGCCGTAGTTAGGAACCTTAGTTCCCTTTTGTTTCCTATTTTGTGTTTCAAATGCTCTTACGAGAGCTATGTTGTAATAAGAGCAATGACTCACTTTATTTCTGAAATAAAATGTCTATTTAACGTACCCAAAATTCGGGGCGTTACACACGCCACTTCCCATTCTTCTTCTTCACAACCACGGTGTTGGGCAGCCATTCGGGGTAGTAAACTTCACGTACTGCTTTTGCCTCCAGCAAATGATTGACTTCTTCAACAACAGCATCCACGTGCTGCACAGCTGCCCTACGTTTTCTCTGAATGATTGGCTTATGCTAAGGGTCAACATTCAAATGATGACAGATTATATCAGCATCTACGCCGGGCATCTCTTCTGGTACCTATGCAAATACATCGACATATTCTTTCAGGAATTGTATCGATTCAGCCTTTTCCATTGCTGACAATGATTCTCCGATTAAAAAATATCTTTCAAGATCAGTCTCGTTGATCTGAATTTTGTCCAAGCCTTCGATCACCTTATCAGCTGGGCATCTTCTGACATCCTCGATAGTCCGTTGATTTGGTACTTCCAACGTATGAACGTGATGGACCTTGAGGGCTTTTTTGATGATAGAGATCAGGCATTGTTGGGCAACTTTCTGACTGCCTCTAATCGCTTCGACCCCATTGGATCCTGGGTACTTCACCATCTGGTGATAGGTTGAAGAAACGGCTCTCATTTTGTGCAGTCATGTCCTTCCTATAATCGCGTTATAGGAGGAAGGGACATCTACAACTAAAAAGTCAGTTCTCAATACAACTGACCCAACCCGAATAGGCAATGTTACTTTCCCAAGGGGCCAGACTGCTCCTGCACCAAATCCAATTAGGGGCGTTGTAGATTGCTCTATGTCCGTTTAGGCCAGTCCCAACTTCTTGAATGCATCGTAGTACAATACCTTTGTACAACTCCCTGAATCTACCAAAATTCTCTCGATGTCATATTCCCTAACTCATAGGGTTATGACCAAAGCATCGTTGTGGGGTACTTGAACTTCCCCCAGATCATCATCTGAGAACGCTATGCTTTCCTTGCATACGTCATTCTCTCGTCCTCTCTTGTTTCCCAACTGCATCACATGCTGATCGTGCTTAACCTGCCTTTGTAATAGCCTAACCTCATTTCTCGTATAGGGTGTGGCCAATCCATGTATCGTATGGATCACCCCTTTGAGATTTTGCTCGTAATCCAATTCCATGGCTCTTCCTTTATCCTTGGGATCTTCCTAGATAAATTCCTTGAGATAGCCTCGACAGAGCAAATCGTCAAGGTGTCTTTTGTACATCTCACAATCTTCAGTCATGTGGCCCCAATCTTTGTGGTAGCTGCAGTGCTGATTCGTAGCACGTTTCGCGTCTTTATCTCCGCCCAGACTTGGGGGCCACTTGAAGTATGGCTGGTTCTTTATTCGATAAAGAATCCTATAAATTGATTCCTTTCCAAACAGTAGTGATAAAAAAGAAGGATTTAGGATCAGGGGCTTGCTTATCCTTGTACGGTTCTTTCTTAGCCTGCCCATACTCCTTTCTCTCCTTGTAGGTCTTGGGCTCTAGCTTATCTACTTTCTTGGCAGGTGTCTTGGGCTATTCGGCAACAATCCTGCCATCCTCGCGGAGTATGTCATCCTCTATTCTAGCGTGTTGCTCTATCCATTCCATCAGTTTGGCCAATGTCGCTACCGGATGTTTATTCAATGAACGTCGCAACTCACCCCGAACAGGTAAACCAGTTTTGAAGGTTGCAATGGCGTATTCCTCACTGCAACTTTCAATCTCGTTGAAAGTTTCCCAGTATTTCTTTGCGTAATCCCTGATCGGCTTGTTGTCTACTTGCTTCATTGTAGAAAGGCTTTCAAACATCTTTGGAGCCTTTCTACTTGTTAAGAACCGAGCAGTGAACTTTTCTGCCAGTTGCCTCCATCCTTGTATGGACCGCGGGGCCAGTTTGTGAAACCAAGATAAAGCCACATTGCCTAGACTTGATGGGAACATCTTGCACAGAATGGCATCATCGCCATCGTGCATGAACATGGCCTGCTGGTAGTGCTGTATGTGAGCCACAGGATCCGTGTTTGTCTCGTAAAGCATAAACGCTCCGTGTTTCACTCTGCTCGACAACCTGGCCTCCTGTAGCCTCCTTGCAAAAGGGGAGGCTGCAATGTTACTCAGGGCCTTTCGTACCGTGTAATAACTCTGAATTTTAAGGAATAAAAAGTTATTTTTATTATTCGAGTTATTTATTTTAATCGCTTGAATTTCGTAAAATCTTGAATTTTGCCATAATTGCACTTTGGTCCCTTAAGTTTCAATTCTTTCGCTTTAGTCCTACTTAACAAGCATAGTTAGCATCTAACTATCCGGTTAGGGTAACTAAACCGAAAAGTTCCCTAGCCTTGGCAAAATGACCGTTTTGCCCCTCGTTGGAACTTTTGAACCTTTTGGACCCTAGACTTTATATTTTGATATTCATTTTCTTTTAATCTTTTTGGATTATTTCTTTGACCATTGGACAATAATGGTTAGGGGGATTATTATCCATTGGGTAATAGAATCCCAATTGTTTATATTAAAGAGTAAATTTACTTTATTGTACTTTTAATTACTTTAATATTTTCTTTGGCCTAATAACTATTATCCATTGGATAATAGATGTTAGGGGGAGTTTTGTCCATTGGACAAAGAGGTTAATCTTCCTAAGTACCATTAGATCATTTAATTAATTACTTTCCTTAATTTGGGGAAAAGTACTATTACTTTAATCAAAAGTAAATAGTGACTAAAGTACCCTTTAATTATTCTTTAATGGGATTTTTCCTACTTTTTTACATATATATATATGTGTATATATGTATTGTACCTAAGTAGATTATTTTAATACCTATGGTACCCTAGAATTAATTAGTGGTTGGAAGGTGAATCCTAGCCTTTATTCTCCTTGGATATCAAAGTACCCTTAAACCATTGTTTATTTGATTTTCTTACAACTTGTATGACATATATATATGCATATATATTGTAGTATCCTTGCAAGAGAGAGAGAGAGAGAGAAAGAGAGAGAGAGAACCCGAGAGAGAGAGAGAGAGAGGCCGAGAGAGAGAGAGAAGGGAGAGAGGAGAGAGAGGAAGGAGAGAGATGGAAGATTTGATGTAAGTCTTGACTTGAATTTTGATGTGTACTTCAAATCCTTGCATATATTTTCTTCCAAATTCAAATCCTTACACCTTTGTACTTCATATATTCACCTAGCAAGCTTCCCAACCCTTGGATGGTGTACAATTCTCATCTCAACCCTCCAATTGGTTGCAAGATCTCTCCAAGGTACACCATAGCCTTACAAGCTAGGATTTTCCTTTGATTTTCCATTGATATTTCCATTTAAATTGGAATTTTCTTAACCCTTTGATCATGTACCAATCTCATCTCATCCTTCCATTTTGATTCAAGAATCCAATCTAGTACTAACCTAGCCATGCAAGCCTAGGATTTTTCCTTGATTCATGCTTCAAAGTTGGATTTGTTTTGATTTAAAATTTGGGGAATGAAGGAGAGAGAGAGGGCCGGCCAAGAGAGAGAGGGGGCACCCCTTTGCCTATAAATAGAAGCTCATTCTCACTTGAAATCTCACACCTCAAAGCAATTGCTCCTCCTTCTCTCTAGAAATTCCAAGTTCTTAGTCTTTTGTTCAAAGTTTCCTTTGTTTTTGTGAGTTCTTGAGTGAAACCCCCGAGCCACTTCCAAAACCACCCGACGGCTCTCAAAGTAGAGTAGTAGTAGTTGGTTAGGTTGTTTCTAGGAAAAGGTTTCTAAAACTTTTCCTTTCGAAGCAATCGGAGCGCCGTTACGCTGCCGAAATCACCCCGACGACCAAAGTCACCGCCAAGGAGAACGGTAGTGAATCCTATCTATTTTGTAGTTAATCCTAACTATTTTCTATCTAATTAGTAGTAATCTTTACTAATTTCAAAAGCTTACTTGATTTTGTAAAGAAGTTGTGATCTTACTTTAAAAGTGACTTTGTTTGTTGTTTGAAAAGTAAAAATGCATGTCTATGTTATTTTTGGTATTCAAGCATGCTACGTGGCTTAGATGTTGTTATTATACCATTTCGGAGTTGGAATAATGTTTGTTGGTTGTAAAAAGTCTCACACGCGAAGTCTCACATGCAAACGTGACACGAAAACCAAGAAAGTAGACATATGGCACCTAGGGTGTGTTTAAAAAGGTTATTGTGTTTTTCCCGGTTGGAAAGTACTTTGGAAACCACATAATGACCATTTCGAGGGTATTATGTGAATGTGTGTGTGTGTGCCAATGGGAACCCGATGCGGCGGAACCATTGTGAGGATACTCGAGAGTCCGGAACGGCGGAATCGAGGTTGGGTGTGTTTGGCTTGGTATCCGCGTTACGGAACCAATGCTTGTGTGCCAATGGGAACCCGGTGCGGCGGAACCATTGTGAGGATACTCGAGAGCCCGGAACGGCGGAATCGAGGTTGGGTGAGTTAAAAGGTGTTTTTGGTAAAAGTGTAACAATGAAAAGATTAACGATGAGTCGAACGCCAACAGTAGTTACAAGCGGATATAAACGTGTTAGGTTATTGCTTTTATTCCTTGCTTATGTACTTATCATGTGGAAATCGATGTTAGTAAAGTAGGATTTACTATTGAGCCTTAGTAGCTCATGGTGTTGCCTTTGTGGTGACCCTGGCATATTATATGGGTGGCGACGCCGGTATAATATGTCAGATTTGATAGATGAACAGGGCGACCTATTCACTTTGGAGGCGTATGGAGCCGAGGAACTCGCTAGGATGGAGGAGCAAGAGGAGCCGTAGTATAGGACCTCGTAGCTTCCTTTTGTTTGTTTTTAAACTTCAAATGCTCCTATGTGAGCCGTTTTGTAATAACGAGCAGTGACTCGATATTTCTGTAATAAATTTCCTTATTTAACGTACCTAAAATTAGGGGCGTTATATACCGCTTTTCATGTAGACACTGCCCCATCCTCGCTTTCCTTCATTTTGTGAGCCGTAGCTTTGGCCCAGTCAGCATCAGGCCTCTCATACCTATCATGGTGATGCTTCCTTGTTTCTTCTTCCTCGGGTGTGGAACTTTGCTCTCTGCTCCTTCTTTTTCGTGAAGAAGTCCTTTGCCTTTTTGGTGTCCGGTCTTTACTTCTGCTTCTCCTTCTTCGTGGAGAAGCTTCATATTGTCTCGTGGTAGGACTCTTGCTCCTGCTCCTTCTTCCTCGTGAATGAGACTCTTTATGGACTAGCAGAGCCTGTCTGTTTTCTCCGGAATTTCTTCGTGAAAGTCCGGAATCTTCTGGGTGATCTCGTACCCGTTGTAACTCTCGTATTTTGTACTCTAGTTTTTTAATCAAACGAGCGTATTCCTCGATCTCCTTTCTCTTTTTATCAAGGACATCTTCACTATTATGTACACTCCTTGAATGTTCCACCGACACTTCTCTTCGGTGGGACTTGCTCCTTCTCGTGAAGCCCATGGCTGTTTTGTCCTGTTTACCAGTGGGCTTTTTCGGAGCACCTGGTGGAGATTTATCTCCTCCACCACTTAACTGATTTTTTGGATTGAACAGTGTTACTGGATCTTGTTCCATCATGATTGTTTTCCAAAGAAAATCGGTTCATTTCCCACAGACGGCGCCAATTGTAGGGGGATGAAAACATCTGATGCTCAGAACAACACCAATATGCAATGGCTATTGGTGCCTCTTCACCAGAACCCTAGTTCGTCGTCGGAACCCTAATCTACAAAACAGACAAGGGGGTGAACGCACCTTTGCCTCTCGTGGCAAAGGCCCTCCAATGCCTAAGTTAGTATCACGTACTGGTAACAAATCCTAATTATCAGTAAGAAAACAATATGAGATAACCAAACATTGCGTACCTTTCACCTCCAGGTTTACCTCGTTTTTATAGATTCACGGATGCTTGTTGCCCAAGCATCCCTGTTGCCCTAGGATTCCTATCTCGTATAGGAAACTTAGTATCTCACGAATTCTCGTTCCCTTATCAGTATAACAGCTTAGTCCTTTTGGGACTCTTTCCCTTAATCACCCGAATATCCCATTCACGTTGGGTGTCTTGCCTTGATCCTATATACTCGGGATCTCATTCTTTCACAGAATATTACTATTCTGGAACCTTCTAGGGCATTCTTGCTGCCTTATTATTTTAGGGCAACTTCTTCCCCTGTTCAGCTACCTCGTTGCCGAACAGTCCACATGGACCAATGACCTCACATGTAACTGGTCCTCATTGTTACATTTGGACAAACGACTTCACGTGTCTTTTGTCCTTATCAGCCGAATAGACTGCCTGGATCAATGACTTCTCATGTTCACTGGTCCATATCGCGGTTCACCGCACTGCTCGGCGATAAGCCCTGTCACGCTTACTACGTGCTCCTGCACATCACGTGTTTGACTACTAATTGTACCTGTTCGGGAATACCTCCTTACAAACATAAAAAGAGGGAGAGAAATCCCTACCTCAAACTTGGTGAACAAGCTCCAAACGAGAGATCAGGCCTCGGTCTCCAAAACTAATCCCGAGCCAAATACGGCACACCGACTTCTACCGACGCGATACGAGCTCCAATATGCAAAGAGGTGAATGATTTGAGGTTGGTTGATGAAGAGTTAAAGTTGGTTTGAAGGGTTTTTGAGTGAGAGTGTAACGACCCTGATTTTTGGTCATTAAAAATTTCGTTAAATATTTGAATTTTATTTTAATTTCCTTAATTTCCTTGTGGTTTGTCAAAATTGCATTTTTGCCCTTCAAATTTCGTTTCTTGGCATTAAACCCTAATTGGCAAGCCTAGTTAGTTTCTAACCGACTTGTTGGAGAAACCGAGCTAGCAAGCCACCTAGTTACTTTTATCTAACCGCAAATGGACCGTTTTGCCCCTCTTGAATCTTTTGAACCTTTTGAACCCTAGACTAAGAATTGAATATCCTTTTTCATTTAATTATTTTGGTTTTATTCTTCGTCCATTGGACGACAATTGTTAGGGAAACTATTATCCATTGGATAATAGAACCCCATTTGTTTATATTAAATGTATACTTGGTCAAAGTACTAAGAATATTAAAAAGTAACTTTTTGATTACTTTAAAGTACCTTTTTGGATTATTTTAATATTTAATCTCCCTAGCAACTATTATCCATTGGATAATAAAAGTTAGGGTGGTTATTATCCATTGGGTAAAAGAGTTAGCCTTCCAACCAAGCACATGGGTTATTAATTTAGTATTTTCTTTTCACCCCATGTGTCAAGTACCCATTATTTTAATTGGAAAGTACTTAGTAGCCTTTAAAATCCTAAGATTTCATTAGTACCTTTGGTATTATTTTTATTGGATTTTGATTCTTCCTTGATACATAAGTACTTATGTATATATTAATTTAGTACTTGGTTGATTGTTTAATTAGCATTGTACACATGTGCCTAATTGTTAGTTATTAGGAAAATCTTAACCTTTTGATCCTATTGTACAAAAGTACCTTTATCCTATTATTCTTTCTTGCATAGTTATATATGTATATATATATAAGTACTTGAGAGAGAGAGAGAGAGAGAGAGAGAGAGGAGAGAGAGAGAGGAGAGAGAGGCCGGAGAGAGGGAAGAGAGAGAGAGAGAGAGAGAGAGAGAGAGGAAGGAAGGAAGAAGGAGAGTTAGTTGTACTCACCTTGATTTTTCTTTGTACTTCATATCTTGGTGTATCTTTCTTCCTAGCTAAGTAACTAACCCTCCATTAACCTCCATAGTACTTATATGTTTGTTTAAACCAAAATCTTGTACAATATATCTTTCCCTTGAACAAAATCTCCAAGAATCAAATCCAAAGGACCAATATAGCCATGCAAGCCTAAGGTTAGGCCTTGATCTTTCTAGTTGGCATGACAAGTGTCAAATTGGGAAAAGGAGAGAGAGCCAATGTTTTGCCTATAAATAGAAGCCATTCCAAGCTTCAAAACTCACACCTTCAAGCATTTGCTCTTCCTTCTCTCTAGAAACCATTTCTGGGCAGCGTACTGTCCCTTCGAAAATCCTCAGTTTTCTCTTATTTCGAGTAGTTTTTAGAACCAACTTCCTTCGGGAAAGTTGTAGAGCACTTCAAGACCTTTAATTTAGGCTCAACAACAACTCCAATCGGTTAATAAATGACAAAGATATTGTCATCCAAAGTTCAGTGAAAATCTCGGATTTTCATTTCCAGACAGCTTACTGTCACTTCCTTTATCCCTATTTTTCTCCTACCTAAAGTCGTTTCTAGGATCAACCTCCTTCACGAAAGTTGTAGAGAATTTCTAGAGCTTCAATTTCAACCCAAGAACGATCATATTCGGCCAAAGATTGACAGAGTTACTGCCGTCCGAAGTTCGGTCCAGATTCGGAAGTTTCACCGCCCGTAGAATTTTCCAACTTGCTTATTCGGCCCCGACTAGTTTCGGATTAAGGTAGGATATTCTTACTCCTATTCCTAAGTATATGTAAGATCACGTTATCTTCCATTTCAAAGTAAGTTATCTTTATTTACTTTCCATATCAAGTATTTGTATTTTGATCTTTACGACGGTTATGAGTATGCATAGATTGCTTGAGTTTACTTGTGATATATTATAGAGTTGGATGACCTTATTAGAATGTTTCATACTTACTTTGTCCTACCACAGAGTCTTTGCATGTAACGAGACACGAGAATCGAGAAAGTAGAAACATGACACCTAGGGTGTGTTTTGAAAAGGTTGAAATGTTTTGGAAACCGCAATGTGGCCGGACTTGCCCATTGTGTGAGGTGTGTGTGTTCCAATGGGAAACCGGAGCGGCGGAACCATTATGAGGGTGTGTGCCAATGGGAACCCAGAGCGGCGGAACCATTGTGCGTTCCCATGGGAACCCGGAGCAGCGGAACCATGGTGAGGTATGGCTTGGTTATCAGCGGAGAGGAGCCAATGCAATGTGTGCCAATGGGAACTCGGTGTGGAGGAACCATTGTGAGGATACTCGGAAACCCGGAACGGCGGAACCGAGGTTGGGTGTGTAAGACTTGGTTATCCGCGGTACGGAGCCAATGCAAATGTGTGTGTTAAACTGATGATTTTTGAAAGGTTGTTTTGTAAGTGGAAAATGGAGACACGGTCTACGATGAGTCGCGTAGGAGAAACTCTGAAATCTTGGACACCAACGATAGACGATTAACGATGTGTGATTGTTAGTGTTGTTGTAATTGTTTACCGTCGTAAGGTTCGTGGGTAAGGATTTCCTATTGAGCGTTGTAGCTCACGGTGTTACCTTTTGGTGACCCTAACATATTATATTGGTGGTGACGCCGGTATAATGTGTCAGACTTCGTAGAAGAGCAGGGCGAGATCTTCACCTTGGAGGCGTACGGAGCCGAGGAGCTAGCCATGATGGAGGAGCAGGCGGAGCTGTAGATAGGAACCTTAGTTTCCCTTCCTTTTGTAATAAAAGTACTCCTGTGGGGGTTATGTTGTAATAAAGAGCTAGACTCTATTTTGAAATTTCAATAAAATTGTCTTATTTAACGTACCCAAAATTTGGGGCGTTACAGAGAGTGAGAGAGATTGAGAGAGAGCCGAGAGAGAGAGATGAGAGGTCGGGAGAGAGAGAATTTTGGGAAAGTGATTTTTCCCCATTCCCCAAACAAACGACACACACATATACATACATAGCATATATCACACACATACCCCTCAGATACCATGCTCTAACATATCGACACCAAATCAAAATTCTCCGCCAATTTTCTCCATTTTATTCCACATAACACATTTTAAATTTATTAAATGAAATTGCAGGTCTCTACATCCTACTCTCCTTAAAGAAATTTTTTCCTCAAAATTTGCCAAGCCGAATCCGAACATGCCAAGCAACATATGGAAATATTGTCACCGTACTACTATCCATCTTATAACAATTCTAAAATCATCAAAATTTATGTTAAAGACTCACATCAATCAAACCGCAACCAATGCAAATATTTCTTTCTAATTTCGTCCTCCTCTTTCCACGTAACCTCGCACTAACAACATCAACTTACTTCTCGACATTTAACCACGGAAGTTTAGGATAAGTATCGGATTCTCACTATAGGACATGTCGGTTTATAACTCAAGTTTGGACCTTTCTAACACATGTTATAAGTTCGTCTTGTACTTCTCAATTTATATGCATATATACTTGAAAATTTTCAGGCGTCCATATGAAGCGGTACGCGATTTATAATCTTCCTTCTATTGGCGAATTTCCTGCATGTGATTATCTATTTCAGCATAAAAATCTAGCCATTAACTATAACCTGATAATCCAATTGACTTCCCAAGATTTCCATCTTGAAGGTGCGGAGATCAATCGCCTCTTCCTACTGGATTTCATTGGTTGTCACCTGGTTATCCGAAAGACACGCACGGTATCCAACACATAATATATCCGTCTAACGGTAAAAGCTCCCTTCCTTCTTTTTTTTTTTGCCTCAAACAAAATGAACCTCAATGCGGCGATACTTTACGAAATACGCGACCTCTCCCGCTCCGAATGACAATGCGTGACGACAACATTCAACACAATCCTTCGGTTACCTCAAACGAAATAGTGAGCTCCAAAGTTCAAACACTGATCAAAACTCAAAGAACAGGGACGAGGTATCCTGAATTCAAGGAGCACATGAAATCTTTAAAATCGCTAGGCAACCAACTCAATGTACCAAGGAACTTAGAAATAACCGATCATAACCTTCCTATTACTCTGCAACCCAAACGAGTCTATGAATGACTTCTAGCAAATGACAAATTTCAATATTGAGGACATACACATAGTAACAAGATAAGCCACTACCTAAGTGAGCTGACATAAGATCGAAGATTCGTCCAGTATCAAGAATAAGTAAAGCTTCTAACCGATTTTATCTGAGCAACATAGGATGGGTTTTGTGCTTTTAGAGTTGAGGGACTACCACAAAGGCTACAAATCTGAACATCACAAAGGCCAACTACAGTAAGTGAATTTAAATCGAACAACAACTATAAATCAAAATCAACCAATAGATCACCATAAATTTATCTCCAATACGTGAGTGCTACGACACAAGAACTTGAATAGAGTAGCCGTTTCCAATAAATATACTAACGGTAGCAACGATGGGATCTAGACCAATCAATGAAGTTTTATACGCGTAAACCGACACAAAGTAAGGGCAAATTCAAACTATGTAACTTCAAGATTGAGGAGTCTCAACAAACTGTGACGTCAAAGTAAGCAAGAATGGCTAGTCCACACCTAACAACACCAATGAATTTGGATAACATGGGATATGTGAGATTTTTAAAGCGGCCATGAACTCAATGCACCAACTCATGACAAACCCGAGAATTTAGGAAAGGTAACCTCAATTCCCTTACTATTCCACAAGTCTAGGAAACGATTACATACGTCTTAGCAAGAGATTATCCCGATACAAATGATGAGCACAATGCAAAGATAGGGCAAAAAAATGACAAAAGACACACAACCAAACTTAGACCAATACTTGAAGGTGCATGACCCTTGATAAGCCGGAACGAAACAGTATAGAACAAACCATGTACCTCCAAGACCGAGGGTTATATCAGATTTTAAAACGACCGAAAGAGGCCACAATCGTAACAAGATTTGAACGTGACAACACAAAAGGATACAATGTCATTTAAAACATCACTATTAACTTAGCTCTAACAGATGAAGGCCGCAACTGCAGAGATCAAGTGAATAGCAACTACGAATGAAGAAAATTTGTAACTATAGCAACAAAATCCCAAATTGACTAGCAAGATCTTATAGCATGAACTGTAGCATCAGGAGTAGAATGGGAATAAGAGAAGAGAAGTACTCGTAGATTCTTCAGTAGCAATTTTGTCAAGCTCCATAGCAGGCACACCACATGGTATCTCATGACAAGAGTTTGTGCATCATAAGTAGCACTAGGAATAATATTGTGTTAATCAATACAGATGCCAAAAAAACAATTCACATAGAGAGACATGCCCGACATACAGTAAACAATCACTGTGCGACCAATCCTTTCTCAAGACAAGACCAAACCTTGCCTCACGCAAGACACTGAGATCACAAACATAACAACAACCTAAAACAACCAACTCATAGCCTCGACAAATACTATCTGGAGGTGTTACTTAACAAACAAGAATGATCTAGGAATCCTCAGAGTTCAAATTCAATTCAAAGAAAATATGTAAACCACGGAAAGATGATATGTTCCTTAATAGAAGGAATCCTAGCAAAGGATTAAATGAGAGAGAAGAAATTACCCCACACTTCTGGTGTCTCTGGAGCCTGAGAAATGATAGGACTCGCTCCTCGCTCAACGTATGACCCCAAGTAGATTGGAACTGGGAATGATATCGAACAAAACTCTGCCCTGGTCTCACTGGACTAGGCCCACTATGCTCTCTTACTTTCTGAGGACATCTTCTAGCAAGATGGTCAAGTGCACCGCAAATGAAACATGCCTTCTGTTGTTGCGAACACTGAGCACGAAAGTGACCTGGCTGACCACACCGATGACACACTATTTGTGGTTTGACAGAAACTCTACGACTTCCCGAGGAAGTTGTAACGACCCTAATTTTTGGTCGTTAAAAATTTCGTTAAATATTAGAATTTTATTTTAAATTTCGGTAATTGTTATAATTGCACTTTAGCCCTTCAACTTTCATTTCTTGCGCTTTAGTCCTACTTAGCAAGCCTAGTTAGCTTTTAACCATCCGGTTGGAGAAACTAAACTAGGAAGCCTTCTAGTCACCGTAAAATGACCGTTTTGGCCCTCATTGGAACTTTTGACCCTTTTGAACCCTAGACTAAGAATTTTAATATTCTTTTTCTTTTAATCAATTTAGTTTTATTCTTTGTCCATTGGACAATAAGTCCATTGGACAATAATTGTTAGGGAAACTATAACCCATTGGATAATAGAATTCCATTTGTTTATATTAAAAGTATACTTGCTTTAAAGTACTTTTTTATTATTTTAATATTAAAAGTGACCTAATAACTATTATCCATTGGATAATAGAAATTAGGGGAATTTTTACCCATTGGATAAAAGGGTGAATCTTTCTAGTACCATGGGATTTATTAAACTAATCCTTTTCTTAAGCCCATGTGGCAAAGTACTTAATACTTTAATTAAAAAGTACATGGTACTAATATTCCCAAAGTACCCTTTATTATTCTTTAATGGGGATTCTAACCACCAATTGTACATAAGTATATACGTGTATATATATATTAGTACTTAGATGGTTAGAATATTACCTAAAGAACCCTATGCCTATTTATTAGTTGTTGGGAAAATCCTAAGCTTAAAGACTACTTTTGATCTTAAGTACCAAAAGTACTACTTTTTATTTATTTTTCTTGCAATATATCACATGTATATATATGTATTGTACCTTGAGAGAGCAAGGGAGAGAGGGAGAGAGGCGGGGCCGGTTGGGAGAAGAGGAGGAGGGAGATTTGTTGTGTACTTGGCATTGAACTACCTATGTACTTCCAATCTTTGGGATTTTTTCTATTCCAAGCCAAATCTTAACTCCATTGTACTCTTTTGTACACCTTTCAATTGTTGAACCCTTAGATCTTGTACAATTCTCATCTCCACCATTCAATTGATTCAAGAATCAAATCTAGTACAAACCCTAGCCATGCAACCCTAGGATTCTTCATTGATCTTTCAAGAAAAGTTGGATTTGATTTGATTAAAAAATTGGGGAAAGGAGAGAGAGAGGGGGCCGGCCATATGAGGAGAGGGGGAGCCCTTTGCCTATAAATAGAAAGTCATTCTCATGCTTGAACTCACACCTCAAAGCAATAGCTCTTCCTTCTCTCTAGAAATTCAAGTATCCATGTTCTAAGTTAAAAAATTTCTTTGTTCTTGAGAGTTCTTGAGCGAAACCACCAAACCACTTCCAATACCACCCATCGATCCTTAAAGTAGTGTAGTTAAGCTTAGGAAGTTGTTTCTAGGAAAAGAAATACAAATCTTTTCCTTTCGAAGCAATCCGAGGGCCGTTACGCCGCCGAAATCCAAAACCGACGACCAATCTTCCGTAGCCGTCACCGCCTAGAAGAACGGTAGTTCAATCTTACTATTTTTAAGTAGTTAAATCCTTACTTTATTTTCTATAAGTGGGTTAAATCTTGCTACTTGAATCTCTACTTACTTTTCCTTAAGTTTAAGAAGTTACTTTGATCATAGTTAAAAAGTTGGAAATGCATGATTATGTTGTTTATGAAATTCAAGCATGCTAGTAGTAGTAGTTGGATGATCTTGTTGTACCATTCAAGGTTTGATTAAATGCATATTGTATGTAAAGTCTTACACGCGGAGTCTTGCATGAGAACGTGACACGAAAACCGAGAAAAGTAGAAACATGGCACCTAGGGTGTGGTTTGACAAGAGAAATGTGTTTTCCCGGTTGGAAATATTTTTGACACTACATAATGACCCTTTCAAGGGTGTTATGTGAGTTGTGTGGGTGTGTGTGTTCCAATGGGAATCCGGAATAGCGGAACTATTGTGAGGTTGTGTGTGTTCCCATGGGAAACCGGACCGGCGGAACCATGGTGAGGTATAGCTTGGTTATTCGCAGAGAGGAGCCAATGCAAATGTGTGCCAATGGGAACCCGGTGCGGCGGAACCATTGTGAGGATACTCGGGAACCCGGAACGGCGGAACCGAGGTTGGGTGAGTTAAAAAGGTGTTTTTGAAAAGGGTAATAACGACATGGTTCACGACGAGTCGACGCCAACGGTAGTTATAAAGTAATTGTGAAAGTATTAGTGCTATTGTCTTTTTATCACTGCTTATGTACTTATCATGTGGAAATCGATGCTAGTATTAGGATTTTACTACTGAGCCTTCGTAGCTCATGGTGTTGCCTTGTGGTGACCCTGGCATATTATATGAGTGGCGACGCCAGTATAATATGTCAGAATTGATAGACGAACAGGACGAACTATTCACTTTGGAGGCGTTCGGAGCCGAGGAGCGGGCTAGAATGGAGAAGCAAGAAGAACTGTAGTTAGGAACCCTAGATCCCTCTATTATTTGAATAAAAGTACTTTTGTAAGGTTTATGATGTAATAACGAGCTGGACTCGCTTCGTTTTTATAATAAAATGTTTTATTTAACGTACCCAAAAATTCGGGGCGTTACATGTTCCTCAGTTCGCAGCGCGAAGGTACGCCCTCCAGTGCCTTGTTGGATTCCCATGGCCTACTTTCCCTTGTTTTGCCCATTCTTCTGCTGCGATGGGCCCTCAGAGTTTTGCTTCACAAAACCGGCCTGCCCAACTTGCTGAGCTGTCTGATTTCCAAGGGTTCCATTCCTCCTCAGTTGAGGTTGTGGGAAGTTGAGCCTAATGTGGCCCATAGCATGACAGTTGTAACACTGCACTGTGGCTATGTCTTGACCACCCCTTTGCGGTTCGTCCTGCCCTGGCGTAGCAGTCTTCCAGGGTTGGTCGCTCTGACCCGAAGCAAAGGATTTGGCAGGGTAGGGTCCACGGCTGCCATTGGATGGTTGGGTTCGGATTGGTCCGCCAGCGTTGCCCGTCGCCTTCGTCCATTGAGTCTTGAAGTCATTCTCTTCACTCTCCAGTCGAAGAGCACACTTCATAACACTGGCAGAAGTGGTGAAAGCTTGAGCCACCACAGCCTTTCGTGCAGTCGTCAATCCCCATTCAAACCTCCTCGCCTTTTTGTCCTCGGTTGCAACGGCATCCGGGGCGTAGCGGGATAGTTCCTCGAACTTGGCCGCGTATTGGGTGACGGTCATGGTTCCTTGTTTCAGGTTTTGGAACACTTGTTCCTTGGCTAAATGAATTGGCGTGGGGAAGTACTTGTCACGAAACAAGGTTTTGAACTGAGCAAAGGTCATGGTGGCCACAGCATGGGTTACCTCCATCAGCTCCCACCAGTAGCGGGCTTCTCCCTTCAGCTGGTACGTGGCTAAGGCCACACGATCTGCATTACGGGTGATCTCCAAGGTGTCCATGATCACCTTGACATCCTTCAGCCATGCTTCAGCCACGGTGGGGTTGGTATCTCTGTTGAAAGTTGGAGGTCGATGGTTGTAGAACTCATTCATCGCCCTGGTTCTAGTCATGGGTCCCTCGTTAGGGTTCGGGTTTTGGCGGGCAGCGTTCAGAGTGGTTACGAGCGCTTGCATGACTTGAGCGAGGTCAGGGTTAGGATTAGGGTTTGGATTCGAGGAGTCTCCAGTCTCATACCCTAGTCCACTCCGTCGGTTCACCATCTACGAGCGAAAATTGAAAAGGGGAAGGTTTAATCTAACTAAACTATTTCCTTGAGCAAACAGTGTACCTTTCCAAAAGGTCGAAAGCAATCTATGCAATAGTACTCTTTAAAACAAAGCAAGCTTTTAATAGATAAAAGAAAGATGTAATACAAGCATAGAATTCTACTACAAAGCAAGTAGACCTAATACAAGGTTTCCTAATACGATCTCAATCTTCGACATCCTACATCCCGAAGGATTACAACGGTTACTAGATCGGCCTAAGATATGCTTAATTGGCATCCTCGGCTTTCGGGTTTCGCCCTCCGCGAGATTTTCTACCATCTATCGTTGTAAGCTTCGCGCAACCGACGTTCGTACTCCTTTATGACTGCGGCGAGTGCGACGGCCACGACGAGAGTCCAGTACCAGAAGGTGTTGGCACGGTTATTCACGGCGAACCACCGTGGCATGCTTATTGTAAGCATCGCACAAAATATGATGAGGGCGAGGAGTTGCAACCATAGGCTTTGGATTGTTAAGAGGATTTCGGCTCGCTCGATTTCTCGGATCAAGGCGTCTTCCGGAATTCCTCGTCGTCGGGTTGCCATGGCTCGGTACAAGGGGGTCTCGGTTTGGGGGAGTTGAGATAGTGAGAGGAATGAAGAAATGTAAGTGGTGGTGGGTTATATATAGGGGCCGAAAAAGTTGGTGGAGGATGGAAAATGTTTGAAGTTTAAAAATTGAAATTTGAATGTTTTGGAGTTTAAAATTTTGAAATTTGAAGTTTAGAGGGGAGTGTGGGTTGCAGGCCTAATGGGGCTATGCCCGGTACTCACTCGGTGCTAGGCTCCCACTCTCGAACCCCAATTTAAAATATTTCTTCAAGAACGGCTCATCCACGAACTAGTAAATAAAATTTGCTCAATTAGCAACATTTTAGGCAAAGGTTTACTAACACCAAAAATGATTTCGAGTTTCTAAGTTCCACATTCGATCCTTGATTTAAGTCATCATCCAATTGTTCGGGAATTCCCAGCTCGGCGGTACTGCCAATTTCCGCGCCTCGCTTCAATCCGAAGATTGTTTTGACAGAATTTCACCCAATTTGGGCCGGTAAACTTAAACTCGAAGTCACGTTTGTGCAACGGTCAAACTTATCTCATGGTTCTACGTGGTTCTACCCATGGCCGAGGTTTTGAACCTAAAGCTCTGATACCAAGTTGTAACGCCCCGAATTTTGGGTACGTTAAATAGAAAATTTTATTGAAACTTCAAAATAGAGTCTGGCTCTTTATTACAACATAACTCTCACAAGAGTACTTTCATTACAAAAGGAAGGGAAACTAAGGTTCCTATCTACAGCTCTGCCTGCTTCTCCCTCCTAGCCAGCTCTTCAGCTCCAAAAGCTTCTAAGGTGTAGAGTTCACCCTGTTCGTCTACGAGGTCTGACACATTATACCAGCGTCGCCACCGATATAATATGTCAGGGTCACCAAAGGTAACACCATGAGCTACAGGAGCTCAATAGAATAATCTCATACCCGCTAACCCATAACTTATAACAATAGATCACATACAACAGACAGTAACAATATCACATCCACATTCGCTATTCACTATCGTAGGTGTCCAAGAAATTAGAGCTTCTCCTACGCGACTTGTCGTAGACCGTGTCACCATTTTCCACTTACAAATCATCCTTTCAAAATCATTTGTTTAAATCGCACATTTGCATTGACTCCGAACCGCAGATAACCAAGCTACACACCCAACCATGGTTCCCGAGTATCCTCACAATGGTTCTGCCGCATCGGGTTCCTGAGTATCCTCACAATGGTTCCGCCACACCGGGTTAATTCCCATTGGCACACAATTGCATTGGCTCCTCTCCACGAATAACCAAGCTATACCTCACCATGGTTCCGCCGGTCTGGGATCCCATGGGAACGCACACAACCTCACAATGGTTCCGTTATTCCGGATTCCCATTGGAACACACACACACACATAATGCCACCAAAAACAGTCATTATGTAGTTTCAAAAATATTTCCGTCCTCGGAACACTTTTTCCATTTAACCACCCTCTAGGTGCCATGTTTTTACTTTCTCGGTTCTCGTGTCTCGTTACAGGCAAAGACTTTCGCGGTAGGACTTTTGCAAAGTAAACACAAACCACTCATTGTAATCTTGAAACAAAACAAGCAAGATCATCCAACTCTATGTTACTAAACATATGCAAATCAACGCTTAAAGCATAACGCCACATGTTCGGACGCCCTTGGAGTGAATATCACTTATGCTTAAAATCATAACGTCACATGTACGGACGCCCTTGGAGTGAATATCACTTATGCTTTATCATGCCACAAGTAATACAAGCAATTCATATATGCATACTCTTAATCATCTT
>BPLS01000524.1:201779-219196 GCA_019656275.1 Rhododendron kiyosumense
CTCAGGTCTGGACAACTTCTGGACCAAAATGGGACCAGTGTTATCGATAACAAATGGAATGTTATCGATAACATTCTTCAAAACGCCAAAATGCAACCAATGTTATCGATAACAAATGGAATGTTATCGATAACATTCTTCAAAACTGCAGATTTCAGGTTGGCTCTTCAGCTTTAGCAAACAGCTCTCAGCACTTCACAGTTTCTCAGCACTTATTTTCATTCTCTAAAGTTAAGTAAAGGCTACATTTTAAACATTTCTTTTACCTTTCCTTTACTTTAATTTATTTAATGAAAATAAGAAAGTACCCCCCATTTGGAAACAATGGCATTGCCAGAATTTCAAGATTCCATTTAAATCAAAATGTCAACCCCCCACTTTTAGTACAAAATGGAAAACTGCACGTTTTTCTCAAGAGAAAATGGCTCGAAACATGACCTTGCTCTTCAAATAAAACCTTGCAACTTTGTAGTTTCTCTTAGAAAAATTCAAGGATCAATTACCGCCATTTTTTATCTCGAAAATCGAAACTTTTTCAGAAAGTCATTTTTCCATACTTAGACAGATTTTAGGGGGCTGACAGGGTCTTCGGGTACTTAGAAGCTTCCGGAGCATTTCTTGGCCATCAAACATGCCTTATTTGCACGTTTTACGTGAAACTACTAAAAGCACACCTTACGTGCAATATCGCTATAGAAGTTAAATAAACGCAAGTTAAAACAACATAAAATAGGACTAGTCGCACCAAATATCTGCAATATTGGGTGCTCATCACCACAGTACCATATTGAGATGCAATGCCACGTAAGCCAAGAAATGTCAATGCACACAAGCACACATATGTTATGCAAAAAGGCATGACATTTTGAACCCGTGAGACTTGAAGTCTCCCCACAGTCTCAAAGTATTCAAACCTAGATGCTCTGATACCAATTTGTCATGCCCTCGATTTTCAACATAAATAAATAATCCGTTTTAATAAAAGTCCTCGCATATCATTAATAATATCCCAAAAGAATCCCCACCTGTTTCATTTTACAAATAGATTCCCAGGTTTAGGTAATTACAACTTTGGCATCATGGCCCAAATTAGTTTAGGTACAAGTACGAACATATTCAAATATTACAAGCGATTAGCCAAAAGGATTGAAATGGTAAGTTACATATACATCTCTATCAAAATAAAGTTTATACAAAGATGCTTAGATAACTACATGAGGTTAGCTTCCAAAAAGTCTTTCATTCCCAAGCACACATTGCTTATGAGCTATTGTCCAGCATTTTGACCTGAAAAGAAAGATTAGGTTGAGCTACACTACCCCAGTAGGAAAATTTTTACCAACTTTATATGAAAACATGATGATAAGTGCAATGACGGAAAACAGGAAGGTATAGCTTAAACGACGAAATACAATCAACTCAACGATATGTCAAACATTCAAGGCGATCATTCTAAGATATGCTATAATCACATTATGCCATAAGGTTCATAATACTCAAGCGAATAACAACTTTGACACGACTCACTATCCCATATCTCCACCATCGACATTTCCACCCCTTGCATTGTCGTATAGTACCATGAGAGTCACCGTATTACCACCCCTAGCGTTACGATGACACCAACATCTAAGGTCACCATATTACCACCCCATGCGTTACGAGACCATATAAGTCTTCGTATTACCACCCCTTGCGTTACGAGACTTCCTAAATCGACCACCGACCCAAACAACTATCTCCTCACTCAACCTACAAGTTAAAGATTTCTTATAACCTCATACATTCAAGAAATATGCCACGACATGCCAACAATATCACAAATACACCATAAACGTTCACAAGCAATCATTCATTCGCAAGTTGCATCTTAATAATATTTTAACCAAGTAAACTATCATGCATCCTTACTAATGGAAGGCCAATGGGTCAAAAATAACATCCACTAGTCATAGGAAGTCATAATGGCAAAACAAGAATCATAGGAGTAGCCAAACGAGGTTGGGAGATTGACACACCCTCACTCTAACAACCATAACTTTTTTTGTACTTAGAGTTTTTAAATGGTTTTGGTGGCAATGGAAAGCTGACTTCAAGACCTTCAAATCGATATAAAATTTGCATGAAATGGACATTGGACGAAGAAGTTATGGCCGTTTGAAGTTGGGCTGAAACTCAAAAGACGGGCAGACACTACTACAAAAATAGATAAAGACCTCAGTCATCTACTGTGATCTTTCACTTTTAATCTCTCATTCAAAACCGTGGTCTATCAATGTGTAACTAAAAGTCCCTATCTTTTAACCACAGGATAAAAACCGTGATTAAAACTCATTAAAACTGTGACTAAAAACAGAAAAACTGTGGTTAAAAATGACAAAACCGTGACCTTTAATAGCTTAAGATCTCAGTTTTATTATAAAACCGTGGTTGTTTAGAGAGTAATAATCTCAGTTTTTGAAAACACCGAGATTAAAAGTGGTGTTTTCCTAATGGGAAAAATCCCACTTTATTTATCCTGTTGGGTTTTGAACCTAAGTCTCTTGAGTTTTGCATGGAAGCTTCAACCAATTGCACCGCACACATTTTTCGATATATAATTGAAATATTTAATATATAACATATGTGTTTAACATTAAAATATATTTCTAACATCATTTTGAACCTTTAAATATTAAAATTAGAAATTTTGATAAACATGAAAGTTGTAGCCCTTATTCTTCAAACCCAAATTTAAATTATCTCAATTAATGGAGTTCTGAGCATAGAGTTATACTTGAAATACATTTGGTGACAAAACGCGCAACCTTCATAAATTTTGTCACCAAAGGTATCCATTTAGCGATGAAATATATTTTCATCGCCAAAAGTACCCCATTTTTTACGAAATATTTTTTGTAGAATGGTTGAGAGTGACATTTATTAAGGGGTAAGCGACTTTCAACTTTTCCTATATAAGAGCTTTCATCTCAAGTCTAAAAAAAATGTGATGTATTCTCTAACTTACGATCTCAGTTTCTAGATAACTAAGATTAAAGGTTCTTTTCATCTCAGTTTTTCCGAAATGAAATATATTCTTTCATATACGATCTCAATTTTTCAAAAACAAGATCTATTCTTTAAGTTACAATCTCACTTTTAGATTATTGAGATTAAAAAATATTTCATCTCAGTTTTTTTCGAAACGAGATATATTCTTTCATATATAATCTCAGTTTTTTGAGAATGAGATCTATTTTTCAAGTTACAATCTCACTTTTTAGATTACTGAGATTTAAAAATCTTTCCATCTCAGTTTTTCCGTATAACTGAGATTAAAACTATAGTTCATAACATTTTATCACGCTTTTACAAAAAGTGAAATCTTTTTAATTTTTGGACCGTGATCTTTATACCATTTTGTAGTAGTGAGAACTTCCAGAGAGGGAAGGGATTGTCACGACCCGCCTTTTATTACAAATAAACTCCAAAATACACTATTTTTAGTACACATCCAGGCCTGTTCTCCCAATCTACAATTTCCATTGCCAAAATAAAGTAAAAGTTTACAAGCCTCAATTACCTTACAAACAAAAATGTACAAGTATCCGATGTTCTCAAATAAATAAATAAATAAAAGAACGACAACATATCCATGATTCTTAAGCCTTCAGATCCATCTCTAAACCTGAAAAATTTAGGTTGCAACAACATGAGCCACAGCTCGTGCAGGAAATACGCTAAATGAAAAGATATGACCATGCAAAGCTTGATATACAAAATATACTCTTTTTATATGCAAGTATTTAAAAGTTTTTCATGCTTTCTTCTCCTTCAATATTTACAATGAAGTTATAAAATCCCAATTCAAAGTCAAGCCAACGCAGCAAAAATAATCTATGCCTTATATTAAGTGTTTCCAATTTTTCCTTCCCTTCAAATGCTCAAAAGAAGGCTATTAAGCCACCAAATCAAATCTAATTCTGAATAGAACAAATAACCCATAAAATTCAATACGGAAAATAACAAAGTCCAAAATATAATAGCCAACCAACTCAAATTCAATTCACTCAACACCGAATTATAAAATTATATGAGTTGCTCACCGATACAACCAACCAACAACCGTACTAGACGTCTCTAGCACAAGCACTTTACGGGCTACTAACCCGAAGGACGAAGCAACCTACCCCGCGCGGGTTTACGGACTTTCACCGACGGCGTCACAATTGACCCGAGTAGATTTACGGACTTTCACCGACGGCATCACAATTGACCCGAGTAGATTTACGGACTTTCACCGACGGCGTCCCAATTGACCCGAGTTTCCTGGTGATCCAACTCAAAATCACAAAACTATCATATTCTAAAATATCTCAAATACTTGGCCTTAAAGCCCAAATCAACTAGAATTCCTCGAATACTTACCCAAATCCATCAACTTCAACTAATATAGAATATACTCAATATAGTCTCCACAAACACAAAAAATTACTCAAAACGATTCACATATATGCAACG
Organism: Rhododendron kiyosumense; assembly: GCA_019656275.1. Classification (NCBI taxonomy): domain Eukaryota; kingdom Viridiplantae; phylum Streptophyta; class Magnoliopsida; order Ericales; family Ericaceae; genus Rhododendron; species Rhododendron kiyosumense. The sequence goes on from BPLS01000524.1 coordinate 206,280, forward strand.
AGTATACAGAATCATTTATCAACAAGTCCCTTTCCTTAGCCTACTAATTGCATTGGGTAAAAATAATCCACCTGTTATTAAACAAAAATTGCCCATTTAAGTTACTATCTTATCGTAAACACATGGTGTGCGTGTCCATAACTAGCTCTTGTTCTAGTATCACTTAGAAGTGCATGAATTTCCAATTTAAAAGAAAACCCCATACCAGTCAAGATAAAAAATGCGAAAACTAGTATAAATCCAACCATAGCCACGAATAACGTTACCAATCTCTGACCTAACCTCGTGTACAGTGAATATATAACCAAATACAGGAACTAGGGCTTAGTCTATCAATTGATTAACTCTAACCAAAGCTCAAATTAAGTGCACATCAAGGCATATACACACCCATATTTAATCATTTAGCATAAATCCTACCTCAGAGAGAGAAATCCCCAAATGTTGAAATCTCGAAATTTGACTGATTGAGATTTTGTTCGGATAGATGCGTAGCCCTTTGTCCGTAGATCACGTCTTCTTCTTGCCTTTTTGCGAGATTCTCGAGCCTTGGCCTTCAATTTTGGTGTTGAAGCATGAGAGTTTGAGAGAGGGAGAGAGAACAGAGAGAGAGAGAGAAAAGACGCAGGAAAAGGAAAAAGAAGAAATGAGAATTGGCCGGTCTCTCTGATCCTTTTAAGTGTAGTTATTACACTACACCCCCTCAACTACCTTAAGCACTTTCTCAAGTCCTAGAATTTAATAAGTAGCTACACTAATACCCCAAGAGCTATAAAAACAAATAGTAACTACTCATAAAAATTAACCACCGCGGGTCCCTCAACACTCTCGTCCTATGGCTCACGAATTCGGGCTCGAATGACCAAACATACATCTACACATATAAAAATAAAATTCACTACGCACAAAATTATCTAATTATAATTCCACGTACCAACATCAATAAAAATAAATTTAAAATTAGACACGGGTCTCTACAGGGATCGATCCCCCCATCACTAGGGATCGATCCCTGGGCTTACTGGACCAGAAACAAAAAGAGGGATCGATCCCTAAGCGATTTGGGCGATTTTCTGCAGATTTCGACAGCGTTCGAGATGAACAAAGGGAGGCAAACCAAGCTCGATTCTTGCATCAAATCATCATATAAACATATAAAAGAGGTAAAGAAGTCCCTACCTCGTGATGATAACCAAGGTCTACAAGATTTGAGCAAGCCCTAACCACTTCGAACCTCAAAACTTCGATTCAAGCCTGACCCAAGGAATTCCAAGCTTGAGAACGCAAATGGAAGGTTGGAGGGGGTTGTTTCTTGAAGATCTTGAGAAATGGAGCAAGATTCTTGAGTGAGAGAAGAGAGAGAGATATATCGCTAGAGAGAGAGAGAGAGAGAGGAAACGTGAGGGAGAGAGAGAAATGAGGAGATGAAATGATTCTATACACCTCTCACACACACCTTATATACTCTTATATCTTTAAACTACACATCCACTCCCTCAATCTTCTATTCTTTCACTTAGGTCCTCAAATCAAATAATCACCAATTAAACCATATTCTTCCAATTTACTACTTAATAAACATTTCAATAATTTAAGAAAATACGGGTCTCTACACTTCAAAAGAGACACCATCTATTTTTTGCTAAAAAATGACAAGTATTTACGAAAATGTTATTTTATAGAATGGACGGTGGAGATTTATGAAGGGTTAAATATAGACCCTTGGATTTATATAGGGAATAAGATTCAAAAATTGATCTAGCTTATGATATAGATATATTGAACCGGTTTTTAAAAAATCATTAGCCAGAACCGGACTCGAAAAAAAAAAGGCCATTTTGCTTTTAAAAATCGAAATTGTATATCTTTTGCGTAAGAGGGATTAGATCAATCTTGCCAAGAATGAAGTTAATCTCTTGTCATTACATACTACATTGGACGTAAAATATCATTCTAATAATGAATATGCGTCCCAATGAAAGGGTTTTCAAAACCCGATAGACCTAAAAATTTACAAGCATAATAAAATGGATGGTATTGATCATCGTGATTGTGTTGCAGCTGTCTGGCTACGGTACATTAGAGACTATAACACAAGACCTGGTTCAGAAACTAGTATGTGCAATGTACAGATTTTAAAGGTAGTTGTTGGCTTATTTTTCTAAATGGCCAATCTAAACCGTTAGGATTTAATATCTTATCATTATATCATTCTCGCCAAAATTAGTGATAATCAGATGTCGGTAACCAATCGTAACACATTCAGTGGTTTCTAAGGCATTAAAGTCCTAAAGTGCACAACTCGAGGGCCGCTTGAGCTATTTTGTTTAAATCAGAACCGTCTTGTCCCCCGCCATGTTCCCATTTTTTTAGAATTTCCATGTCTCGATGTCCGTGTCCGTACATCATAGCAGGCAGACAATGGTGATTTGGCTCATATCATGAGGACTTAAAGTTCCCCCTTCTAACCTAAGCTTTAAGGGTAATCACAAAAGGTGTTTCATATTCAAGAAAAGACATAGAAGTCCCTGGTATTATTCACTGCATAGAGATGGCTTATAAAAGAATGATTTGTTGTCAGCACCAAGCAGATTCAGAATGAATTGGCATTTCAGGAGATTCAGGATAAACAAAGAAATTTTACTGCATATATGGCGCTAGCAAAATTGGAGAATTACAGGTATTTTGACAATAGCATATTGGTTTCGAAAGAGGATAGGATTTTGATGACCCTGTTGAGTCAGTCAATTTAAGATATAGAGCATCCATTAAGGAAGAGGTTAAAGATAATGGCAATGAAGCCAGGACCAACCAATAGAAGAGGCAATCAATCTCCTAGTTCTTCTCCCTCTAAATTCTCCACGAAGAAGAAATTGCGTTGTTTTGTCAAAAAGAAAGTTTAAGACACAAAGTAATCTAATCAGTATTTCATTTGCATGCAAAGGGGCACTATGCAAACAATACCCTCAAAAGCAAAAAAGGAGCAAAACGACCATCAATTGTCCAAATCGAAGCTCTAACTATGGCTTAAGCTACCATGGCTCTTATGCCGTGGCTCTGAGTTCCATTAGCCTTATCAGCAAGCCACCTATCACTATCCAGTTGTTCCCTGGGTACATAGTGAGACAACAAGTATTTGGCTCAGATTTTCTTGAAAAGGATCAACTCTTTCGTTCCCTCAAGAGAGTATTATGAAATCTTTAAAATTTCAGTACAAAAATAATCTATTACCACCGACCAAAAATGCTAATCTCATATCCACTAGTGAATCAGACAGTCCATTCTCAAATGTTGTGGTCGTCTCTCTTCGTCACAAGAAGAATGAGGTAAATCCGACAAAAGCTAGTAATCACAGGATGCATCATGACAGATATGATCAATGGCTTAGAACTTGATTAGCTGCAAAGAAAAGGTCTCATTCAACCCACAACCTTTCAATGGGCTCCTGAAGCATTTTATGTAAAAACGGGAAGAACAAGTTCATGGAAAGCTTCAGTTGATCATTACTTACCGTACTTTAAACCATTCTTTTCGATAACCAAGTACCCCTTTAAAAAGTGGCAAGTGATGTTCTAGAATTTGCCTTAAGCACAGATTTCTCTAAATTTGATCTTAAAGCACGATTCAGGCAACTTATGGCAATTATAGGGCGATAGTGTGTGAGTTATGTAGGCAACATGAGTGTTTAGTAGGTGTTGGGGAGCTGTTTGTGCTAAATTAGCTCAACCTTTGGCAAAATGATTGTATACAGGCGTGCCATAAAATAATAGAAATTATCATTTTCAGATTAACTAAAAAATAGCTAACTTAATTAGGCAATTGTGATTGTCTGTTCGATTACCTCAATTAAGAGGATTTTCTAAAGGGGTCAATTAAACTGAATCGACATGATTCAAATAAGGAAATCAGAAAAGATAACTGGATATAAATAAGCTTGAATTTAATCAAAAGCAAACTTCTACACGATTACTTTTTAAGACTTCAACAAGAACAAAATAGAAATATAAGCACACTTGAATCTAATCAAAAGCAAGATTATATGCGATTATTCTTTTAGCAAGAACAAGACAAAACGATATAAGATGACTTGAATTTAATCAAAAGTAAGCTTACATTCAAATAAGTCTTCAAACTTGCAAAATATTAAACTACAACTATATTAACTCCTAAGTCCTCAACTACTTTAGATCTCTGAACAACCATTTTTTTGTATGGGATGTCGGATGATGATTTTTGGTCAGGGCTTCAATTCTTGTTCCTTTTCTTCTTGTATTTATAGACAAAGGGTCTGTCTATGACTCTTGTTCTCCACGTTTTCCTTGAATGTCTGAGTCTTTATTTGAATTTGATTTGAAACACCATAATTCCCTCCAAGAACCGTTATAATTGCCTTCAAACTACTGTTGACTTGGTCTCTCTAGAAAACTCTTCTCCTTCCCATGTTAGATGTTGTAGATCATGGCTAAACACATGGATAGTCGGTTCCTATTTTTGTGCAATTATGAGTTAGTGCTTTGAAATGGGTTACTCAGATGATCATAGGTAAACATAACTGATTCTCCTTGCGAAACGAGTCTCTAATGACACCGTTCAATGGTTTAAAGAGTTAATCAACGGTTATGCTTAATTATCATCTTAATATCTGTAGAGACCCAGATATTTTTAATTTTTGAAAAGATTATTAAATGACTAATTGGAAGAATATAGTTTAATTGGTGATTATTTGATTTGAGGATTTGAAAATTCCTGCTACTCTTTCTTTGTACTACCCTAAACTAGGGGGTACTGACATTCTTGCTAGCTCAGAAATAGATTGGTGCAATTATTCCAAATAATCCTTCCCTTGTTGGCCCACTTTAGACAAAGATTGGAAAATTTGGACTACCCGTGTGTTTAAATGCAAGTCAGGTGATCTTGAGAAAATTAGTTTGAAGAATGTAATTTCTCTTCTTCGAGGGGGTATTCCTCAGAATCCTTCTTTAATCCAGGCTACTTTGGCCTTTTAGGACCCCTATTTCAATTTCTTAAGATTTAATCGTGGTATGATGGCTCTCACAGTTTTGGATGTCACCCAAATGTTAGGGCTTATCCCTTATGGCCCTGCATTCGATCCAACTAAAGATTATCCCATTCCCAACAATTTCAGTCCTCTGAATGCAAAGAACAGTGCCTTTTCACACTTTTACCTTAGGGAAAGGGAATCAGGGGACAGTGTATCCAACACAAAGTTTTTGCTTATATTCTATATACTATTTGCAAGTATATTCTTTGCCATTCTGGCAAAAGAATGATGAATTCATTCATTCCTTTGGCCATTGCTTTATCTCATGGAGACGTATTCAATTTTGCATCTTACTTCTTGGGTCACGTTTACAAAGTTGGTTCTGATTTTCATCAAAAGGGTTTGAACATCTCCCAAGGTGGCCCTCAATGGCTTATTCAATTATGGCTTCACACTTACTTTGCAGAACTTGGTCCTTAGAAACTACCTTCAAAACTAATTGGTGAAGTCCCAATGTCGATGGGGACAATTATGTTCAAACTGTTGCTTCTGAAGACTCTTCCTGATTATCTATGTTTCTTTTTTGGACTTACATCAGATAGGGAATGGTCTTGCCCATTCTTTGTTCATATTGGGCCAAAATGGCTCTTTGACATTCTGACGGATAAAAAAGGAAAGTCTTCCACTGCTCTTCAAGCTTGGAGTAAAATTCTTATTGGTAAAGAAATATTTATCTCCTCTGCCAAATCTGCAGCTCATGTCAAAGTGTACTGCCCTGTTCAGTTTGCCAGACAACTTGGCTTTGTTCAAGGCATACCTATTCCTTATTGTGGATCAGCTAAGCTTTCATTATCTGGTCGTTCTATTATACCTATTGACCAATATAGGTTATGGTTTGCTGATTCAAAGCAACTTTGAGGAAAAACATTGTTCAAGCTTTCAAAGAACTTGAAACTGGTACCACCCCAGAGTTTGATTCTTGGTGGCATGGGAATTGTGCTTCCCTATTTGGCTGCAGACCCTTCAAGAACTTCCTCAAGCATATTTGTCACGCCCCCGATTTTTAAACATAAATATAACAATCAATTCAATAAGGGATTCTCGTATAAACTAGATAACACCCAAAGTGAGATTTCCCACCTGCTTAATTACAACAAGGTCCTCAAGTTAAAGAAATTACAACCTTAGCACTACGACCTAAATTAACTTAAGTACAAGTGCAAAGTATTAAGAATATTACATACTTTTGTCAAAAGATCACACTAAGTAAATTAGTTACAATTCCATCTCTATCCAAAAATAGACTAATACAAAGATGGATGAATAACTAAGTCATGTTAGCTTCCAAAAATCTTCGTTTTCAAATACACCAAGTCACACAACCGATTGCCCAGCGTTCGAACCTGAAAAGAAGGATTTTGCTGAGCCATACTAGCCAAGTAGGAAGTTCTCTACAAAATCTATATGCAATGAAATGATATGCATGAATACTGTAACAACCCTGATTTTTGGAAGGTAAAAATTTTGTTAAATATTTGAATTTTATTTGAATTACTTATTTTCTCTTGAGTGGCTATATGATTTCTTGTTATTTTTCCATCATAGTTAGATTTTGGTCATTGGTCAACTCTCGACTAGAAACCCTACTTGACCAATTTAGTTAATTTCTAACCAACTAGTTGAAGCAACCGAGCAAACAACTCACCTAATTACTAGATGAGCCTTTTGAACCTCCTTGAACCTTTTTGTCTTTATCCATTGGTCCATAGAAGTTAGGGTAATCTTTGTCCATTGGATAATAAGCCTCCCATTAAAATATGTTGGTTAGTACATAGATATAATATTATATATGTTTTAAACACATGTGCATAGTACATTTAATCTTTGTTTATTGGGTATTCTCCCACCCATCTATTATCCATTGGTTAATAACCGCAAGGGAAATTATTACCCATTGGGTGATAGCACTACTCTTCCAACTAACTACAAGGCCTTGTTTAAATATTCAAGATTTGGATTCCTATGTACTTTTAGCATTAAAGTATTGGGGTATGTCTAAACCCTAGATTTCCAAAATACCTATTTGACTAAACTAGTACTTGTACCTTATTATTCTTTAATGGGGAGAATCCTAGGCTTTTAATTAATTGGGGTACTTGGTACCACACCTATATTTAAATATAGGGCTTTTGTCACATGCTTTAAAGAACTTTTTGATTATTTTAATATAAAAGTTTCCTTTTAACTATTGTCCATTGGACAATAAAAGTTAGGGGTTTTATTACCCATTGGGTAATAAGTTAATCTTTCAACCAAGTACAAGGGTTTATTAAATTAGTCTTTTTCAAAAATCCCATGAGATGATGTACCAATATTTTATTATGGGGTTTTAAAACCTAAGATTCTTTAAGTACTCCTATATTATATTCTATTGGGGTTTTGTACCCAATTAGATTTAATTAGTGGGGAGTTGATCTTCCTAAGGTACATTAGTACTTATGTATATATTATATTAATGCTTGGATGACTAGAATATTGGCTAGTACACATGTGCTAATTGACTTGTTTAAAGGGAAAATCTTAGTCTTTAAAATCCTTTTGATTTAAAGTACAAAAGTACCATTATTTTATTTGTTCTCTTTCTCATAATAGTATGTATATAGTGTACTTGAGAGAGAGAGAGAGAGAGAGATGCCGAGAGGAGAGAGGGAGAGGGAGAGCCGAGAGAGGAGGGAGAGGGAGAAAGAGAGAGGAAGGAAGGAAGAAAGAAGAGAAAGATTGGGTTGTACCTTTCTTGATCTTTCTTTGTACTTGAAATCCATGGGGAAACTTCCTTCCTAGCCAATATCTAACCTCCATGTACTTCCTTGATTTGTTTAAACACAAAATCTTGTACAAATTATCCTTTCTCTTCCAAAATCTTCCAAGAATCAAATTCTAGCCATGCAAACCTAGGTTTAGGCCTTGATCTTTCTAGGATTCTTTGACAAGTGTCAAAATTTGAGGTGGAGAGAGAGAGAGGGGGGGCGGCGGCCTTGAAGAGAGGAGAGAGAGCCAAGGTTTTGCCTATAAATAGCAAGCCATTCCAAGCATTTCAACTCACACCTTCACTTCTTGCTCCAACTTCTCTCTAGAAACCATTCCAATTTCCAGGCAGCCTACTGCCCTTTTGAAAATCCTCCGTTTTCTCCTACTTAAGGTAGTTTTTAGAACCAACTTCTTTCGGGAAAGTTGTAGAGCACTTCGAGACCTTCAAGTTAGACCCAAAAACCACCCCAATCGGTGAAGAATTGACAAAGATATTGGCATCCGAAATTCAGTAAAATTCTCGGATTTCCATTTCCAGACATCTTACTGGCTCTTCATTTATCGCCATTTCACTCCTACCTAAAGTGGTTTCTAGGATCAACTTCCTTCACGAAAGTTGTAGAGCGTTTCTAGAACTTCGATTTCGACCCGAGAACGATCATATTCAGTCAAAGATTGATCGAGTTACTGCCGTCCAAAGTTCGGTCCAGATTGCGAGTTTTACCACCCGTAGAATTTTTCAACTAGCTTATTCGGCCCCGACTAGTTTCGGATCAAGGTAGATTATTCTTACCCTAACTCTAAGTTTATCCTTACTCACTTACTTTCTTATTCCAAGTAAAACGTATGTTGTTTGATCTTTAAGAAAGAACGGTTTTTCGAAAATTAAAACGTTACCATGTGAATCGAAGTATTTGTTTTCTGATATTTCAAGGAGTATGAGCTTGCATACATGAATTGATTGTGTTACTTGTGGTATATTATGAAGTTGCATGATTTTGTTAGATTACAATGAATGATTCATGCTTACTCTTGTCCTACCACGGATTCTTGTATGAAAACGAGACACTAAAATCGAGAAAGGTAGAAACATGACACCTAGGGTGTGTTTGAAAAGGATGAAATGTTTTGGAAACCGCAATGTGGCCGGACTTGCCCATTGTGTGAGGTGTGTGTGTGTTCCAATGGGAATCCGAAATAACGGAACCATTGTGAGGGTGTGTGCGTTCCCATGGGAACCCGGAGCAGCAAAACCATGGTGAGGTATGGCTTGGTTATCCACGGAGAGGAGCCAATGCAATTGTGTGCCAATGGGAACCCAGAGCGGCGGAACCATTGTGCGGATACTCGGGAACCCGGAGCGGCGGAACCGAGGTTGGGTGTGTAACTTGGTTATCCGCGGCACGGAGCCAATGCAAATGATTTTGAAAGGTTGATTTGTAAGTGGAAAATGTTGACACAATCTACGATGAGTCGCGTAAGAGAAACAAAGAGAATCATGGACACCAACGATAGTTGAATATCGAATGTGGATACGTAGCTGTTTATATACGTATCATGTGGAAATCGATGTTTTATTACGATCTATTGTTTGTAAGTTATGGGTCAGATGGGTATGGGATTGTTCTGCTGAGCTTTTATAGCTCATGGTGTTACCTTTGGTGACCCTGACATATTATATCGGTGGCGACGCTGGTATAATGTGTCAGACTTTGTAGATGAACAGGGTAAGCTGTACACCTTGGAGGCATTCGGAGCCGAAGAGCTGGCTAGGATGGAGAAGCAAGAGGAGCTGTAGTTAGGAAACCCTAGTTTCCCTCCCTTTTGTAATATTGAACTCTTGTGGGAGTTTTGTTGTAATAATGAGCCAGACTCGAGTTGATTTTATCAATAAAATGTCTATTTAACGTACCCAAAATTCGGGGCGTTACAAATACAGCAAACCAAAAAGATGTCAAATCCAAACGAACATGTGTCAGCACCCATTACAAGTATCACGACATTCTCATACATGTATACTCAAACGCATACGCACAAACATACACACTTCTTTCAACAATCTACCACCCCTTGCGTTATTGTGTTTCCCAAACCTTGCGACACAATACACTCCACCCCTCGCGAAATTGTGTTTCCCACACCTTGCGACACAATACACTCCGCAACCACTTCACATCAACGACCTCCATATTGTTACAACCATTACCAATACCATAAGCTCATCCCACACATGACCAAACACTACCAAACACGTCACATATAACTCATAAATTACAACACTCAAGTCCACTATACTACATTCAAGGAACAAACGAATTTCAATGCCGAAAAGTACACCATTCGAACATATATAGCATACAAACACCCATATCACACTTATTCACTACAAAACATGTAGATGATGAGAGAAATCCCTACCTAGATGGGTTTTGAGCAAAACCCTAAGTCTATTAAGAGCAATAAACTCGAATCCTTCAAAGATAAGCTTCACCCAAGCTTGGATACAAGATCTAGAGCAAATAAAGTCCAAAAACATGAATATCAAGCAAAGATCAACAAATAATTAGGAGAGAGAGAAAAACGTCGTAGAGTTTCAATGAGTGAGAATAAGAACACAAAACCCACCCTTGGTTCTCCAAAAGCAAGAATCTTGTGATTTTAAGGTTGGAAACCTTCGGATCTTGAAGATTTTAGGTTAAAATCAAGAGTTTTGGGTGAGATTGGAGTTGGGTAGGTGAGAGGGGGTGTTTCCAGGTGTGTTTCGTGGGTTTGGGAGTGAGAAATGACAAAAGGAGGGTATTTATAGAAGTCCAAAAAGCATACTGAAAACTGCAGAAAAACGCAACGGGTACCGGTACTAGGCGACTCCCAGTACCGGTACTGGAGCCTTCAAAATATCAATTTTGAACACCTTCTGGAGAGTGGGTACCGGTACTGAGAAAAGCCAGTACCGGTACCGGCTAGGCAGAAAAGTGAAAATTTTCAATGGACTGCGGAACGAACCCAACTTGATACCAACATTTCCAAACAACATTATAACATCAAAACTTACACTTTACTAATCTCCGAGAGTCCGACACGCAACCGGATACGTATATCCATACACCTCCACAAACATACGTACGACTTTAATAATAAAACTATTCTCTTGCACCACAAATGATTTTCGAAATTTACACTAATTTTATGGGTTTTTACAATATTGGCTTTGATAATTCTAAATTTGAAAGTAAAAATCACAATGAATCTTCTTCCTTCTCTTCAGAGTGTCATTTTGGAATAGCTGGGGGTTTAGAAGACATAGTTGAGGATGAAATAAATCAAAAAAGGATCCGAATCGTAGCCCAGCCTATCTCTGTGTCCTTTCCTTCTCTTCCTCCAAGAAGACATTCTTCAAGGATATCAAAGAAAAAAAGGCATGTTCTTCTTCTCTCAAATACTCAACTACTTAAAGTATTGTATCTGCTTTTGATGTGGTTCCTGAGAACCCTTTCCTTTTGTAAATGCACCTTCTCCTCCAGAGCTTGCTTCAAAGAGAAAGAAAGTTATCCCAAAACCTAAAGTGGTCATTTCTACCAAACATTATCTTGATACTACTTCTGAACAAAAGGTTTTTTTTTGGGTAAATTAGCTTGAAATTAAAAAAAGGTTAACTGAATGTATAGCCTACAAAGGGCATACCCCATGAGGAAAAGAAGAAAAATGAAAAAAGTGCGATAAACCATGCACAACCCGTATGGAGAGTAAGGTAGAATAAAATAAATAACAAAGTGCGATGTGATTTGTCATCATACCCTGTTGCACTATCCATCTATGAGAAAGGAAGCACAATGGGGTATGATACAAAGTGATACAAGAAGTAATGAAAATATTAAATCTAACTATTGCTTGGCACATCCTGCCAAGCTAGGAAATAATATAAATAGTCGTGGTCGAAAACCAATTGATGAACCATCACTGATGAAGTGTAGCAACATAGCAACTCGACAACGAGGGGAGGCTGAACAGCTATACTGTCACGCCCTCGATTTTCAACTAAAATAATAATATATTTTCTACAAACAAAAGTCTCTCTCAACTATACTTGCCCTGAATTGTCATGTAAATCCAATCAACAAATCAAGTTGCTTCTTCTTCTTCTCTCAAAATTTTTTTTTTCATAAAGTCTCCCAAACGTCTACAATTAAATGGGTTTCTTAATAATCAAGAAGAGGAGTTTATACATAACTTTACATATGATCTAATCAAAAGGTACAACCTTCAATTGCAAGTAAGTACATGACATGAATTAAACTAAATGATAAACACCTCCTTAATGTTTCCAATGAATCTCTCAAGCGACGTCTCAATGTGCACTCCATGCAATCCAAGCTAAGTGCCATGACGAGTACCTGAAAGGATAGGATGAGCTACACTAGCTCGTAGAGATATCCATACCTAAATTATATGCATAAGTGAAGACAGATATCAAGGAAAAACATTTTCCAAAAGCATATTTATTTTATCAAAAGTGAAACTCAAAATACCATACTTATGCTAGAAAATATTTCACTCCATTTATCAAATGCTGATGTTCCCATTCACACGCACGTCTTTTACTCAAACCGATATTAGGACAACGAGTTCCAATGATTTGGGAAGTCTATGAGAAGAAAAACAAGTTAGGATCGACATCTTACACAATCTCAGTAACCAACTCTAACTAACATTTCAATCTTAATATGGTGCTAAATAATAACAAGATTCTCTGTTTTCACTATGTCACCTGTTACAATTTCATTTCCGGGCATTAAGGACCCCGTGCGTCCTATGTTCATTCCGGCATCACACCTTTCAGTGGATCCGTGGCATTCTTGTGCACTTCCGGGCTTTAGGGACCCCCGTACGTCCTATGTTTATTCCGGCATCACACCTTTCAATGGATCTGTGGCTTTCTTGTGCACTTCCGGGCTTTAGGGACCCCCGTACGTCCTATGTTCATTCTTGTGCACTTCCGGGCTTTAGGGACCCCCGTACGTCCTATGTTCTTTATTGTGCACTTCCGGGCTTTAGGGACCCCCGTACGTCCTATGTTCTTTATTGTGCACTTCCGGGCTTTAGGGACCCC
>BPLS01000524.1:219206-236388 GCA_019656275.1 Rhododendron kiyosumense
TGTACGTCCTATGTTTATTCCATTAGTGTCACATATTCTCATTGAGCAAGCAATCTCTTTATCCACCGTTTTCTCTAATCCCCACACCTAGCAAAACATATTTCTCACACCAATACTTAGATTCAATTACACGTAAATAATCTCATCTTCATCATTTCAATAAAGAAAGCACAAAACCCACATCCTTCACATAGTAAATCGACCTTTTATTTCACATCTCATTTTACCACCTAATGGATCCCCTCTTTGTGACATCTCCATTAAAAGTCTAATTGCAAATACCTATAAAGATCCGCATCTATGTAGTACCCATCAATGCTTAACAACCATGCACTCATGCCAAATGATTCACCAAATCCTGTTTAACTCACTGCAAGTATCCCACAAGCCCAAAGACTCAATCTCATGGAAAGGCATCGAATAATTTACACATCGCGTCAAACATTCTACAACTTAATTTATCATCGATCATATTATCCATCTAATCCATTTTCTATTCCAATCGTTTATAAGTATTTAACCCTTATGCGCACTAGTTCTCATATCCCAATAATTAATCACCTAGATCAACTCATCATATCCCCACATATCCAATAGGTGAAATTAATCTTTCACACTTCAAGTTCTGACCATATCCGATCAAATAACATAAATTTAACAACGACATTTAAACCATTGAAAAGTAGACTTCTTCTTCTTCGAGTTGATAGGTCGTATGTCAAAACAGAGTTCAAGTAACCTTTCTTCGGCCCCGTGATTATAACTCAACATAACAGTGAAACTAGTGCAAAGGCAGATTTGGGTCAACTTTGGATGCAAATCTGTTATCGCTCGGACATACCCATGATGCATGGGATGTATCGTTGGAAAGCTCTATGTGTCTAGTTTCTAACAAAACAAACGGTGCGTCATTTCGAGTCCTGAGCTAGGAGTTATGGCCATTCTACCAAAGTCCGCTGGTGCTGTCAGATCCTACACGGAAATAAGTAACATTGTTTGAAAAATCATAGCTCTCTCCTCTTAAACCCAAAAATAGAGAAACCAAAGCCAAAAGTTGCACCACGACAAGCCCTACACTCAGTAAAAATCCCAGGTTCAGAAACGAGAGGAGATTAACCCAACAATCAAAAGAAAAACAGTTTCGCAACCATTTTCGCACCAGTCAACAAACCCTGCTTTAGAAATTCACAAAAAATTGTATACCTAACCAAATTACTTGATTCCAACTCCAATCCCTTCTTAACTTAAACGTCTAGCTCCTGTAAAAGACCCAAAGCCACCCAAGGTGTTCAACATGCCCAGAAAATTAAATGAAAACAGCCACGCGCAGATTCGCGCATCCAGGATACAGCCAGTATTCAAAAATTCATAACTAATTGTATGATTATCGGTTTTTCATGATCTTGGTACCGAAATCTTCGTATTAAAACGTACTTTAACTGTTATGAAGACTTTAAAAATTGAGTCCTAGCAGAAGGGCTCCCAAATGACAGATTTCCAAAACCCACGAAATTTTCAGCACAGACCAGATTTGTTCAAGACTCAAAATAAATGATCAAGCTTGATTCTTGTACATTAAACCAACACTTAAACATGTAAAGAAGGCAGGAGATCCCTACCTCGAACGCTAGAAGCAAGCCCGAACATGGAGGAAACCTCAAAGTGCTCCGATCATGATTCTTCTTGGATCGATAGGAAGATCTCGTCGCGTAGAACAACTTTAGTACTTGGGATTTTTCCGAAATCTCATTCTAAGGCGATGAAATCGAAGAGAGAAGTTTGGAGGAGAGGTGAGAGGGAGAGAAAGAGAGTCGGCTGGGAGAGTAGAGAGAGGGAGAGAAAGAGAAAAAAGAATTTTACTTCTCTACACCCCACCCCACCTATTTATACTAGCACCAACACCAATCACACTCACACCCCTCCACTAACAACCTTACCACATTGACCCCAAATCTCCTATTCACATCATATTTCGCATTTCATTGTATAATCTTGCATTAAAATTATTAAAATAAAATACGGGTCTCTACATATACAAAGGAACTAGGTCCTGAGAAATGGCTCGATCGAGAGATGTCGGTATCTGATAGGGGGTCCAACCTTGCACATCACGCCCATTCCATCTGATCTACTACATCCTCAACCAAATTCCCAAAGCTCACTAGAAAACAACCCGCCCTCAGCCAAATACCAATCGCCACAGTCACCAGAGATGGGATATGCAGACCAAGATTCTAATACTCCATCCTAACCTAGTGTGTCAAGTGTAATACCCACTTCTAAAACAACAGCTACTACAGAGGAACTAGGCACCGAGAAGAGGCTCGAACCGGAGATGTTGGCATCCGACAAGGTTACCCCCCAAAGTACCTTGCACACCATGCCCAGTAACCTTTCCCTTCTTTTGTCATTGTTTCACACTCTGATCCACATGTTTTCTTTTCTTTATAGCTCCCAAGAAGGCTAAACCTATTAGAAAGCTTAAGCTTGATCCTTCCTCAAGTGATGAAGAAGTTGATCCTAAAAAGGGAGCTATTGTTCCTAGAGGTAGAGGCTTACTTCTTTCTCTGATTTTCCTTGTAAAGGTTTTTCCTTTGTCTCTAATCCCCCTTAAATCTTAGGAAAAGAGAGGCCAATAGAGAACGAAACAAGAAAGGAATTGCTTCCTTATGTGAGAAGAGAAGACTGCCCAGCAAAAAAAAAAAAGCATGATTGAACTCTCTCCCTCCAAGAAGATAATGACTTCAAATTTGGATATGTATAAATGTTTTATTCCATTTTTGTCTCTTTTTATAGATTCTTGATCCTATAGGTTCAAGAAGCACCTATAGAGGAGAAGTTGAAAGAAAATAGGCTAAGGTGATTTGGACGTGTCTACTGTAGACCAGAAGATGCAATAGTTAAGAGAGCGGATGGGATAGCTCTAGGTAGCAATGCTACGAGGAGGGGTAGACCTAAATTGATATTAGATGCTATTGTGCACAAAGATATGAGTATATTGGGTTTGTGTGAACAAGTGGCCCTTGACATAGCTCAATGGAGGAAACTAATTCATGTAGCTGACCCCAAGTGATTGGGACGTAAGACTCAGTTTGGTTTCGTTTGGTTATAGGTTTAAGAAGCACCTATCAATTTACCCAAAAAAAAGAAACACCTATCAAGAAGTTACCAGATCCATCTATCTAACCTGCTTCTCCTCAAAGGGCTTCGAAGCCTCCTACTCAACAGAAGCCAAACATTCCTTCTTCAGAAAATGTGGTACATAAGGTTGTAGACACCTCCCAAATGGGGCATCGCCATACAGATTGATCGTGTTTGTTTGGTTCCATTCATAAACCAAGATTGTGGATATTCCCATTGCTAGGAACATCGCCACACGATAGCGGTCATCATCAAAATAGAGTTGCCACCTAGTTTATAAAAACTAGAAAAAACAGATAGAGATTTTGGGTTAGGGAGCCAATGGTACAATAAGGGAAAGGTGTTAGGCACCCCTCTTTGCCCAGTCATGAGACTGGCCCATAATCATCCAACATGTGATTAGTACTTGCTTTATTTGACTTTAAACACATAAACTGATTTTAGCCTTTAAACAGTTGATATGGTGAGCTAGAACAGTAATGAAAGCATGCATCAGGAAATAGCATAGAACAAACAGGCTGTCCCAGATAATGGATTCCTTGGCTAGTGAATAGATGTCACGGCTGAGGAATCCTTCTGGCTTGATGTATCAGCCATGGGAACAATGTCCCAGCTAATGTTCTTCCTCACACCAGAGTACGAATAGTTAATAGAAAGAACTAATTAAAAGCAATAGACGAAAATTAAATCAAACCATAGGCCCCTGGGCCTCACCACCTTGATCCCTTAGAGATTGATTGCAATTGATTGCAGATAATAGTGGTAGGTTGCGGTGGTCAACTTCACAAAACCCTAGAACAAAGTGAGTTCTTTGAGAGTTTTCACTCTCGGATGCGGCTACTCACAAGAGGTTAGGGCTTTTGTAGAGGATTGTTAGAAGATGATTTCTGTAGAGTTTGGGGGCGGATCACAGAGTGGAGAGATGTGTCTTTCGGAGCTATAGAGGACCCCTATTTATAGGGTTTCGAAGGACTGATCAAACGGACGAGATTAACCCAATTGATATGAAAGTTTAGGGCTTCAAGACCTTTATGGTAAATGTATTCGTAGCCCCGAAGTAATGGTTCATGGCTGCTAGGGTTTGGGCGAATGGATTGAAATCTGATGAACATTCCAGAATTTGGAAAACAACAATCTGTTGGCCGCCAAATGGATGTCTCAGCCTCTCAATGGATTTTACGGTCGTTAAATGGATTCTTCAACAAAAGGCCAAATTTGTGGGCTTGCTTTGGACACTCCTGAACGCAATTTTGCGTGTTCTTTGGACCGTTGGAAAGCTTATTAAGTTTACTTTCTAACCCAAGTAGTTTGGATCAAATATATTTAGTACATCAAAAGATATGATGATTTTACCCTTAATGGGTCAAAAAATGGATTGTTTTTGTAAAATTCTCGTATCTCCCTCGTTTCAAATTGGTTTAAGGCTTATTATATATCAATAAAGAGGGTTTTCAAAGTACTACAAGATGGTGGAATCCAACCACAAAAATAAGGAAGTTTAATTTATGAAAAATGGGCTAAAAGTAGACTTAATTAAAGATCGACGATGCTACCAAGGCTAAAACACGTGTTAACAAATTTCTATCCATTCTAAGTGTCATTTGGCACTCCTATCACCTGTTCCAAAGTGTTCATAAATCCCTTAAGAGTTCCACAAAGTTCCCATGGCTTTCATGAAGTCAACCACAACAACCACATATTCTATTTATCATTGGAATGGTCACAGGTGGGACTTGAAATAATCATTGAGCCAAATTGGGGTGTTTACAGATGCCCCTCTTCGACTGCACTTGGATAGAACGCGAGGAGTATTCAAGTCAAAGTCAAAGCCATAAAGCTACTTGTAACGGCCCTGATTTTTGGTAAATAAAAATTTCGTTAAATATTTGAATTTTTTTAATTTCTTTTGAAATTCCTGTTTAATTCCTAATAATCCGTCATAATTAGATTTTAGTCCTTTAAAATTATATATCTTGGCTAGAAGTCCTACATGGCAAGTAGAGTTGGAGGAACCGAACTACCAATTCACCTAGTTACAATTCCCTAACCCTAGATGGACCTTTTTGACCATTTTTGAGCCCTATGAACCACTCCAACCATAGTTAAACCTGTTAGACCTAAGGGAATTAATTATTCACCTTATGTCTAGTCTTTTCAAGCCTTACTTACCATTATTACTAGAGAAAATTTTATCCCTTGGGTAATAGGAGTTAGTCTTGCCAATGAAAGCTTTGACATGACAAGATAAGTCATATAAGAATCTTGGACCAAAAGAAGCCATTAGTTTGCTTCCAAAAGAAGTAAACCTAGTCACATCAACCTTTCTTACTACAATTTTCCTTTAACCTTGGTTAATAAAAGTTAGGAAAATTTTTACCCCTTGGATAATAGCAACTAGACTTGCCATTTTGTATTAATATTTGACAAGACAAGTCATATAGGAATCTTGAACCATATGAAGCCCTTACTTTGCTTCCAAAAGAAGTAAGTCTAGTCATATCAACCTTACTTTCCTCTTTACCCATTGGATAATAAATATTAAGGAAATTTTTATCCCTTGGATAATAGACATTTGGATTTGCCAATGAATATATAGATTTGACTAGACAAGTCAAAACCAAATCCCATCACCTTACTTCCAAAGAAAACAAAATTAAATGCCACCCTTTAACTAATAAGCCTAAAATCTAAGTTAGCCACCAAAACTCTTTCTTTGATTTCCTATGTACGTATATTGTAACGCCCCGAATTTTGGGTACGTTAAATAGACATATTATTGATAAAATCAACTAGAGTCTGGCTCATTATTACAACAAAACTCCCACAAGAGTTCAATATTACAAAAGGGAGGGAAACTAGGGTTTCTTAAGTACAGCTCATCTTGCTTCTCCATCTTAGCCAGCTCCTCGGCTCCGACAGCCTCCAAGGTGTACAGCTTACCCTGTTCATCTACAAAGTTTGACACATTATACCAGCGTCGCCACCGATATAATATGTCAGGGTCACCAAAGGTAACACCATGAGCTACAAAAGCTTAGCAGAACAACCCCATACCCGCTAACCCATAGCTTACAGACAATAACAATAACACATCCACAATCGCTAAATAACTATCGTTGGTGTCCAAGATTCTCCGAGTTTCTCCTACGCAACTCATCGTAGACCGTGTCAACATTTTCACATTTCAAATCAACCTTTCCAAAATCATTTGTTTAACTCACACATTTGCATTGGCTCCGTACCGCGAATAACCAAGCTACACACCCAACCTCGGTTCCGCCGCTCCAGGTTCCCGAGTATCCGCACAATGGTTCCGCCGCTCCTGGTTCCCATTGGCACACAATTACATTGGCTCCTCTCCGCGGATAACCTAGCCATATCTCACCATGGTTCCGCCGCTCCGGGTTCCCATGGGAACGCATACACCCTCACAATGGTTCCGCTAATTCCGGATTCCCATTGGAACACACACCTCACACAATGGGCAAGTCCGGCCACATTGCGGTTTTCAAAACATTTCACTCTTTTCAAACACGCCTTTTCATTAACCACACCCTAGGTGTCATGTTTCTACTTCCTCAGTTCTCGTGTCTCGATTACATGCAAAGACTCCGCAGTAGGACAAAGTAAGCATGAAACATTCTAACAAGATCATCCAACTCTATAATATATCACAAGTAACACAATCGATTCATGTATGCAAGTTCATACTCCTTGAAATATCAAAATACGAATACTTCAATTCACATGGTAACGTTTTAACTTCCGAAAACCGTTCTTTCTTAAAGATCAAACAACATACGTTTTATTTGGAATAAGTAAGTAAGTGAGTAAGGATAAACTTAGAGTTAGGGTAAGAATAATCTACCTTGATCCAAAACTAGTCAGGGCCGAATAAGCTAGTTGAAAAATTCTACGGGTGGTAAAACTCGCAATCTGGACTGAACTTTGGACGGCAGTAACTTGGTAAATTTTTGGCCGAATATGATCTTTCTTGGGTCGAAATCGAAGCTCTAGAAACGCTCTACAACTTTCGTGAAGGAAGTTGATCCTAGAAACGACTTTAGGTAGGAGAAAAATGCGGATAAAGGAAGAGACAGTTAGCTGTCTGGAATTTGGAATCCGAGGATTTTACTGAACTTCGGATGATAATATCTTTGTCATTTCTTCACCCATTGGGGTGGTTCTTGGGTCTAACTTGAAGGTCTCGAAGTGCTCTACAACTTTCCCGAAGGGAGTTGATTCTAAAAACTACTCTAAGAAGGAGAAAACTGAGGATCTCCGAAGGGCAGTAGGCTGCCTGGAAAAACAGAGAATGGTTTCTAGAGAGAAGTTGAAGCAAAGCTTGAAGGTGTGAGTTGAAATGCTTGGAATGGCTTCCTATTTATAGGCAAACCTTGGCTCTCTCTCCTCCGTCAATGGCCGCCCCATCCCCCTCTCAAAGTCTCATTTTGACACTTGTCATGAATCTTTGAAAGATCAAGGCCAACCTAGGTTTGCATGGTTAGATTGTACCAAGGATTTTGATTCTTGGAAGATTTGGAAGAGAAAGGATAAATTGTACAAGATTTTGTTTTAAACAAATGTAGAAGGACAATGAAAGAATATATTCTTGGCTAGGAAGAATATTACCCAAAGATATGAAGTACAAGGGAGATCAAACCCAAGTACAACCTAACTTCCTTCTCTCTCTCTCTCTCTCTCTCTCTCTCTCTCTCTCTCTCTCTCTCTCCCTCTCCCTCTCCCTCTCCCTCCCATGCTCTAGTACATACACACATAAATATATATACTACTATGGCAAGAAGTAAATAAAATAATAGTACTTTTGGTATTAGAGATCAAAAGAGATTTGAAAGACTTAAGATTTATCCAATAAACTAATTAATTAGCACATGTGTACAAAGGCATTATTCTAGTCTTCCAAGTACATATATTATATATATCTATGTACCATGTGATCTAGGAAGATCATCTTCCCATTAAACTAATCCAATTGGTACCAAAAACCCCAATAAAGAATAATAACAAGGAGTATTTAGGAATCTTAGGTTTTTAAGTCTACCAAGTACTTACATAACAAAATAAAGGTACTACATCAAATGGGCAATTAGGAAAAAGACTATTTAATTAAACCCTAGTACTTGGTTGAAAGAACAACCTATTACCCAACGGGTAATAAATCCCCTAACTTTTATTGTCCAATGAACAATAGTAATTAGGTAACTTTTATATTAAAATAATATGTACCTTGTCATATGGGGATTAAGAAAAAGACTAAATTAATAACACCATGTACTTGGTTGAAAGATGAACTTATTATCCAATGGATAATAATTCTCCTAGCTTTTATTGTCCAATGGACAATAGTTACTAGGGAAAATTTTATACTAAAATATTCAAAAAGTCTTTAAAGCATTTAAAAAGTCTATTTTTTATAAATACTGTAGCAGTCCGAGCCCGACTGTGGTTCCACCATGGATCACCTCTACTCCTCTGACTCCTTCATCCGCCGTAAAGGAAGTGGGCCCGTTCCACCCGTGCTCGGCATGACCCGAGGCTTATTGGTCGTCGGCCCGCCTCAACATTGCGCCTACAAGATGTGGATGATCTACTCCAGGCTCGGCCTCCACCCGTGTGTGGCTCCATTAACGGTGTACGCCTAGCCCGGTTCGCTTCGGGTTCGGCATATTTTCAAGCTCGGCTACCCTTAAGCTCGACCTCCCCTCGGGTTGCCCAGCCGCCGATAGACTCTCCTGGGCTCGGCCGCCCGCAGCCACATGCCCACCACGTGCAGAGACGGTTACGCCATGGGATAATCATCAGCGCACATGGACCATGCCAGCTCACCCCCTAAAGCGGTTACCAGATCTATCCGGTGACGTCACAATGACGTCGCCTGGCACACGCAGGGCACATGTCAGTGCTTGGAGAGCAAGTTAGGGAGACTCTATAAATACCAAAGGATAGCGCCTTTGGATAGGTACGCCCGAATACACGCAAATACCACTCAAAATCCTAGTCTCTTTGCTCTCTCTCTACACATATTCATCCTCTCGCCGGAGGGCCTTGCCGGGCGACCCCCGGCCAGGTCTTAGTCGTGCGTTCATTGTGCAGGCAAAGCGGAGAAGGCTAAGCAATCATCGAACCAACGGAGGAAGGAACCAGATCGAGGATCACGGGCCACACAATTGGTGAACCCGACGTGAAACTTCTCAGCTTCTGATCCAAACGGCTCAAACCCTACTCCAAACCACCTTCCTCATCCACCAACAGTCGAAAACTCAACCACGATGGGCGGAGATCCACTAGATGCTACCGTTTCGGGGGCCAAAGACGCCAGTGGAAACACAATCCTCCCACCGTTCCCCGAGAGACACATGTCCATCTCCGTCCCACCAAGTTCTAGCCTATCCCCAGTGCCAGACAACATAACGGCGGCTTACATCCGCTTGCTGCAGCGTCGAGACGACGAAAGGGACAACGAACTGGCGGCGCTAAGAGCGGAGGTGGCCCAGATGAAGCAACACTTACAAAACCCAACGCCAACCGCCTCTGCATCTACTGGAGGAAGGAGGCGGAGACGAAGAGGAGCTCCCCCTCCACCTCCTCCGCCTCCCCCTCCTCCACCACAACACGAGCAACCCATCGAAGCGGGCCATCGCGTCTCCGTCAAAGACCGCCTCAGTCTTCCACCAGAGACCGGCGACGCCAGGGAACTTATCCTCTATAAATGACCTACGGTATCCGGAACTCAGCGCTCAAGGTCCCACCGCGAGCGGACCCACACAAGGGACACTGAATCTTTCACAAGTACGTACTAGACTGGTCGCGCGGAGTTCTCTCGCACAACGGCCTCGCGCCGCAGCCGGGACTCCGTCGAGACCAGGCGCCACATCTCTGAACGCCTCGGGGAGATCCCACCTGAAAACCTGGATAAAGACAACTATGCTCGGCCAAATGGGAAAGGCGGACGAATTGAAGGGACGACGAACAGGAACGCAACTTGTGGCGAAAGAGAGAAGTCCGTTGACCACCCCCACAGAGCAACAACAGACCTACGAGACGAGCTCCGCCGCCGAGTACACGAGAAAACCTCGGAAAGAGAAAAAGACTCAAAGAGGACGCGGACGGACGAGCTCGGCAAACCGCCGCGTCCAGGATTTGAGCAACAGCTAAAAGACCTTGGTGTCTCACCCTTCACTTCCCATATTGTCAACACTGTAGCCGAACCCAACTTTCACCTACCAAAATTTACGAAGTTCGACCCAAGCACCTGCGAAGATTACACTCACCTGATCCACTTTTGCCAAACCATCGAACTCTGCACCACCAAGGATGAGATCAAGTGCAAAGCGTTCCCGTCCAGCCTCGGCTCTCTTGGCCTCCAGTGGTTCAACAAATTGCCCGCTGGATCCATACGGAACCTGGCCGACCTTGAACGCGCATTCAACACTCGCTTCATCACCAGTAACAGGACAACCAAGGAGCCTGAATCTTTGTCTCAGATGAGGAAACTACCAAACGAAACACTCCGGTCGAGCGTTACTGGCAGCTTTTCAACGAAATCCCTGGAATCGACGAGTACTGGGCCGCACGCACTTTTAAAAATGGGTTGGAGTCTGGCAGCAAGATACTCGACAAACTGGCTATTCGACCTCCACACGGCATGGGAGAGTTGATGCATGTCATAGAACGGTTTTGTGCCCTGGAAGAATTCTACGCGGACAGAGCCTCTCAAGGGATTCCCAATTCAACAACCCTTATGCCGATGATAGCTCCTCAGCAGCCGGCACCAATTGCTACTCAGCAACCCCAGCAAAAGAAGCACGTCAACAACATCAAGGAGGGGAAGAAGCGACAGCCGAAAGAACACGACTACGTGGCCGAAACCACCCACTTCAAAGAGCCTATTTGGTCGTTCTTAAAGGAGATCATGAGGCAACCGTGGTTCGAGTGGCCACAAGGCAAGCTCGGCACGGACAATGGCCAAGCGGATCAGAACCCAAGGAAGAAGTGCTCGTACCATAACGAGCTCGGCCACTACACGACGGTGTGTGCTCCGTATAAGGCCCTGTTGGAGCGTCTGGCAGCTCAAGGCCATCTCGATCAATACATAGATCGCGCAAAAACACCCGCCCGTCCACCTGCCAGAAATCCCAACCCCAATGAACCAAGGCCGATGATACACGTTATCCACGGCCCGGTGACAAGAGAATCCGAAACACAACTCCGATTGGACCTCGATCGCGCCTCCACTTCTAAACAGGTACTTGCGGTACGACCTGGGTCCAAACGCCCGCGCCCAGAGGAACTACCCAAGTGGACCATCACATTCACCGAGCGCGACCTCGAGTTTGTTCAAACCCCACACTCCGATGCTTTGGTCGTAACCGTACAAATCGGGGTCCACGATGTCAAACGCGTCCTCATCGATCAGGGAAGCTCCGCAGAGGTGATGTACTATGACTTGTTCAAGAAGCTCGAACTCCCAAAGCCAGCCTTACAACCCGCCGAAGTACCACTCGTCGGATTCAACGGCGCACCTGTCTGGCCACTCGATCGAATCTATCTGCCAGTCGTTGTCGGCTCAAGAACCGTGAGCGTCGAGTTCATCGTTGTCAATGTGCTAAGCCCGTACAACGCCATCCTTGGCCGAACGTGGCTACATAGCATGCAAGCCATCGCGTCAACTTACCACCAGGTCGTCCGCTTCATCGGCGCCAATGGCCGACAGGAGGACCTGCGCAGCGATCAGGTGGCCTCTAAAAAGTGCTACGTTTCAGCTGTCCACAATTCCGCGAAGGCCAAACAAGTGCAATGGGTTGAAGTCCCAGACATGGCCGTAATTGATGATGTCGGCCAGAAAGCTGAGGACAAAACAGGGGAAGACTTGATCCCAATGCCCATCAACGAAGACGGTTCACGCTTCTTCCTAATTGCTTTTTCACTCAGCGAAAATGACCAGGAAGAAATGTTCCGCTACCTGAAAGACAACATTGAAGTCTTCGCATGGACCCCCAACGAAATGCCGGGGGTTGACCCAGATTTCATCTGTCACTGCCTCAACATCAAAAACGACGTAAAGCCAGTAGTCCAACGCGCGCGGCGGTCGGCCGCAGAACATGCCGACGCCGTAGTCGACGAAGTGAAACGCCTACTGGAAGCTAACGCCATACAAGAAGTGCAGTATCCAACTTGGCTTTCAAACCCGGTGGTCGTTAAGAAGAAAAACGGCAAATGGCGTGTTTGTGTTGACTACACTAACCTTAACGATACTTGTCCCAAGGATTGGTTCCCGCTTCCAAAGATTGATCAGCTGGTTGACGCCACCGCAGAACATGCTCGACTAAGCTTCCTCGACGCCTACCGAGGCTACCACCAAATAGCCATGAATCTGGATGATATGGAAAAAACGGCTTTCATCACTCCTTGTGGTGTTTTCTGTTATCGTGTCATGCCATTCGGTCTAAAGAACTCTTGTGCCACGTTCAACCGCGCCATATTCAAGATGCTGCACACCCAAATTGGCCACACATTGGAAGCCTATGTCGATGACCTTGTCGTTAAAAGTCAACAAGAGAGCAACCACCTCCAAGAGTTAAAAGAAATATTCGACATTCTCAAATTCTACAAGCTTCGCTTAAATCCTGAGAAATGTGCGTTAGGCGTTAGTGCTGGCAAATTTCTTGGACATCTAGTTACCAGGCGCGGTATTGAAGCCGACCCTAGCCAAATCAAAGTTGTTGCAGACTTACGGCCCCCCAGAACGATCAAAGAGGTACAGCGACTCACTGGGATGGCGGCCGCTCTGAACAGGTTCATCAGCAGATCCTCCGACAAGTGCCACGCCTTCTTCAACGCTTTAAGAGGCAAAAGCCGACGAAGTTTTGAATGGACACCGGATTGCGACAAGGCTTTAGCAGAACTCAAAGCATACCTCAATTCGGCACCACTGCTGGTCAAACCCAAGGAGTTTGAGACCCTCTATCTGTATCTTGCCGTCTCCCCTCACGCTGTCAGCTCCGCACTTGTTCGACGAGAAGCAGCAGATGACATACCCATCTACTTCACAAGCAAGACACTCCTTCCGGCTCAGACACGCTATCTCCCTCTGGAAAAACTCGCTCTAGCTCTCGTCTCCGCCGCGAGAAAATTGCTACATTATTTCCAAGCCCATACCATCACTATGTTAACGGAACAACCTCTTAAAGCCCTCTTCCGGAAGGAGGATCTCTCCAATCGTATCTCTAAGTGGGCCATTGAACTCGCGAATTTTGACATTCGCTTCGAGCCGCGGATGGCAATCAAGGGCCAAGTTTTGGCCAACTTCATTACAGAGCTTACCCCAGAGGATACGGCGGTACTCAATGCACCGCCACCAACCGTAGCCGAGCACAACTCCGCAGACAAGCCATGGCATCTTTTTCAGGGAGACACTTGGAGACTTAACGTCGACGGGGCTTCGAACAGCAACGGCGCTGGTGCGGGAGTAGTCTTGATTTCACCATGTGGGACACTTCATGAAAGTTCTATCACCATCGACTTCCCCACCACCAACAATGAAGCCGAGTATGAAGCGCTTCTCACTGGTCTACGCTCAGCCATCGCGATGAAGGTCACCAACCTTGTTGCCTATTGTGACTCCCAACTCATCGTTAATCAAGTCCTTGGTGCTTACGAGGCTCGGGACCCCGCATGTCAAAATACCAAGCCACCGCAGCCGAGCTTATCTCCCACTTCAACAACTTCAGCATCGAACAAATCAATCGCAAACATAACGCCCATGCCGACGCCCTCGCCGGCCTCGCATCGACATCCAAAGCCTCAAAATTCAGAACCATCAACTTCAGCAGCATTGACAGCCCATCTTTTGAGCCCACCCCAGAAGTTCTCAATGTCAAGCTCGGTCCTAGCTGGATGGATGAGATTGTTGCGTTCCTCCAGCACGACACCCTGCCCTCAGACAAGAAGGAGGCTTACCATGTGCGAAACAAGGTCGCCTAGTACTGGCTCTCCGAGAGCAGCCAACTCTACCGAAAATCCATCTCCGGACCATATCTCCTCGTCGTCCACCCCACTCAAGTACCTGAAATTGTTGTCGAACTCCACTCAGGCAGCTGCGACTGCCACTCTGGCGGCCGCTCTCTCTATTAGGGTGCACTAAGCCAGGGTTACTTTTGGAAGAACATGAAGACAGACTATGAAGAGGTCGTCCACAAATGCCGCTCATGCCAGCTTTTTTCCCCCATCCCTAAACAGCCCCCCTAGAATCTTTCCCCAATCACAAGTCCTTGGCCTTTCGCACAATGGGGGCTTGATATTGTGGGCAAACTTCCAACAGTTCCTGGCGGCTTTAAGTTCTTGATCACTGCAACGGACTACTTCTCCAAATGGGTTGAGGCTGAACCACTTGTAACGACGACCGAGGCCGACGTTCGAAGATTTGTCTGGCGGAACATTGTTACCAGGTTCGGCGTCCCGTATGCCATCGTCTCTGACAACGGAACACAGTTCGTCGGTAAAGACCTCACCAACCTCTGCGCCGAATTTGGGATACGTTTCTTCAACTCCACGCCCGCATACCCCCAAGGGAACGGCCAGGCCGAAGCAACCAACAAGACAGTTTGTGCTGGAATCAAACGCCGGCTGAACTCCAAGAGAGACAAATGGGCTGAGGAGTTACCACGCGTCCTTTGGGCCTATCGCTCTACACCGCGGCGTTCCACCGGCCAGACACCATTCTCAATGGCATTTGGCATGGAAGCCATGATTCCATTGGAGTCTAAGTTTCTAACTCTCAGGACAAAGACATTTGATCCCACTACAAATGATGATGCTGTGGCACAAGAGCTGATCCTGGCTGAAGAAAAGCGTGATGACGCTCGTTTAAAACTTGCTGAGTACCAGCAACAAGTGGCCAAGGGATACAACAGAAGCGTGAGGGTCAAGAAATTCAAGCCAGACGATTTGATCTAGCGAAAAGTTGTGCAAGCCAGCAAGAAAACGAAATTCAAATCCAACTGGGAGGGGCCTTTCCGTATTGTCAAAATTGCTGGTGAAGGTGCCTACGTGCTGGAGGACATGAATGGGAAAGTCCTCACTAACCCATGGAATGCACAGAACCTCAAGAAGGCATATATGTAGAGCGACCCCAACAGCGCGTCTCATGTTCAGCCTCGACTGATTCCTACCTTGTTTTCTTTGTTGGCTTATGCCTAAGTTTTTACTTTTCTACCTGTACTTCGTTTGTTGAATGAAAGAACCATGGTTGAATGAAAGAAACAACTTGTCTGGCAAACAGTTGTCCTTCAGAATTCTAAACTTCATTTTCTTTTACATTTTGTACTTCAGCTAACTTGGCCGGCCGACCACAAACGCTGACCTCAGTCACACCCACAAACGGCTTTTAAGCCTTTGCTTCGGCCATTATTACTGCCCAAAGAAGCAACCAACGGACATCAGGTCCACCGAGCCCAGAGACACACTATATGGCTGGAATTTGGGCTCGGTTCGGCTTGGCAAAACTATGAGGTCGGCCACAGCTAGGTTACACTCACACTTTGGTGAGCAAACCAAACAACCATTACAACACCTTATCAACTTGGCTAGGGGCTAGCATCTTGTCCGAATCCCACAACACTGATAAGGGACACTCAACAAACCTTGGCAGTTAACCAACGCGTCGTCCGCAACATGGCCGAGAAAACTCTCTTCTTCACTGTCCTACTCTACTTTGGTCACGGCTCAGCAGTTACCCATAGCCAGCCATTTCTACATTGGCCGACAACGATGTTACACAGCCGAACCTGGACCAAAGTGGGGGCTACGAATATCTACTTCAAACAAAACTAAACAATATGGCAAGCTCGGCTAGGTAATGAAATATGGCAAACAAGTTAACTACAAGTGGGCAAACAAGTGCAAAAGTGGAGTTATCCCCTAAAAAAGGAAACATCTTGCATTTAAGTTCGGCGAATGTTCACAGCCAACAACATTACACCTGGAATGGCAAAATCCATGCTCGGATCCGTCCAGTCCAAAAATTTCCAAGTACAAGCAAAACAGAAATCAACAAAATACAAGTAAAGGGTGATCGACTACGGTGACCGGCCACCCAAAAACCGGTACCTGCAAGCACGTCCCCCTCAGCCCTGAGCAGCATCTTCAACATTAGCACCAGCCTCGGCAGCAACGCTAACTTCAGATGCACCGATGTTGGCCTTGACCTCGGCGCTTTTATCAACATTCAAAGGATCAGCCTCGGCAGCCACAACAAACTTGGGATCGGCAACACCAGCAGCCTTGTCAGGGCCCTTGCCATCCTTTAACCCACCAGTATCACCCCCGTCATTAGCATCGGCACCATCAAGCGTAAGGTCCTCCACATCGTCTTCACTCTCAGGGTACTCCTCTGGAGGGAGGGGTGCGCACTCCTCCTCGGTGTAAGGAAGAATGAGCTCGGGGGTTGATGCGGCTGGAATTGACTTCATAAAATTAGTGTCGGCTTCGAGTTGCATGGCGCCACAAGCAGCCTTCACGCCATCCTTGTAGCCAGTTCGGTAAGCGATGGGGATCCTCAGCCTGATGGCGTCATTCACCATTGATCGAGCGTCGCGCATGTACTCGGCCCCGGCTCGGTCAAAGCTGGCCTGATAGGCCTTCCCATCCACCTCCTTCATCTTTCTCTTCTCCCTCCTTAGCACCTTGGCCACCTCACGTTCGACTGCCTTCATCTTGTAACGCCCCGAATTTTGGGTACGTTAAATAAACATTTTATTATAGAAAAGGAGCGAGTCCAGCTCGTTATTACATCATAACTCTCATAAGAGCTTTTGAAATACAAAATAGAGTAACAAAAGGGAACTAAGGTTCCTAACTACGGCTCCTCTTGGTAAATAGCTCTTTGAACCTTTCAAGTAACCCAGTGCCCGTTCCACGAGTCATTGCCTCTGTAGTTTGCCATTGCATAAGAGCTGCTTGTTGTTGTAACGCCTCCAAAATTAGGGTACGTTAATGAAGCATTTATTACATAATAAAGAGA
>BPLS01000524.1:239851-251942 GCA_019656275.1 Rhododendron kiyosumense
CTCTACGTTAGAATGATAAGAATAAGGGAAGAAATATCTTCCCAAGATATTTGTTACAACCACTTGGAAAAATCATCACATGCAAGTGAGACCATAAGCCACTTATGCTCCACCCTTAAGTCACACATAAGACCCTCAAACTTCCATTGTATGCAAATCAACCCCGAAAACATATATTTCAATTAAAAGATGAATTAAATACTTTAATATCTGGGTTGGGTATTACAATGATGCTGAGTTTGATCCCAAGCGCTAGGGTTCTTTTGTGTTGGACACTTGCTTCAAAAATTAGTTTTTGTTGTTCCCCAAGGTTACTAACTTATGACTTGATCGCTTTGTGTTCAAGATAAAGTGCAGACCCTTTTGATGCATTTTCTTGCTCATATTTTATTTTTTTTTGCCCAGCCTTGTATTTGAAGAGTGATTTGAATAAAATTGAGTTATGAGAGTTTCTCCCTCCTGGTTCATTGAATCCGCACTTGTTATTTCTTTGAGAATACAAACACTTGTCAATTTTGGATTTTATTTGAAAATGTGACCGAACCTCGAGATAAGGCTGCCTACGTATTCTTTTGCAAAGAAATCAAGTCATGACGTAGTTCAGTGTAGGGTTCACTTGGGTATTGACACTCTCCTTTTGCGCTTTAAATTTTGCTTAGTACCGCCTTTTCAGGTTTTCGGCCTAGCGAGCTCTTTCTTTGATTTTTGTGCCTTAACTTTTGTCTAAGTTGCTCTTGTGAGTTTTCGACTTAGCAGGCTCTTGCTCTAATTTTTGTTTAGGTCTGCCCACCCTTGTAATTTTCAGCCCAACGAGCTTCTCTTAGGGATAATAGCGCTTGAGTTGATCCAAATTAACAAATGTTAAAAATCTACTGCCGTCGAGGTCAATAAATTGCGCTGCTCCTTCGGATAAGATGGTCTTGAGAATGTAGGGTCTGACCCACTTTGGTTGGAACTTTCCCCTTGGATTAACGACAAGTGCTCGGATCTATCAAGTTTCTGGACTTCATTTTCTTATGAACACATGGACAATTCTTTGTTGATAGCCTTGCACATGGTAAAGGGCTCTTAGTCTGTTTATGTTACATTCTGTCATAACTCTTAGCGATGCTTTCTCTAACTCGATGGGGAGAACGACTTCCATGCCGTACACCAAGTAGTAGGGTGTGCCCCTATTGGAGTATGTACGGATGTCTGGTACCCCTAAAGTGCTAGTGGCAATTGCTTGCGTCAGTTCCTTGTCGACTCAGCTATTGTCTTGACGATTTTGTTTGCTGCCTCTACAGCCCCCTTCTGAGATAATAGATTGTCTTCTCAACACCATCGTCTTCTTCTTGTGCCAGCATGCTCCTCGTTGAGGATATGGTGACAAACAAGTAAAGGATCAAATGTTTTTCTAGGACTGGTGGCATTAGAAAGGCCTTTTGACAAAACATCGGCTCGCAAGTTGAGGTCGAATTAGATCTTTCCAAGGAAATTTCATACATCCTTCTCAGATTGCGGAGGCTTTGTTTCAAGAATAGCTTTGATTTTGGAAGAGTCTACTTTGATATCTTGAGCAGTGCCTCATTTTTCTCAGTTTTGCTTAACAGGCTTTGCATCGAGATAAATGGGAATTCTGTGTTCGCGATTTCAGGATCGATTTCGAGCATGTCTACATGGGACCATGCAAAGTCGTCTTCGAATTCTTTGAGTAAACTTATGTATTCTTGGCACTCTTCCGAAGATAACACGGAACCAATTTGAACCATTCGG
Source organism: Rhododendron kiyosumense (assembly GCA_019656275.1). Classification (NCBI taxonomy): domain Eukaryota; kingdom Viridiplantae; phylum Streptophyta; class Magnoliopsida; order Ericales; family Ericaceae; genus Rhododendron; species Rhododendron kiyosumense. The sequence continues at coordinate 241,607 of BPLS01000524.1, forward strand.
GGATTCTCCTCATCTCTCATTGACACACACACACACACACACACACATCTCACATAATGCCATCAAAAATTGGTCATTATGTAGTTTCAAAAATATTTCCTTCTTCGGAACACATTTTCCTCATTAACCACACCCTAGGTGCCATGTTTCTAACTTTCTCGATTTTTGTGTCTTGTTTTCATGCATAGACTCCGTGGTAGGACTTTCCACATAAATAATCATAAATCACTCATGGAAATCTTGAAACTAAACTAGCAAGATCATCCAATTCTATATTATTTAGCATGCTTAAATCACAACTTAAAGCATAGCGCCACATGTACGGACGCCCTTGGAGTGGAGACCACTTATGCTTTATCACACAAAACAAGACAAGAAATCCTAATAAACATGTAGGCATTCTCATAACCATTTTTAAGATCAAAATACAAATGCTTACATTTAAGCGTTAAATTCCTAGCTTTCGAAGTTCGTTCTTTCTTTCTTTGTGGGAAGTTCAATACAACATATGTTTATTGAGGTAAAAGGCATTTATTCAACATGTTTATACATCTTTTAGCAAAATAAATTTACTAACTATCCTTCATGCTTTTCAAACATTTTAAGTAATTAACGAACTTTATATATACTTAGTGAAAGTATGTAGCGATTTTGTACGTATACGAACTTTATACTTATAGAGAGTGATTAGGAGTATTCTACTGTGCTTCTTGGCGGTAGTGACGGCTACGGAAAGCGAGTCGGTGGTCGGACGGAGTAACTTCTTACGGTGGTCTTCTGGTAGCTTCGAAAGAGAAAGAATTTCTCTCGAAACTAATTCTTGACTACACTACCTAACTTTTTGGATCAAGGGGGTGGCCGAACGGTGGTTTTGTGGTGGCCTAGGATGAGTTTCTTGAAGAACTTAGGAAGAACTTCAAGAAACACAAGAACAAAGTAAGAACAAGGCAAGAATACAAGACTTTCTAAGAGAGAGAAGTTGCAAGGTGAAGGTGTGAGTTGAATGGAAGGTATGGGGTGCTATTTATAGCCGAAATTTGGCTCCCTCTTTCTCCCCCATGGCCGGCCTCTCTCTCCCTATTTTTCTCACTTTTTTGCTCCATGGACTTGTCATTTCAAGCATGGCAAGCCTTCCATGCATGCCAAGCAATGCCATTTCCATTTTAGGTCAAAGTCTAGGTTATCTTGAAGGGTTTTAAGGCTTGTCAAGTCTATTGGGAGGTTGCTTGCAAGGAAACACAAAATCATTGGCTAACTTTGTACTTTGAAAGACTAGAAATGGGTTGGCATGGTCATAAATAGGCTTAAGACTATAAGGTAGCTTGTTAGAGTGGACAAAACACATGCACACATTCCACCTCTCTCCCTCTCATTCGGCCCCTTTCTCTCTCTCTCTCTCTCTCTCTCTCTCTCTCTCTACTACCTATGTGTGTGTATATATATATATATATATATAAGTCTAAGAATATATATGTTTAAGTATACTAAAGTACAAACTAGTCCAATTAGGTCCATGGAAGAGAATAAAGGCTATGGGTTTTCAAGTGACAATTCAATGGAAAGAACATGAGTAAAACTTTCCTAAAAAGCATATATGTACATATAAACATATATAGACATGCTTATAATAGGCTACGAGGTGTATATACCTATATATAAGCACATATTTGTACTTAGAGAATCTAGTAAAGTAACTTTGGTGGTAATTTACGGTTAGGCCTATTAGTTTTAGGCTTGTAAGTATGGTAAGACTAAGGTTGCTTCTTTTGGAAGCAAAATGATGGGATTCTTTGCATGACTTGTCTTGTCATATACTCCCTCCGTCCCAAATTGATTGTCCAGTCCGCAAAACGGAGTGTTAAAAATAATACAATTTTTGCAAGAAAAAATCAAAAGTTTTTCAACAACTTACTAGATATCAATGAGAATTTTTAATTTGTGAAAAAAGTTTGAATTTTTTCTTGAAAAAATTGCATTATTTTTAATACTCCGTTTTGCGGACGGGACAATCAATTTGGGACAGAGGGAGTATATACATTCATTGGCCAAGCCTATTAACTATTTTCAAATGGACAATATTTCCCCAAACATTTATTGACCAATGGGTAAAGGATTATTGGTGAAAATTATGGCTTGAAATGACTAAACATGTGAATAAAAATGATTACTTCTATGGTCTAAGGGTTCAATAGGGTTTGGAGGGGTTCATAAGGCTCAAATATGGTCATAAGGCTCAAATATGGTCATAAGGGTCCAACTAGGGTTAGGAGAATGTAACTAGGTCAAATAATAGTTCGGTTTCTCCAACTAATTGATTAGAACTCATTCTATTTGCCCATTAGGACTTCTAGTCAAGTAATATAATTTTAAGGACTAATATTTAATTATAATGGATTATTAAAATTTTAAAAGAAATTTTAAAAGTAATCCAAGTAATAAAATAATAAATTCAAATATTTAAATGAATTTTTATTTATCGAAATTCAGAGTCATTACAATCTATCCCCCTTAAACAATTTCGTCCTCGAAATTAGGTGCATGCTTGGATTCGACCAGGTGAGGATAATTTGCCTTCATCGTTTCCTCCCTCTCCCATGTGGTTTCTTCAGATCCATGGTGCTTCCATAAGACTCGTACCAGTTTGACTGTCTTATTCCAGATGATCTTCTCACTTCGATCTTGAATCTCTATTGGTTCGTCTTCGTATGTCGCGTCTTCTTCGATGGAGATGTCTTCCCAATTGAGAACATGCATGGGTAAGGCGAGATACTTGCGGAGCATTGAAACGTGAAACACGTTATGTACCCTATCTAGCTGTGGTGGTAGTGCTAGACGATACGCAACCTTCCCGATTTTCTACATGATGTCGAAAGGTCCGATGTAGCGCAGCGATAGCTTTCCCTTTTTTCCCGAATCTAATAACCCCTTTCTTTGGTCTGATCTTCAGGAACACACGATCTCTTACTACAAAGGTTAATGGTCGGCTCCTTTTATCTGCATAGTTCTTCTGTCGACTTTGAGCGGTCTGAATCCTTTGTCTGATGATTTTGACCTTCTCGGTGGTATCACATACAATGTCTGGTCCAATTAACTCAGTTTCCCCAGCATCTATCCAACAGACTGGAGATCGACAGAGTCGACCATATAGTGCCTCGTACGATGCCATCTCGATACTAGCTTAGTAGTTGTTGTTGTAGGCAAACTCTACCAAGGGTAAGTGTTGCTCCCAGCTTCCAGAAAAATCTAAGGCACAGGCTCTTAGCATGTCTTCCAGTGTCGAATTGTCCTCTCTGTTTGTCCACCTGTTTGTGGGTGGAAGGCCGTACTAAGCCTTACGTCTGTTCCCAATGCCTTCTGCAGTCCTTTCCAAAAGCGTGATACGAAACACAGATCTCTGTCTGATATTATCGAGATAGGTACTTCGTGTAGGCGTACAATCTCTCGAATGTATAGCAGGCTCAGCTGTTCCACATTTTCTGTCATCTTAACAGGTAGAAAATGCGCAGATTTGGTGAGTCGATCCACAATCACCCAAATGGCAGTGTTGGACTTAGTAGACCTTGGTAATCCAGTTACGAAGTCCATTGAGATGTGCTCCCACTTCCAGGTCGGTATTGGTAAGGGTTGAAGGTCTCCTCCAGGTTTCTGGTGTTCAGCCTTGACTTGTTGACACACTAGACACGTAGACACAAATTGAGTAATGTCCTTTTTCATTCCTTCCCACCAGTACATTCTCCGCAGGTCATGATACATCTTTGTACCACCAAAATGAACTGCGAAGTTCGAATGGTGAACTTCTCGAAGCACGGCTTCTCGGAGGGTTCTAATATTGGGTACGAACACCTTTCCCTTGAATCTCAGACTGTTGTCCTTCTCGATTTTCCATCCTGGTAGCGCCTTCCCTTCTCTGATTCGATACCAAATGAACTCGCAATCTTGCTCGAAGGTTTAGGCCAGGAAAATTTCTCAGTGAAGCGCTGATTCTGCAACGAGAGCATACAGACATGCGTTCCCATTCTCTGAAGATGGTCGCAAGTTGAACTCGTTGAGGGTGTCTACCATCTCCCATTCCTTAATGGCAGTCTTGACTTTTTGTGCCCTGTCCTTACGACTCAGAGCGTCAGCTACCACATTGGCCTTGCCGGGGTGATATTGTAGCGTAAACTTGTAGTCCTCTAGGTATTCCATCCATTGACGCTGCCTCAAGTTTAACTCCTTCTGAGTGAAAAGATACTTAAGGCTCTAGTGGTCGGTAAAAACTTCAAATTGTTCTCCCCACAGGTAGTAATGCCAAGATTTAAGGGCGAATACTACTGCAGCCAATTCTAAGTCGTGAGTGGGGTAATTCTTCTCATGCGGTCGAAGTTGCTGGGATTCGTAGGCTACAACTTTTCCATTCTGCATCAGCATGCATCCCAAGCTGTCTCTTGACGCGTTGCAGTATCCCGTATAATCGACACCCCGTTCGGGAATGATGAGTATCGGTGCACTGGTTAGTCTCTTTTTCAATTCTTGGAAAGACTTCTCGCAAGCTTCATTCCAATACAGCTTCACTCCTTTCTGAGTCAGTCTCGTCATTAGCTTGGCTAGGATTGAAAAGTCTTGGATAAATCTTCAGTAATACCTAGCCAATCCTAGGAAACTTCGGATCTCGAATACAGAGGTCGGCCGTTTCCAATTCAGCACTGCTTCGACCTTGCTTTCGTCCACTGTGATTCCATCCTTGGATACTACGTGCCCCAAGAACTTAACCACTTCTAGCCAAAATTCGCATTTACTAACCTTGGCATACAGTTGGTTATCCCAGAGTACTTGTAGTGCCATCCGAAGGTGTTCTTCATGCTCCTCCTTATTGGTAGAGTATATCAAGATGTTAACAATGAACACCACTACAAATTTGTCCAAATAGGGTTGAAAGATCTTGTTCATGAGACACATGAATACTGTCGGAGCATTGGTCAGTCCAAACGGCATTATTACAAACTCGTAGTGTCCGTATCTGGTGCAAAAGGCTGTCTTGGCAATGTCCTCATCCCGAATCCTTAGCTGATGATAGCATGATCGGCGAACAATTTTCGAGAAGCAGGTTGCTCCTCCTAATTGATCATATAGGTCATCGATCCTAGGCAATGGATATCGGTTCTTAACTGTGACTTGGTTTAACTTCCTATAGTCTATACACAGTCGAAGTGTTCCTTCTTTCTTTTTCACGAACAATGCGGGCGCTCCCCATGGTGATGTATTTGGTCCGATGAATCCTTTGTCTAGCAGTTCTTGCAATTAGGTCTTGAGCTCCTTTAGTTTTGCTGGGGCCATTCAGTATGGTGCCATGGAAATTGGAGCAGTTCCTGGTTGAAGTTCTATAGAGAAGTCTTTCTCTCTTTGGGGTGGTAAGCCAAGAAGTTCTTCTGGGAAAACATCGGCATATTTGCAAACGATGTGGGTTAATCCCAATTCCATCCTATCGGCTTCTTCCATTTGGAGACTAGCTAGCCATCCAAACAATTGATTCTGCCACCTTGATCTTTTCATTGTCGAACTCGTCGTTTCTCTATCCCCTTTAAAATGGAAATGAGTCCCTTCTAGGGTGTAAGCCGTCAATGTCTTTTGATGATAGTCTACAATTGCTCGATGAGCCGATAGCCAGTCCATTCCCAAGATTACGTCGAAATCTGCCATGTCGATTACTCTTAGGTCGCAGGTCAGGCACAAGTTGGCTACTTCTATCTCGCACCCTCTACATACTAGACTAACAGCTATACTTCCCCCCAACGGCGATGTTTCATTCGTACTCGTGTTTTGGGGTTCTGTTTCTAGTGCTAGAGCAGTTACGCAGGTAGAAGATATAAATGAATGCGATGCACCAGAGTCAAACAAGGCTTGGATGCAGGTACTATATAGTAATAGCGTACCTTGGATCACAGAGGGATCCGTCTCTTGCTCCTCGGTTTGCAGCGCAAAGATACGCCCTCCAGTGCCTTGCTGAGTTCCCATGGGCTGCTTCCCTTTATTCTTCCCATTCTGCTGCTATGCTGGGCCTCTAGGGTTTTGCTTCACGAAGTTGATCTACCCAGGTTGTTGAGCCTTCTGGTTCCCAAAGCTCCCGTTCCTCTCTTTTAGGGGTTGGGGGCACTCACACTTGTAGTGTCCCATAGCCTGGCAGTTGAAGCACTAGACTGTTGCTCTGTTTTGGCCACCCCTTTGCAGTTCACCAATCCCTGGTGTGGTAGTCTTCCAAGGTTGGTTGTTCTAAGCTGAGGTAAAGGGTTTGGTAGGGTAGGGTCCACGGTTATTGTTGGATGGTTGGGTCCGGATTGGTCCGCCGGTGTTACCAGTCACCTTCCTCCATCGAGTTTTGAAGTCTGTCCCCTCACTCTTTAGCCGAAGAGCACACTTCACGACCTCGGTGTAGGTGGAAAAGGCTTGAGCCACCACGGCCCTCCGAGCAGTTGTCAGCCCCCATTCGAACCTTTTAGCCTTTTTGTCTTCGGTTGCGATGGCAGTTTAGGCGTAACGAGATAGCTCCTCGAACTTGGTTGCGTACTGGTAAACGGTCATCTTCCCTTGTTTCAGGTTTAGGAATTCCTGTTCCTTGGTTAAACGGAGGGGCGTGGGAAAGTACTTGTCGAGAAACAGGGTCTCAAACTCGTCAAAAGTCATGGCATCGACGTCGTGGGTTGCCTCCATCATGTCCCACTAGTAGTGGGCTTCACCCTTCAGCTGGTAAGTGGCTAAGGCCACTTGATCTCCATCCTGAGTAATCCCTAGGGTTCGGAGGATCATCTTGACCTTGTTTAGCCATGTCTCGGCCACGACAAGGTTGGTATCTCCATGGAAGGTTGGAGGTCGGCGTTTGCAGAACTCGTTCATTGCTTTGAGTTCGGGTCATAGGTCCGTCGTTATGGTTCTGGTTTTGGTAGTAAGCGTTCAAGGCAGCGACGAACGCTTGCATGATTTGGGCTAGGTCGGGGTTCGCGCTAGAGGTTCCTTCATTTTTGTACCCTATTCCACCGCGTCGGTTCACCATCTACGAGTAAAAATTGATAAAGGGGGAGTTTTAGTTTAAAATTTTCCTTTTGCTAATGGTATAAAGCAATGGATCACGTAATATGCAACAGTACTCTTTAAATTAAGCAAGCTTTCATAGATAAAAGAGAGATACAATCTTAGCATAGAGTTCTACTACAAAAGGCAAGAAGGGATAAAGATAGATTCCTAAGACAAGTTGAGACGGTCCTACATACTACTGCATAGTCCTACAAGTTAACACGCTTTATTCCATGCTACAGTACTCTATCCTAGGGTAGTTTGACTCCGAACACCTCCCTCAGCCACATCTTGTATTCTCTTTCGGCAGCAGTCTCGGCTCGAAGAACATACGCTCCTGTCCGAGCAGTTCTTCCTCAGACCAGATGAGTGGTTCTTCCAGTGGTTCTAGGTAGTACTGGGAGAGGTTCATCATTACAGCCTCTAGTTTTGGGTCAGAAATAAAATAGTCGAATGGTTGCTCGAAACTTTCCACAGGTGGTGCAGGGACTTGGGTAGGTGGAAAGCTTTCGGGGACTGCAACTGGTGGGGGTATCTCCCAAGTGATTGGAACTTCATAGAGCTCCATGTCATCACTACAACAAATTTGCCTTTTGGCGACAAGGATTGGCGACATAACAATATACGCATCGCCGTTGGGTATGTATTGGCGATACACTTTGATGTTGCCAATAGTTTTCACATTCGGCGACAAGGATTGGCGACACAACAAAAAGTGTGTCGCCGTTGGGTATGTATCAACTACACAGTTTGATGTTGGCAAAAGTCTTCACATTCGGCGACGCAAGTTGCATCGCCGAAAGGCAAATTTTTTGGCGGAAATATTTGTCGCGTTCAACTTTTCTTCTGGCGTAAGCCAAAATGTTTCACAATGTCTAATTTTATTATGTCATTCATATTTTAATAAACTTCGATACGATTATTTCGTGGATCTCAATAAGACAAAACCATTTTAATAATCGAGACCATTGATTTCATTGTGCTTATTGATAAAATAATTATCGTAAAAATTTGACTCAATCAGGTTTAGAAAGCTTCGTGCATTGGTACGCAAGTTGGTTTTTAGATGATAGTTATCATCTGATCAAATGTGTAGCGATACCCGATCAACTTCATTCTTGGTAAGATTGATAAACTCCATAATATGTAAAACATAGACAGTTCAGATCGCAAAATAAAGTCTCTGGTAGGGGTCGGGTCTTGCAATATTATACTTTAATGACCAAGATGCATCAAATGTTGTCCAATCAGGCGATTGCTGATATTCTATGATCTCCAATTTTGGTGACAACAACGGAATCCGTGAGACGTGAAATGCTAACGGTTCAGATCGACCGCTATAAAAATTGAGTTGGTAATGACCTTTAAATTCTATATATTCAATGTAATTGTTAACAAACGAAGTCTTGTACTATACTTAAATATAAGATAGTCATTTGACCGTGACATAATTAGGATGATCCAGACCGTTGATTTTATTTTTCTTGTTGTTTATGTCATTCCTGTAAAAATTTGTCTCAATCGGGTTTAGAAAGCTTCTTTATCGAGACACAATTTGATTAACTGAATGGGTTTTTCTATCCGATCAAGTATGTAGCGATACCCGATTAATTTCGTTGTTGGTACGAATGATATACTCCATAATATGTAAAAGATGGATGGTTTGATCGAAAAAAAAGACTCATGTGGGGGTCGAGTATCGCAATCTTATAGTCTAATGCCTCGAAATGTACCAAATGTTATCCGATCAGGCAGTGGCTGATATTCGATGATCCTCGATTTGGGTGATAATGATGGAATCAATAAGACATGAAATCCTAATGGTTCAGATCGGCCACTATTAAAATATAATTGACTAATTAAGTTTAGAATTTGTCCGTACTGCATGTGATACGAGGGTGCTTAATTATTTTGGTGTTAATTCTCCAAAATAATTGAAATCCCAAATCTATTGGGCGCCATTTTTTTTTGTTTTTTTACAAGTTTGGCGCCACGTTTCGCGCCACGTTTTTAAGCAATGCATCTCAAAACGACGTAGTATCAATGACTGTTACCACTGTACTTCTTTTTTTTTTTTTTAATTCCAGGTTCGGATATAAAGAGAGAATAAGGAGCCAACGCCTCTTATACTTTCTGTTCATTCACTCTGAGATGATGCAGCCACTCTGTCCCTAGATCTCGTTCCCAGGTCTCTCTCTCTCTCTCTTTCTCTCTCTCTCTGTGCTTCCTTCCTTCCTTCTTGATTCTCTCTATGAAGAACATCTATTGATCGATTTTCAGTTTACAATTTGGACCTAGAATTGGGGCAAAATTTTGGGGCTTTGCACGGTGGCGGGTGGTCGTCGGTGCAGCGTTTGACTAGGAGACACGACGGGTTGGATTCCTTGACCTTTCGCCGCCGTGCATGGGTATAGTGCGTTGATTTAGATTCAGACCTTTGACAGGAACTTCAATACTCTCTCTCTCCTGATTCTCTTTGTGCGAAGAAGACCCATTTGCGTATAACTTTGTGCTGATAGGTTGTGTTTTCTTCTTGTTTTGGCAAAGGCCTGTCGTAATCCTTGTTTGAGCTTTATCAATCTTCACAGTTACCAAAAGAAAGGGGTAGCTAGGCTTTTGGTTTTTTCAAATAATTTTTACTGAAAGGTGGAAGAAAGGGGTAGGGTTGTCGGTTTTCTGTATTTTTTAACTGAAAGGTCGAAGAGAGGGGTAGGGTTTTTTTTTTTTTTTCATATTATTTTAACTAAAAGGTGGAAGAAAGGGGTAGGGTTTTGGTTAATCCCAAAAAGTTGGTATATTTTGCCCAAAAATAGGGTCGTATCAGTTTGTGGCTTTTTCCTAATTCTAACATTACCTATTTCTTTAAGTTCTGGCTTTTACCTAATTTAGAGTTGAGTTTTTTATGAACTTGGTTTTGTCTGGTGTGCTTTTGCAGTTTCAGTTGCTATTCATGCTTTTGCAATTTTAGTTTTAGTTGCTATTCATGCTAATGAGCATTAGCCTATTTTTGTGACTTGGTTTTTGACTGGTTTTGAACCACATTTTGAGCTTCGTTTGTGACTTGGCTTTGAACTTATCAGACCTTAGCTTCATTTTCTGAATTGCACTATAGCGAAACTAAATCATGTTGGCATTTTCCTAGCCAAACTTTGATTTTTAGAGAAAAGAAAAAACAGAAAATGGAGAGGCATTGGACTGCCTATTCAATCGGCAGAAACAGCAAGAACAGGGGAGGAGTATATGTCCTCTCTGGAAAAAGCAGGGGAATAAAATGTGAAAGGTGGGGGCT
>BPLS01000524.1:266942-278051 GCA_019656275.1 Rhododendron kiyosumense
TTTTTGCTATTTGAATATCAATTAAACAATGTTGATCCTTATGGATCTAAACGAAACGAGGAAACGGACACATCAAGTGGTGCTGGATGCCAAGATATAATATGCTTCATTCTGTTATTAGATTTTTCTGGTCAATTCTGGTTTGAAGAAAAAATTTCCCCTCCATAGGAAAGAGGCATATGATGGTCAGGAACTTTATGTCTTGAGTTCTTTGATTAGTCAATCGTTGAGTTGGACTGAATGGCTGGGCCACTGCTTCTCTTTCGTGTATACTTTTGCGTGCGTGTGTGAGCTGTTTGATAAGAGGGTACCCAATATGACATCTGTATCAAGAATACCAATTTTATGATCCACTAACAAATTACTGACAGATCTCATTTCTTTTGCAAATTGTGATATCTATATCTTCTTTAGCAATATGGCGACATCAGAACTCTATACACTGCTTGTAAACATAGGGGCTTTGTGATGATATCTTATTACGATATCCGTGCTGCTCGAACTGCTATGCGGGCACTGCAAAACAAGCCGCTAAGGCGGAGGAAACTGGACATCCACTTCTCAATTCCAAAGGTTCTAAACAAACTGCCAGTATATGTAATTCAGCTTTAGTTCACTGTTTTTATATCATTCTTGCCAATTTTCTTCTTTTTCTTGCCTGGCATCACCAGGATAACCCATCAGACAAGGACATTAATCAAGGGACTTTAGTAGTTTTTAATTTGGATCCATCAGTCTCCAATGATGACCTTCGTCTAATATTTGGGGCTTACGGCGAGGTCAAAGAGGTGATGAATTATTGCTAACCATTGTTGTATTTGTTGTTTGCCGTTGATTTATTCTTTCGGGTGTGCTCTTGTAATACTTGGCTGACATCTGAGCAAATTTGGTCTTCATTGTACAAGCAGATAAGGGAAACACCACACAAGAGGCACCATAAGTTCATTGAATATTATGATGTTAGAGCCGCAGAAGCAGCACTTAGGTCCTTAAATAGGAGTGATATAGCTGGTAAACGCATAAAGCTTGAACCTAGTCGTCCTGGGGGAGCACGTCGAAAGTGCGTTTCTTACTTTTTAATTCTTTCCTTTAAATTAGTAGGTGTTAAACTTTTGCACTTTCTTTACTGTATTAGATGTTCAAGTTTTACATTTTTCTTCATTTGATTCAAGTCTGCTCCCCCCTGCAACATATTTTGCTAATTTGATTTTACCATATTAACTGCTTCTTGGCACCTTTACTGCTTATTTAGTGCTTCTGCTTGGAACCTTGAACTTTGCATCTAATATAATGGTGCTGGTCCTCCTCCTTTGCCGAGTAAATCAAAATTTTCTTCTGGAGATAATGTTAAATTAACATGAAGCGTTGAAAGGTTTGTGGCTGCCAAAACAAGACAGAAATCTTCAATGGATGGCAATTGCAATATATGAATATCAAGAAAGAACTTAATGGTGAAGTGATGGATTTTAAGAATTAACTAAAGAATAAGAAATTAAATGAGTTTGAATGCTCTTGGAGGGAGATTAGAGTATACAACAGAAGAATCATTCTTCCTGTAGTTTATGACTGGTGCTCTTTATACGTAAGGTTTTAAGTTGACAGGGATTCAGGGAAGGTATTGAATTATTCACTTATTTGGGAGGTATTTCTGCAGTTCTATCAGGGGACGCTTTTTATTGGTAGTGGGGTCTCTGTCGGTTGCCTATGTAGGCAAGGACACTGAAATGCAATACAACGCCATCAATTTGAATTGATATGCAAATTCTTTAAAAAATGAGGACAAAGTACTTCAGGACGCGTTTAAAAAGTATATTTTTATATTTTTAAAAAGTATACAATGTTTGAATAAGAAGATGAGGCTCTAGCTATAATAAACACTGCATATATGCCTTTATCCAGATACATACCATTCAAACATTCGCAAAGGTGTTCCAAGAAAAAGTTGTTTCGTCTTTGCAATCTACCTATGATGCACTGACACTCCTAGAGGTCGCCCTATTGGCGTGTCCAGACACAGGTACACATGGGGGACACAGCTAGAAATGTGTCCGACATGCCACATGTCGTGTCCATTAATTTTATTTTACTTTTGGAGCGGGACACGGTTGGGGACACTTGGGTGACATAGGTGGGACACTGATGGGGACATGACGGGGGTGCATCTATAAATTTAAAATTTTTTTTTGGGGGTAAATAAGTTATACTTCAAGTTTTGGGTTAAAACGTATGTAAACCTATACAAAAAACAGATATCAACTTATTAAAACCCTAATGGGCTTATCCTAACAACATCGACAGCTCCTGTCTCCTCTCTCATGATGAAATCTCCCCTTTGCTCTCTCTCTCTCTCTCTCTCTCTCTCTCGGTATTTATACATGTATATATATGTGTGTGTGTGTGTAGTATACTGGTATGGTTTGTATGTATCCATTTAAATTTGGAAAAAAATTAGAATATATATATATATAAATAAATGTACACATGGCGTGTCCCTTGCCATGTCCGTATCTCTATTTTTTAAGAATTTCCTTGTCCCGGTGTCCATGTCCGTGTCCATGCTACATAGCAATCTACCGACCATCAGCTACCAGGCAAAAATAACACTTCCCCAAGTTTTAATTAGAGCCTACTTTTTGTGACACCCCTGACGTGTCCTGCAAGTTTCAATGTGTTTCAAGAGTGGCCTTGCATGTCCTGTTGTTCTAGAGAGTGTGCAAAGTGTCGAAATGAAAAGAAAAAAGAACATGAGAATGATAGGACTTTTTTGATTTGAGTGCACAACCTTAGAGACCTGTTTTGTCTGCCACTGATATGTGACCTCTGGCGAGATATCTGCAAAAGGAGAAACTTCGAGAGTGTGTCAAGTCCGATACAAGCTAATATAGACATCACATTGAAGTTGTATGCTTGGTATTCAAAGATGAACTCAGGCTTTTCTTATGAATGAGTGCAAGGACGGACGGATCTTAGTTGCAGGAACCTTCAACTATGCCCACATTTCTTCGACGGAAACGCGCTTCTGTGTTCCCGTCGAAGGAAACTCCAAGAAACTGGTCCCAATGACGACGGGAACTCGTTCCTTACCTATACGGGAACTTACACCAAAAAATGGTTGAGAGACCTATGATTCAAGCTGCAATTGGTACCTTTAAAGTTGTTTTGTTCTTGTTGGTGTGCACATCTGATCTTAACCTTCTAGAGTCATACTAATGCCTTTAACTTTTATGGCTTTAACTTTTGTGCCTACTTAATATGCACAAGAACTCTATTGTGTAATCATGTGCTACAATAAAAATGTTGAAATATAACTAGAAACTTATAATTTTAATAGTAATATTTTATGTGGTAGAATAATATTTTTATATTGACATTTAACAATATAAAATTCCAAAATATATTTATAATTTTAATAATTTTTCCTAACCGCTCCCAATGGCGCTCCCACACTTCTATGATCATCCACTCCCCCATCCCCGCCCCCGCTCCCGCTTCGTGTAACTTAGGGACGGATTTGGCTGGTTAAATATGCTTAAAACTCTAATTGGATCATTATTAATCTGGTGGGATTACATATTTCTTCATATTAGTCCCGTCAAACAAAACTGGTATCTAAGGTTGAAAAGCATTTTGTGGATGAGCAATACTACTGGCACCGCATTTCGACACTGGATTTTATCCATAGACAAAGTGTGGTGGGCTCCATGCAAACACTTGTGTGAGGACCACCACACTTGTGTCTTCGGAGTAAAAAATGCGGTGTCACTAGACTTTCCCTTTGAGTGTTGTTTTATCTCAGTTTTATTGATGTGACAATAGTTAGGATGGAGCCTTCCTCTAGAGTTCTTTAGGAGTTGTCACCTTTGTGATTGAGATATTCTAAGAAGAAAGCTTTGCAGCAACCTTGGTAGAGTTTTTCAGTCATTTAGCCACTCACGTCTCTCTAAGTTGCAGAGCTATCATGTAAAACGTGTCTGCTATGAGTTGAATTTAAACCCACTGGATTTGAAGGTAGAAAACATGCGCTCAGTTTAGTTTGCATCAAATGGGAGGAGTGGTAAAAGTTACCTTGTCGATATGTATTTATATATGAAACTCTAATGGAAGCATCAGAAAGAAAGTTCACAAACTTCCTTTTCTGCCCAGCTAGGATGAGACTTAATGCGAGTAATTATTATGCCCAAGGACAAGAGAAACCTGAGTAAACAAATTAAGGTGGTGTTCCGGTTTCTAAAAAAAGAACTTTTTGGAAAAGGAAGGTAATTTCAAGCTCAAAAATCATGTATTTACGTAAATAATTTTCCTACTAATATGGATCTTGTTTGATAGATTTCATTGAGTTCTTTTATACGGTGCAAAAAAAATCAAAAAATTATTTTTCATTTTCATTATATTTGAGTTTAAAAATTGAAGAAAAAGAACTTTTTTAAAAAGAAGGCTTAGTGGAACACCCCCTAAGCTTCAGTGGCAAAAGGGTAGGTAGTGCAAGTTGTACTATTAGTATCAGTGATATGACATAAGTTGGCCAATTCCGAGTCCATACGGAGCTTTACTCCGGCTTTAAATGGGTCCCCCCGCTGGTGGGCAATGGGATTGGTCTCCCGGGATTAGTCGAGATCTGTGCAAGTTGGCCCAGACACCGTAAGAGGAAAAAATCGATTGGCCAATGCTGGTACGTAGTGTGGGTGATGGAATTCTGAATATTAGGTCAGATATTAAAACATCAGATAGTAGGATGAATGGCTTTGGAATGCCAAGGAATAATTGATGTAAATGCCTCGTCTTCATTCTTTTCTGGTTCTTAATCTCTGTACAAGTCATTGTCATGCCTTTATTTGTTTTTATCTGCTGCTGTTCCTTCCCAGGCACCATGTTAGTATCTAATTTGTCTTCGCCTCATTGTTGAACTCAAAGATGGTTTTGTATTTTATATCTAGATTTGTTAAATTCCTCTCTCTCTCTCTCTCTCTCTCTCTCTCTCTCTCTCTCTCTCTCTCAAATCGTTTGACTGATTTGTGCAACTTTTGTGTTGTTATGGTATTGTATCTTTAGCTTTATGTTGCAAATAAACCAAGAGCTTGAACAAGATGAATCTCTGAGTTTCAGACATCAAATGGATTCCTTAATTACCAACTCCCCTCCAGGTAACACCTTTAGAAATGGTTTTTGCCAGTGTTTGAGCTCATACATATTTTGTCTTTTTCATTCCAAGTTTGGCCTAACTTTTGCTTGTGTTTTTTTCCCTTGTGCCATTATCTTTTTCTGAGCTTTTTTCTGAATTTGGTTCATATTTGTTTCATAATATGATTCTTCTCTGTGTTACCATATTCTCTGACCATAAGCTAAAAAAAAGAGAGCATTAATTGGGTTATGATTCTTGGTCTTCTCTATTTTAACTGTTTCTTCTTGTACAAGCTAAGTGCTGCTCGCATCCCTGGCAGGTAGCTGGCCGCAGTTTGGCAGCCCTATAGAACATAGTCCTCTCCAAAATCTTGGCAACTCCCCTGGCTTCAAGTCTCTGAGTCCAACACTTAGCAATAACTTGCCCGGCCTATCTTCAATTCTGCATCCTCGGATACCAAATTCGGCAAAAGTGGCACCTATTGGGGACGGAAGAGTTGCCCATGTGGAGCATAAATTCCCAAACACAAATTCCAATCATATAACCGCTTTTCATCAGTCTCACTCATTGCCAGATCCAAAGCTGAACCATTATTCAGGGACCATGTCCTCCTTTGGTGGCACTTCAAGTTCCAATGGTTGTGGTATTGAAACATTGTCTGGCCCACAATTCCTTTGGGGAAGCCCCACCCTTTATCCAGAAAAAACTAATGCTTCCACTTTGCGAAAACCGTCATTTACATCAAGTGGGCAGAGCCATGGCCCCCCATTCACTAGCCGCCAAGGATCTCTAGTCAGTTCTCCTCATGCTCATGTTGGATCTGCTCCATCTGGTGTTCCTTTCCAGAGGCACGTGGGATTCTACCAGAATTCTCCAGAAACATCATTTGTGGGTCCAGTGGGTTTGGGAGGCATAGGTTTAGGCCACAACGATGCGAGTTTTTTGGTGAATCGTACTGTTCCAGGAAACATGTCAAGAAACGGATCTCCTGGTTTCAGTATGATATCTTCGCACCGGCTTAGTCCTGTGTTCCTGGGTAATGGTCATTATCCAGGGCTGATACCCACTGGATTGGTGGAGGGTTTTGAGCGTGGGTGGGGCCGACGTGTTGAGAACAGTGGGAACCAGATAGAAAACAAAAAACAGTTTCAGCTTGATTTAGATAAGATTAGAAGTAGGGAAGATATGCGGACAACTTTGATGATTAAAAACATCCCCAATAAGTAAGCATCAACTCTTTTGACCCTATTGATGTGTGAGCAACAACTATAGTGATTCTTAGTGCCAGTTGTCGATGTGATGCTCACCGTGGTCTTTATCCAGGTACACCTCAAAGATGTTACTTGTTGCCATTGACGAAAACCACAGGGGCACTTATGATTTTGTTTATCTGCCCATAGATTTCAAGGTAAGTTTGTTGTGGATGTTTAATAATGTATCTTACTTAGAATCCATCGGAACTTATTCTGATTCCTGCGTGTTCGTGCAGAACAAATGCAATGTGGGTTATGCATTCATTAATATGTTGTCGCCTTCGCACATAATTCCATTCTATGAGGTATTTCAGATGATCTGTCTCTTGAACATGGAGTCTCTTTTGTGAAGA
The DNA here is from genome assembly GCA_019656275.1 of Rhododendron kiyosumense. NCBI lineage: Eukaryota > Viridiplantae > Streptophyta > Magnoliopsida > Ericales > Ericaceae > Rhododendron > Rhododendron kiyosumense. Next base: position 273,668 of record BPLS01000524.1, read on the forward strand.
AAGAAATACACTTGAGATTCCTGACTGATGAAGTTCCTAGCAGTAACTTCTACTCATTTTTCTAATTTGTTCAGGAATTTAATGGAAAGAAGTGGGAGAAGTTCAATAGCGAGAAGGTTGCTTCCTTGGCATATGCCAGAATTCAAGGAAAGACAGCTCTTGTCAGCCACTTCCAGAACTCAAGCTTGATGAATGAAGATAAGCGATGTCGTCCAATTTACTTCCATTCAGAGGGCTCAGAGGCTGGTGAAGAGGTACTATTCACTTATCCGATGAAAAGTATATTATGTCAAGATTCTCTGCTTTTCTATATGGCTGGTAGAATCTCAAAATCAAATTGGTATTGCTGAAATTTCCATGTCTAAACAGATTTCGTCTGTTCTCTTTCCTTTGCTCTAGGCCCAATCCGTAGTGTATCTTCATGTTGTTTGGTATCGTTTTTTTTTTTTTCCCAAAATCAAAAGAAATTTTCTAGCAAGCTTTTTCCGAGAACTGATTTCGAGAACTTTCTGAAAACAAGCCATTATCCGAGGAAGAAAGCTTATTTATAAATTTTGGAACTGTTTTCACTTGAAACTGTGAATAAGATGGAGATGGGAAACGGAACGGAGAGAATTGAAAACAACAGCAGCCAATATATGTAGCAGAAGAATTAATAACAAATAATATATAAATTGTATAAACGAGGAGAATTAAAAATGAATAATAAACAGATTGTTTATGTTGAATGTCTTAGTTACCAACCTACTGATATTTTTTTGTTAAATAGATCATCCAGGATCATCTTCCCCTGAATGATTCCAACATCCAAGTCCATCAACCTGGGTCTCACTCGGAGGATTCTCTGGGAAGTCCAGAGAAGCCATATAAAAGCTAATGGTCAAGAAATGGAAGCAGAGTGCTAGCAAACAAAATTGGTAGCGTCTGTCAGTGCTTTTGTGTATATACCTTAATAATATTATGAGATGAACTGGCAAAAGAGGCATGTGTAGATTCTGTATAATTATTTTGACATTTTGCAAACAAAAACTTTTGGAGCTGCAGGAGGAGTATTTTGACTGATGCGGGGATCAATGGGTACCTAAAGCATATGGGAATGGTATCTCCTCTCATCGTTCTTCTCTTAGAGTCTTCTTGATATGTTTTTTTATTGAGATTGACAAAATCAATCTGCAAATATGATGTTTTTTGGGGTACATAGAGGATATGGGGAACGTGTATTGTGGGATTGAAATTTTTGGGTTGTGAGACTATCTAAAAATTGTATAGTGGGAGGACCGACTGCTTTGTCAAACTTACAATGTACACCTCTGGATATAAATGACTAATTTTTAGACGATCTTTATGTGTTTTCCAGTATCTATTCTTGATAGCCAAACGGATATATTAGATTCAGTGTTGCTCATGTCTGAGTATAAATATTGGACAGGTATAAAGGAACAGCTTCTTCGGAAGCATGGCGGTAACACACCTTACGGTTAGAGGCATGAAGGTAAAAATCTGAAGCAATGATGTGAATTAAACAACCTCAAGCATTGTGGTGAATGCCCTTAAAAGCAAGTTGTTTTTATTAACTTTAGACAGAATGTGAAGATGCGAGTGTTGCGGCTCAGTTCCGTTCCGAATTTAATTGAAGAAAATTATTTGCAAAAGCAAAAAACAAGAGTCTCGTTTTTTTTTTTTGATAGAAGAATTTTGTCAAAACCTTTTGACTCGAGAATTCTTTCGACAGAATGTGAAGGTGCAAGTGTTGCGGTTCAGTTCCATTTAGTTGTTTTGAACTTTTTTTTGGAAAGTGGAATTTTTTTTATTAAATCTCTGAAATTGTTATAAAGATTAATAGGACAAAGAGTGATGGTATCATATCCTTAACTCGAGACCAATAAAAAGCTTCAAAGCTAAGGATAATACTATGTCTATCTGAGACCCAAACCCAATTTTGGTAAGGAACAAAAATAGAATTTAATTGGGACAAAGTTCACACGCGTTGGCCTAAAAGTCCAAGTCAAAAAGATTAAAGCTCAAGGAAAAATGGCGGCCCATGACGTATTTTGATAATTAATAGTACCTGCCATACTGAGAACATTTGTTAATGCTGAAAATGTCATTGACGGATATTATTTATCAAAAGACATCATTGGCCATCATTTTTGGCCATCATTTTTCCAAAGCTCACACACCTAAGGGCCTAGAAGCCCAACAATGAAAGCTCAAACAGAAACCCTGGCAAAGCATCGGCCAACCACTGCCACAGCAGCACTGCAAACGAAGATTTTCTCGGCTTTGTTCGGATGACCTTTTATTTTTATTTTTATTTTTAGTTCAGTTTTTAATTATTATTTTATTTCTCAAATTATTACTCTCATCTTTCTCCAATCATTACTCCTATCTTTAATCATTACTTTATCTCTCTATCCACTACCAAAACTAAAACTAAACTAAACTCTCAACCAAACAAAGCACTCGTGTTTTTATTTTTGACAGAGGAATTTTATCAAAATCTTGACACAAGAATTTTCTCGAAACCTTGGTCTAGTGCTCAAGTCATAAGCCCAGCAAATAACCCTGTTCTTTGGTCAAAGCTTGAAACCATCCATTCGGATGCCAAATGCAAAGAAGTAGAAGTGTAGAACAGAACCATCAAATTTCCACGTCCAGAGAAGATAATCGTTATACTCTATTGATACAGAAAATACACAGCCCCAAGTTCTTCACAATTTCAGTTCATCAGTACAAACCCATTCATACAAAACTACTGGCAAGAAAACCCAAGTATTGGATTTCAGGTTTCAATATCTACGTCACCAGAACACCAGATATTCAGACTCGAGAATCCAGTTTCACCTCAAAGTCTTGAGTTAGTTATATTCAAGAGCGAAATGGGTGAAACCATAATAAGAACGCCAGACTGCATAAGACCAATGTGAACCCAAGCAAATATTCCCTTTTAGCAAAACATGCAAACATGATTAGTGAAACGATAACCACATACAAGCAGAATTTTTACACAGCAAATACAAATAATGTGGCATATTTACATCATTAGCAAAAAGATAAAAAGTCCGTTGACTTCGGTTCCTAGCTACCAAAAATGTCATTGCCACATCAGTACCTTTAAAGATTCTGTTGATTTACCATTTTTCCTTGGTTTGAAAGCAACCGGATCCATAACAGATGTTAGGGTTTACCGGAAATTAACTTGAGGACAGTCAAGTGAAGACCAACATTTTGGAGGTATGAGATCATTCTGGTTGCATCAACGTGTGATCACTCCCTTTGTCTTGATGTCCGTGTTCTAAGTTTGACTTCAATTAGGAAGTAACATTTATCCTCCTCTCTCATGTAATCGACTTGACCATTCATCAAATTAAGAATTTTTTGGGACAGGTTTAGACCAAATCCTTCCAGTGTAGTCCATTGATTTCCTCCTCCAAATATATCTTGAACAAGAGCAGAAGGAAGGCCTTGACCAGGATGAGTCATTCTAGAGATCAAGAAAGGGAAAAAAGAGTGTTAATCAGGTGGAACTATTGGTCAAAGTGGTTACATGATCATACAAAAGGATGGGGAAATTTTTGAAAGAGAAACGCTTAAGGCTACAACAAAGGACGATAATATTATTTACCCAAAAAAAAACAAAGGACGATAATATCATGACGTAAATAGCACAAACACTTCGTAAGTGGAGCCAGAATTTTAACATGTTTCAAATAAACGGACTGATCCCAATAGAATACAGGTTTAGCATTAGCAATAAAGTATACAAGTTAATGCAAAAAAACATAACAAATATTGCTGAGTATTACTCCTATAAGGTAGAAACCGGCATTCTTTTAGGGTTCGGGTATTGGTGCCAGACACAGGCATAGGCTTTAGTGCAGGCTAAGAAGCACCGATACAGACATGAGAGACAAATACGACACGCATACACTGTTTCTCGTAAGAGTAGGGCACGGGCACAATTGGGTATGTTGTCTTGTATATATATTCAAAACATCGCTATGTATTTGTCCCCATATGTTTACGTCCTGCATTAAATAATAGATAAGGTACAAAAAGTTACAAAAAATCCCGATAGACACGGACCTTTAAAGATGTTGAAAATAAGGACACAGACGTGGAAAGGCTTTCCTAATATTTCTGTAGTGTAACTTATACATTTCTTTACAAATGGTGAGTGAACTTTAAATATGTCCAACTTGTATTAGATGGTGATTGTTGGAGAAAATATATGCAATAGGAATTTTCTAATAGAATAATAAATCTCAATAATATTCATCGATCAAATTCAATAGTATAAAATAAATAGAGAAATGAATAGAATAGCCTGTGGGGTAGTCGAGGCACGTGATAGCGCTCTCCTAAGGAACGATATACCCCCTCT
>BPLS01000525.1:0-14744 GCA_019656275.1 Rhododendron kiyosumense
CTCTCTCTCTCTCTCTCTCTCTCTCTCTCTCTCTCTCTCTCTCTCTAAAAACAGGAGCATCTCTTTCCAACCCTAAAACAGCCGTCACACTTCATCTTCTCCTTCCCCCTTGGGTTTATACCCTAATTGGGCTGCAGGAGGGGAGGAACCAATCCCTGCCTTCAAATTTGGTTTCCCTTCTCCATTAGAACCGTTTGTCGCTCATCGTCGCACTGCTTCTGGGTTTGCAGCCACGTGGTCACTAGTGGCTTCTTGGGTCGCCGACTTGGGAGCTTGATCGGTAGGGGGCTAGGAAAGAGAAGGGCTGCTCAATGACGGAGGATAGTGTATTTTTTGCTTTATTTCATTTTTCTCTGAATTTAGTCCGATTTCTGTCCAAATTTAGTCCAATGGCTTGTTGGTTATGTGCTTCGCATTAGTTTTATTTTCTACGGACCTGATCTCACTAGGCGAGTTTGAAATAAGGTTGCACATACTGTGCTCTGACTGCCCTCTCTAATGGTTTGTCCAGTCTATGGATGCTCATTTGCCCCCATGGGATTCCCCTCTATTGTGCAGAATTTCGCCTTAACTTCTCACATTTGCCAAAAAATAAATAAATAAATAACTCTTCTATTTGCTTTTTGAAATGGGTAAACTATTAGGAAAATTTTCAAAATGGCTCCTAAACTTTGGCCTCAATGTTCCATAAACACCTAAACTTTATTTTATTTCAACTAGGCAAATATGCTTTACAAAACCCCCAAATTGAAGCACCTATTGTTGTATATCGTCCAATATGTCAATAAATGTGGTGACGTGGCATGTTTCTTCCGTTAAGTGCCCCATTGGCACATGACAACAAGCCTTTGCAATGCACATAATCAAAGTCCATCCTCCCTCCGCCCCTTGACCGCCTCCTTTATCACCGCTCAACTCCCCTCCCACTACTCCTCCTCCGAGGCTGGCGAATCAATTCCTCTCTAGTGCGCTTCCCTCCCATCTCCCGATTTCGATGAATCAACTCCTCACGTGAGTCGGAAGCACTTGACGGTGGAGGGGAGGAGAGAGGAGGGGTAGCACTAATCTTTATTGCAATCCATCACCAAACCCGTGTCCTCGCTCGATGTTACCCACCCATCGCTCCTCTCTCAATGAATCCCATTGCTTGAAACAGCCAAAAACAATCGAATCCGAAGCTGACTTCAGACCTCCCATGATACCACATGTACCACATCTCCTTCTCATCACTGAGGTAACTTTTCACAACAGGATACCCAATTTCAAAACTATTCCATGAGCTTTTTAACCCCAAATCAAACACCACCAAACCTCTCCAAAATGACGAATTCAAAGAAGAAAGGGGTTGATTTGAAGTGGGTTTTCTCGATTCTCGGAAATTTGAATTGAATTTCTCAAAAGGTGAATTTTGTTGTCTGTGGCATTTTCTCTGTCACTGTTCGGGGTTTTGTGGAGCAGTGACAAACAGTGGATTTGCTCTGTTTCTAGGGTTAGGGGTTAGGGTTTGAGGTTTTCTGGGGATTAAGGAAGGTAATAGAGGGGTAAAGAAGGAGCATGCTCATTTGTGGGGTGGAAGTTGTGAGGACGATAACAGTGGAATTGCATGCTCTGGTATTTGCAAACAGAGCAATGATATAATTTGTGTACTTGCAAAAAGAGCAATCATATAATCTGTGGATTTACAATAAAGATTGGTGGATTGCTCGCTCGTTACAGTAAAGGTTGGTGGATTGCAGCAATAATATAATACGCTTCTGGGGATTGGCCATGATGGGCCAAAGGTAATTCTTTGTGGGGTGGAAGTTGTGAGGGCGTAATAGCGGTGGGATGAGGGAGAGAGAATGGTAGGGAGAGTGGGGAGGGAGGCGATGAGGTAGAGAGGAGGGGTTTTGATCTCTACATTTTTGGGGCTACTCTTGTGCCAGAGGGGCACTTAAACAGGAGAAGAATACCACATCAGCAATTTTCATCACTCAATGGACGGAATATAACGGTTAGATGCCTCAATTTGGGATTTTGTAAAACACAGGTGCCTAATTGAAATGAAATAAAATTCAGGTGTTTAAGGGAGATTAGGGACATTGGGTCCAAAGTTAAGGCATCATTTTAAAATTTTCCCAAACTATTATTGTTCTAGGAATAAACTTCTCGAAAGGGTCCCAAAGAGAGCAAATGGGCCAGGAGAACAAGACACCAGAAAACACTGAAACAATGTTGAATCCGCAACATTAAAATCCCTAGTTATGACGTTTAATTTCTGCAACTATTATTGCGTTCGCCTGCTTTTTCTTTAATGGTCAATTGTTTCCCAATTCTCTTCTGGACATCTGGTCCGTAAGGCTCACAAAATCAACACAACTAGAAAAAGTACTGTTCTAAGTTGTTTCCAACATATATAGCATCACATGCTTACAAAGAAACCAATATTGCTTTTCCTACGCTAATGAAAGCATCAAACAAACAAACCACAGGAAAACAAAGGAGACACCAAACACAAATTACATCATAGTTTCTTTGTTCTGCAGAAAGTTTAAAAAGCATATGCAAAAGAGGATGTTCCCATTGTATAATTTATGAAATAGAGCGATGAAGAACCATAACAGCTACTGTCGAAGCAAGAGACCATAAAGACTTCATTACCTAGTGTACTACACCAATTTGTCACAAAAGCTGAGCCGCTTCAGTTGTTCTGCCAGCCAAGATGTTAAGTCCTGTAAACTTTTGATCTGAAAGTCCTGTAAACTTGCTCTGCAGACAATGGTGATAGTGCACCTGTATATAAACATCTGGGTGAGCTGCCATAAAAATGATGCTCAACCCTGGAAGCAGGAATACCTGAACCTGCAACACTCATGAAATATATAAGATCATATACTGGGACGGAACATACAAAAAAGAAAGAAAGATAACCCATTGAATCCTAGTCTAAGATTCTCAATTACCCTTCCTATCAGCTATCGCTGCCCAGCATCACACTTGCTTTTGTTCGAAATTTGCAGATCAAAGAAACTAATTTGGACAAGTATGTGGTTAGGAAAGTTGAAAACCTGAAATTGCATTTATCACTGATTTCTCATACCAAGCAGCGAGGACTGTTTCCAATTGCTCTCAAGAGAATGAAATAAAAAGGTAACAAGCTATATTTTGTGTGCAGTGTATATCTAGCAGTCGGACACATCAAACTTGTCTTAGGATACAGAGACTCGGCGTAAAAGGGTCCAAAAGAAACAGGTGCAAGGATACATCATCTAAAAGTAATTTCTCATTTTTTTCCCGTTTTGTAAGATTTGCACATCGAACAATTACTATTTACAGTTTACTATTATAATTTTGACATACTACAACAAAACAAAAAATAAAATAATTTTACAACAGCTTTTGTTTTGGGTAAGATTTTAGTCTATTTTGTTTTCTTCAACAATTTGACAACTACAGGTTCGTTCAAAGACAAAAAGGATGGGATCCATATACATAGTCCGTAACTCGTGTCATGTCGTGTCCACACCAGTAGTTAGGAGAATAGAAGAATCCCCGTAACGTACATTACAAATTCAAAACACATTGTAAGACCAAAATTCTTTTTGCACAAGTTCAAGCAAAAAATTTGTCTTCAATAGGTCAGAGAAATGCCCACAAACACAAGATGTGAAAAGCTGACACCTGTTCTTTCACAATGCTTCAGAATCAAGAGCCTAAATGCCTACAAACACGAGATGTTAAAAGCTGACACCTGTTCTTTCACAATGCTTCAGAATCGAGAGCCTATTGAGCAAGGCATAGGAGTGAAGTCGGTTAAGAATTCTGAAAGAGTTTATACTTTTTGGAAATGTATTTTGCTATTGCTGGGCAAAAGGCTTTGCTTTGTTGCATAAAATCCTTGGTTTTGAGAGACTGAAAAATTGTCTCAAGAACAACAAAAGGGGCATATAAAACTGCAAAAAAATGCAGAATTGAAATGGTTTTAGTTAAGGGGTTGAAGAACTAAGATGGTCCTTTTACATGTATATTGTCCAAAATTCTTTTTCAGCTTCTTTTAGAGGATAGCAGGTGAAAAAGGAGGAAGTTCGTTTTACTTTCAATATCATATGACATAGAACCTGTACTCCACCTGCACAGTGGAAAATGGACAGTTACGCTGTCTTTCTCAAAGAGTCTTTTTTCCCAAGGAAATGTGCATCATTTATATTTTCAAGGCACATTACTCAATGATTAAATTACGAAAGAGCCCGGAGGACAAACCCGGCACTGCCGCTTGGATCAGTAGTCGTAGCCTCCGTGTTCCTGCTGGTGCTGCTGCTCCACATGAGCGTCATTAAACTGTTCTCCATTATCCGGAATTCCATCATTTTCATTGTTACCATTACCATTCTTGTTAGCAGGATCCGCCTGTTCCCTTTCCCTATTCCACTGCTCAATCTTGGCCCTTCTCTCAGCACTGCCTTCCCTAACAGGACTCCTATTTCTCCTTTCCCCAGGGGGGCTTCTGCTTCTTCCTCCCCTTCGTCCTGGACTTCTGCTTCTAGGCCTCCTCCCCCTATGATCATGGTGGCGGCGATCTCTGTCATCACCTCTGCCTCCAAAACCACGGCCTCCATGTGAACGCTCATCATAACTGCGATTCCGTGGTGGACTACGGCTTTGTTTTCGCCGCCTACTCCCAAATAATTGCCTCCTCAACTCTCTATTTGGAAGGGGGGAAAAGATAGAAACATCTCTAAATTAAAGGTGATGACATAGGTAGGAAGCGTGGAAAGTGAAGAAACAATATATAAACTAACCTGCTAATCTTTTTCAGATGCATGAAATTGCAGTATCCCCCACGATTGCATACATCTTCATCATATTGCCTACAAGTAGCTTCACGGAAATCCGTCACTGGGGAGTAGTCAACAATGATGGGACGCCCTGGAGAGTTAAAAGAGTTAATGACACCAGCTGAATCTTAATAAAGACACGATTTTTTGCAGGATCATTAAATGCCTCTAATAAAGGGGTAGGGCCGTAGGGGAAGGGGGGGGCTGTGGAATCCTATGTTATTGGAATTAAGATATTACTGGAACAAAGACCAGGAATTGAAACGTGAATTGAGTTACAATAGAATTAGGCTTCTATACACTGCGAAATTAGAAAAAACTTCCAACTACAAAAATCCAATGAAAAGAGATTATTTTCCAAATGATTAGTGTAAATCGCATTTCTAATAGCGTAAATTGCATAATAACCGCACAAAAATTACATATCTAGCTAAAGGCCTAATCTTGCTCAATTTTTAGCTTATTACGTAATTGTTAATGAAACTTCAAGATCTCTAAATTCACTATTTGAAACGAAGGTGAGCCGATTAGGGAATGTGCACACCAAAAATGTTATTTGCTAGAGGTGTTAGGGTTCCCTTGTCACATAGGTAGAATCCCCTAATTTGAAGGGGATGAGTTTGGAGTTGCCTGAGGGTTTCATACTCAGGTGGGTAAGACAGAGAAGACTGTTTATTTCTATAAGATAGGTTGTGACAAGGTGGTAGGGCATGCATACGATTCCATGGTTTTACATTCCCATTTCTTTGAGGAAAAAACTACCACTGTGAAGGAAAGAAAGGAAATGTCTCTCTTCCTCCACATGATGCAAAGGTGCTAGCAAGTTTCACTGCAACAAAAATAACAATATCTTGAGACTTTTGCCATCAGGTTCATCAAACACATTGCAAATGAGCCCAACTCTATCACCAACCAAACTTCTGTTGGACTCTATGCTTAACCATCTTTACATGTGCAGTACTCAAGCAACCAATATATCTAGCCTTCCCAGATTTTGACAATATACTTTAAAGCCTGGCAGAGGAACCAGGAATCACATATAGAAAGTAAAGCCTTTCCTGCTAAATTTGGATATTTGAATATATGGCAAGCTGGACATATATATGTATCCTCCTTAAATATGACAGGCATCTAAGCGACCATGTAAGGAGATCTTGCTAGGCGAGAGTTGCCGGAGCAGTCCAATTGTTTACCATCTGATTCACACCTGGTGGTTTCACTCCTTATCTGAATCTGCTGCTTTTTTAGACTCACTTTTCTTACTCAACAGAGTGAGAAAGGTCAACCAAATAGCAGTAGACAACAATGACGAGTTTACTATTTGACCACAGGCATTGGAAACTCATGGTTTCCATCAGACTCTAGGGTGTAGAAAAGTAAACCATTGTGCTTGTCTTTCCTTCCTGCTAGCAGTTCACAGGGGACACATACACTACGTATGACATATACAAGGACTAGGGGTGCTTATATAAACCGGAAAGCCGGACCGAACAGAAAACGGGACCGGACCGGTCTAAAATTCTGGTTTTTTAGTAGAACCGGTCCGGTCCGGTATGAAATTCTTTTTAAAATTTATTCCGGTTCGGTTTCCGGTTTTGTAGATTTTCAGACCGGACCGGTTTTCTACATGCATGTAAAAATTGTAAGAGCCGGGGCTCGAACTCGAGACAGAGCAGTGGAAATAGCCTCAACTTACAACTGGGCTATTGTTCCGTTTGTGTGAAATAGGTATAATAATTATATTTATTAGATTCCGTAAGCACAATTCATATATAGAAACCCAATCCCTAAACTCCAGTTATCGTTTTCTTTTCCAAAAAAGACTATTCCAGTCTGCGCAGCGCCTCTCTCTCTCTCTCTCTCTCTCTCTCTCTCTCTCTCCCCTCTTCTCCTTTTTCTGCAATGGCGAGTCCGGCGATGGTGGGTCCGGTGACTGTTGGTATCTTTGAAACCGTGAGTCTCTCTCTCTCTCCCCTTTTCCCATCCATCTCTCCGTTGATTTTTGGTTTTCTTTTGTTTGAAACCCCAAACTCAGATCTGGTCTGAGATGGAGCTCGGTGCCAACGTTTGACGCCGGCGGTGGTGTGTTCTCTCTCTCTCCCTCTGGAAGTTGAAACCGGATAAGCCGAAACGAAACCGGTTGAAACCGGACCGGATTATCTCAACCGGTTCCGGTTTCTAAAAATCCCAAACCGGATAACCAGTTTCTAAAAATCCCAAACCGGATAACCGGTTTCGACCGAAATATATGCCGAAACCGGTCGAAACCGGACCGGTATCACCCCTAACAAGGACTATATATTGCCCATCACATAAGAACCTAGGTGAACACCTAAGCCAATTTGACTAAAGGTATCTCATGGGTGTTCAGTTGTTTTGGTTAGTGGTGAAACAATGATATCAAAATACACATGCATAAATGAGGATAAGAGTGTAACTAGCCTGCATAAAACCTCCCAGTCAGATTTTGGAGCGCCTCCGCAGCATGTTCTGCTTCTCGAAACTGAACGTATACATTACCCACCTGCAAAAACCCGTAAACCAAATGATGTGACTCTCAATAATGGAATGAGCCAAGTACTACAATCACACAAAACGCGTACCATGTGGTCAGCCAAGTTGTCACAAATGTTCAGGCACTCTATCTCTCCATATTTGTTCAGCTCCTCAAACAAGTCTTCATAGAAATCCTGCATATCAATGCAACTCTCATGATGACATGGACAATGAAAACATCTTTCTTAGACTCAATTCAAGCCAGATACACAACCCATCAATTCTTACCAAATCTTCAATAAAGACACGAGAAGAGAGAGACCTACCGTTTATTCTTTGGGTATTGAAAAAATAATAGTAACTTATGATTCCGATAATTTTAACCCACTTAAAATGTTGGGAGAGAGTATCCAGCTGAAAATAAAGCAAAAACAATTTGGACACTTTGAAATTGAAGGTCAGACACATTGTTGGGAGAGAGTGTCCAGCTGAAAATAAAGCAAAAACAATTTGGACACTTTGAAATTGGAGGTCAGACACGTGTCCGGAGCATGTCCTTACAGTGTCCGAGCATGTCGGGACTACTCGGGAGAGCGTCCAACAGGAAAAAATGCAGAAAAATTCGTACACTTTGAAATTGGGGGTTCGACACATGACTGGAGACTGTCAAACACCGGTACTATGCCTTCGAAGTGTCTGGCTACATAGACTGTAATAGGATAGTTCAAATCCTTGAGAATCAAATTACAACAAAATAATGTGAAACATTTTAAGAAATTGTTGAACCTCACAAGATCACAGCTCATAATGTGCCAGGAGAAAATGGTACAACAAGCCGTAAGCCGTGGTTTATACCAAGCAAATTGCTTTTGTTGACTTTTCCTTTCTATAGAAACAAAAGGGGATCATATAGAAAAACGAAATATAAAAATCTTAAAAAGAGAAAGAGGAAGAAAAAACGAAAAAGGAAAAACCACTAGTGGGGGACACTAAGTTTTTTTCCTTCATGCATAGGTCAAGAAATTCTATAAAGGAAACCAAATACGTTAACATACTAAAAAATAAGGAGATACAAATAATCAAAAGCTCGAATACACAAGATTATCAAATTGCACCGTCCACTCAATGTGAGTTACTTCCACCGTCAATGCATATATTCCACCATGATGATAAATACCGGAGATATAGCAGAGTTTTCCTATGCCGCAATACATAGCATGGATAAAAGTCTGAATAATACCAAAAGTACCCTTACATCAAGCATAACTATGTGAACACAAAATGAAATGAACAAGCATATGTCAAAGTCAACATCCCCACAACAAGTAAACAAAACCCACATACACGGCTTGTCTGATTGGAATAGATCAGACTATACAGAGTACTGCAATACAAACCAAAACATACAACATCCACAAATTGAGTCATACATATACGTGCAGATAACATGCCCACCAATCAATCAGATGAGAAATGCACCGAACCAAGAGACAGTCTCAAAACTTAAAATCCAGAACAAAATATAAGAAACACGAACATAAATGAAAAAAGAAGCAATATGAAATTCAAACTCAAAAATTACAAGCAGATAGAAAGAAATATATCTGGATAAGTCATGTCCACTGGACTCTGTTATATTTATAGGACTCCAAGTGACTCTCACCTAGGTCACATCTTTTTGAAAATATGTAACCTAATGAAGAGACAGCTCTTGGTAAACACCTTCTATTTGAATTCCAGATTTTATATCTCCAACAAGTCTTGGCATTTATCCACCCTTTTATCTTGAAACCTCTCCAACTCTCTTTCCAAGTCAATATGTTGACTTACTTTCAGGACGGAATTCACAATCAAGGTGTGCCCCTGCCAAAGGTATTTTAATACAACCCGTCCGAAAATATCTAAGCTTTCTTCCTTAATGCTGTTATATCTTTTTTGCAGAAAAAGCAGCCCCACAATATGTGCTACACATTCACAGCCACTGCGTGGATGCGTGTTACAGTGCACCAGAGTTGTCACGTCTCCTTGCTTTTGGAATATGCAGCCCTCACAAGGGATTTGAGTCATCAACCAAAGAAAACCTTGAGTCCTAATCAATTGAGGTAAGCTACAAGGATCTTTTTTGTCCACACTTATCCGTGCCATACAATCAATTTAGTTTGATAGATTCATATCATCTTTACCCACATATCACCATGTGCATTTAAGCTTTCCCATCCTCTAGCATTTCAATTACCATTTATGTTAATGATTTCCTTCATTGTTGCATCTATTCGTCTCCAAAACGTGCATACATCTAGCAACTACCATGGTCCATTATAATCGGAACACCCCTTTAAGGTGTGAACTGTCAGTTTTGAGGCTGGCTTACACTTCTTTTTACCCTTCTCTATTGGGTGCCATCCCATGATGTGTGTGTTTTAACAAAGAAGAAATCCATAAAAACTTAGCAAACACATATACTTCGCATAAATCAATGTTCTAAAAATCGCTAGGCGCAAATCGGGCGGACAAGGGGACCTAGGCACCCACTAGTTGGCTGCCAAATCTAGGCATTGGCACTTGCCTAGGTGGGGACTAAGCAGCCGACTTATAAAACACTGACATAAATATACTCCTGAATGATAAGTAGGTGGGTTTATGAAGTCGTTTCGTCGGGGTTCATCTACTTCTAAATATATTACCACATCCTCTATTTAAAATTAAAATAGAATCCAAGCAATAGTATATTGGGAGATACACACAAATACATAGACACATACGGATATGAATATACCTCGAAGTGGGATTGAATTTTGCGGGGGTCGATGGGCTGGCCCTGAGGATCGACGCCGGGGGTGACCATGTCGGGGCGCTGGTACATGTTGGCGAGGACTAGAGTCGGGCTGATGCTGGGCTTGGTGTGGAGCCTCGAGCAGCGATCGCCGTGCCTGCACGCCCCGATCTTGAAGTAAAACGGGCAGTTGACCCTGTCCTTCTCCGTTCCGAATATCGACGCCAAGTGCTCCGCCATTTCACCCGACCACAACGATCCAAGATTCCAATTCAATATACACAACTCTCTCTCTCTCTCTCTCTCTCTCTCTCTCTCTCTCTCTCTCTCTCTCTCTGTGGATGCCTCGGTCGGAGATCTAGGGTTTCTGAGCCCGAAGTTGTTCTAATTTGTACTCGTCTTCTTGTTACGAATTTTCTAATTAGTAGTCGTATTTATACAAAATGGAGCGGTGACCCAGAAATAAAAGGATTTATAAAAAATATTGCAAGTAGCGGATTAATGAGCTGGTTTGCCCGAGAGGTTAAGGGGGAAGACTTAAGATCTTCTGCACATAAGTGCGCATGGGTTCGAACCCCATAGCCAGCACGTTTCGCTTTTTATGGATCCTATAGTCACTACTGGGGTGTGGCCCCCTTAAAAACATCGCTTCTTGCTTGCTACACACCAATTTTTGCACACAAATCCTGCATAGATCACGGTGTTCAATAACTTAATAAAAAGTTAAATTTTTGGATCGAGCATTTACAGATATCAGATTGAGCTAATTTTTCGTAGAACCCTTAAACAAATATTTTACAGTTAGGATCCGTTTATTTGAACGTAAAATATTTTCCGGTAAAATATTTTACTTATTTTTTGATTTTTTGATTGATATATAGCCCTGGCCCCCTAAAGGGCCTGCTCCCTGTGGGACTCGAACCCAAGACCTTCTACAAAGGGAAGGCAATGGCTTGCCAAGTGCACTAAGCAATGGTTTTCACCTATTTTCTGGTATTTGGTTTTATAAAAAATGAGAAAAATATTTTATATGTAAAACATTTTTCATTAATTGGATGAAAATAACTTACAATTAAATCTTCTGTAAGTTACTTTCCAAAATAAACCCAATGTCTTCTACTGTAATTCTCACTGCTCATTTTCTTCGATTATCGGTTCTGACCTACGTTCAATTTCAATAATCTCATATCTCTCCACCGTTTAAACTCTTCATCTCCCTCCCTACACTATTTTGATGATTTTCAAAAATATTTTCAAGTATCAATCAAAACCGGAAAAAAAAAGTTTGAAGTTTGTTTTTTGAAAAAATATTTTACATCGAAACAAACGGAACCTTAATAAACAGCTTAGATCGTTTGTGTGGAACCCGTAGTAGACCCTACATAATAATCTGCGCACGATTTGTTTGCAAATATCTATCTGTAATGTTTTAAAAACGGATCCAAAACCTCTATGAGGATTTTGTGAGAGTTTTGTTGTGGAGCTGCCACGTCATTAATGAAGAGATCCACCAGTCCTTCTTACTCAAAAAAACAAGGTCGTTTAGGGATAAAATGTATAATAGCAAGAAAACGCCGTCAATCGGTCAACCCTAATCTTCTTCACCGTTCCCAGCCCCCTTTTTTTTTGGTTTTTTTTTGTTTTTTGCCAAGTTCATCCAATTCAATCCAACTTGAACGCCCTACGTCCCAATGCTCCATACCGCAATCCCATTTCTTAAAAGGACCCAAAATGCATTGCAAAACCGTATACTTTGTTGCTATTTGATCATAACAGACTTGATTTGGAGCTTTTTCTTCATGAATTACAAAAAGAAAAAGAAGCAAAATAAACCCTAAATTTGGTGGGACGAACTGAACATGGAAGGTTTTCATTATAGATCTTTGAACGAAAATCAGAAATTGGGAGGAAGAAGAATGAAGTTAACATGGGAGAATAAAAAATAATTTTCATACAATTTGGAATGAAGACCTCATCTCCTTTGTATCATTTGAGAGAGATATTCACCGGAAGCATTAATTTTTGCCATGAATTTGGGTGGAACGGAGAAAAGAAGAAGAAACGCTGGGTAACTAACAGAACAGGTATTCTTCTCACTGTGCATCTCATCCTTTAAACCACATCGTTCGCAGGGAAAAAAAAAACCTTTGACCATTGGATCTCCTTGTTGCAGTGGCACCTCCGCACCAAAACCCTCACAAGAGGATCTGGGTCCCTTGTGCCTTGTTCTCTTTCAAATTCAAAAAGAATTTTTTAAAAAATTCCACCAAGATTTCTCCTACTTCCAACATTTCTCTCTTTATCTCTCTCCGCTTATTACCCCTACAATTTTTCAAAAAAAATTTCAAAAAGCAAAACAAACAAGGCATTAAAATCTACCTTAACTGAGTTGTCGCCCTAAAATTCTCTTCTTAATCCTCTAAGGGTATGTTTGGTTGAATGGAATCAAGGTTGGAATGGAATAGTCATTCCAATGACTTACTTATTCCAATGTTTGGTTCACTATTCACCTTAGTAAAGGAATTGTCATTCCATCCAAAAAACTAAGGAATTGTTATTCCATTTCTTTGTCACACCAAAATTACTAGTGTCACTCCAACATTCACTATTGCCACACCAATAATTACTATTGCCACTCCAAAAAATGTTATTGCCACTCCAAAAATTGCTATTATCACACTATTCCATTGGAGATGAGAATAACTATTCCTAAAAACAACCAAACATGAGAATGGGAATGATTATTCCATTCTCAATTCCTCCAATTCTATTTCATTCTTAATTCTATTCATATTCACATTCTATTCATATTCACATTCTATTCTATTCTATCCAACCAAACGCACCCTAATTTCCTTTCGAAACAAAATTAAAGTGAGCCCCAAATCATTGGATCCATCTTCATAATAGGACATATCGACCAAGTCCACTTTAACGCTTAGTACCATCGTTTTTTCAAGAGTTGAGTTTTGTAAACCCTCTAATTAAGAGAGTGAACATTACCCTCCTTCCTATTGGTTGAAATAGTGTGGATCTCACCGCAAAGTGATATCATACTTACCAAAAAGTGAATTGCAGGGGTGGAACTTACCCTATTTCAACCAATTAGAAATATGTTCACCCTTTTTTAAGGAGAATAAACAAAATTGTATTTTTCCTCCACCGTCGTTCCATTTAAGTAGGTGTATGATACAAGTGGTGATAGAAATAGAAAAACATGGGAAAAAATTGGGGAAGAAGAGGATATACTGATGCCAAAGGAAATGGTTACAGACTAGGGAACACTGAGTCCAGTGCCGGCCCAACCCTAAGGCCTAAGGCCGGGATCTTAAGCATTCCACAAATTTTAAATTTTAGGGGCACTTTAATATTTTTACTACTTGAAAGAGGTGGTAAATTGAACTCAAATCTATCCACTAGAAAATAAACCCAACCCAACCCAACTCATTTATTAGTTATGTTAGAATGGGTCCAATTCATCTAACCCATTTATTAATTGGTCATAGTTGAGTTTTAATTGGGTTAACTTAAATAATCCAATAATCCAATAAGTCAAAAATATAATACACAAAATGTTGTAATTTTACCCGTACACGAGCATTTAGGCTCCGTTCCGCAACTCGATTTAAGTTCTTATTTTTTAAGAAGGCAATTTCAAATTCAAAAATAATATGTTTATGCAAATAATTTTCCTACCAATATGGATCTTATTTGATAGATCCCATCAAGATCTTTTATACGGTGCAAAAAAAATTAAAAAATTATTTTTCATTTATATTATTTTTGAGTTTAAAAATGTGAAATAAGCTGCTTATTTTTGAAGAAGGTTTCTGGAATGGAGCCTTACTCACACTATCAAACCAAACGGAAAAGCCATCTCAGAAATCATACTCCAAATCGCAAATTTTTTTGGGGTGCCGGATGAGTATATTCCACGTGATACCCGCTCGGCACATTTGGATTATACAATAGATTTTTTGATGGCTTGGATTGAAACTCTCTCTCCTCTCACCTCAACACTTTCTCTCTCCTTTTTCTCTAGTCAAATCCAGCCGTCCATAAACGCAATACATGGCTCAGACGTGCCAAGCAGCACTACGTGTACCCACCCACCTTGCACTGATTTTTTTTTTTCCCCAAATCGCAGACCCACAAGGGCCACAACCAACCCACAAATCCATCCCCCTCTCTCTCTCCACAATTCACTAGTATTTTTTCGGTGAAGAACTCCAAAAGCAGCAATGGCATCAACGCCTCCACTTCGGTAACTCTAGCTGGCACCGTTCAGCAATAATAATCCAACTCGGCCACACAACGATTTTCAAGCAACACCCGATTTTCAATTTTGTGGGTTTGTGGGTTTTCAATTTCAGTTTTTGGATTTGTTGATTTTTAATTGGGCTTGTGGATTTGTTGAGAGAGAGAGAGTTCTTAGAAAAATAAGGAAAGTGGGAAAGAAGTATCATTTGATTCATCTCTGCGTGTTTGAAATTTCAAGAATTTGGAACACTCAATTGAACTTGATTGTGAAATATTGAAAGGAGAGAGAAAAGAAAACATGAATGCTGGGTAATTCGGCAAATGAAACATGTTTTAAAATTCTAATTGGATTATTGGGCAGATCGAGTTTTATTTTAAATAAATGGGTCGGATTGAATATG
>BPLS01000525.1:21296-35329 GCA_019656275.1 Rhododendron kiyosumense
TTCTTGGCATCCCCGCAATGCAATGGGGAGCAAATCCTCTCCAGTTTTGCCAGCGTCAAGTCCGGTCTAGTTTAGTCCATTCATGGGTTCTTTCTGAACCCACAACAATGATCAGATTTGTTCACTTTTTTTAGTTCGTCAAGAATATTGACCATGTCAAAAATTAAATTGATTGGATTCTGTTTGATATGATTTCAAACTAGACCGGATTGGATGCTAACAAATTGGACTGGATCTGCTCCTAATGCAATGTACTTTAGCAGAGCACCAATTACTTGGAACATCAAAATAGACTACTACAAATTAGTAGAGCTCATATAGTTATCATTTTTTTGAATGCATTATAGAAAGAGTTAAAATTAAATTATATGAACAAGTATCACTTAATTTTGGCTTCAATGGGTCTTTTTGCTAATATCACAATGCTTTTTAGTGTTCCAATTCCACTATTGATTACTTAGAGTAAAAAAAGTATACTTAAAAAAGAAGAGTCGATTATATATTTTCACACCAAAATAGAGGCTGTATGGTGTATTGAAGTACTTTAACAATGTAATTCACGATATGAATGTTGCACAACGGTGAATTTTTTTTCTAAAAAATAACATATGAAGAAAATATTATTAATCACTCACATCTTCAGTGTCAACTTTATTTCAAATTAGTTAAATGTGGAGTAACATAAACCTAGTTTTATGCTGTATAATCCTTACAATAATTTTCATTTTGGAGATAATTCAATTGTTTTAAGTTTGTATATATAAAAAAGAACATATAGGGCCCTATGTGTAGTTTTGCATGGGATTCCGAACAGGACCGGCTTTGGGTTAAGCCGGACGAGGCCGCCAACGTAAGCCCCCGAACTTTGGCTCAAAATTACGACCCCAAATAGGTATAGTAAGATATGTAAGTATATTTAATATAATACTTATATATAATAGATGAGCTATCTAGACTCCGTTCCGCTTTTTCCAAAAACTTTCATTTTAAAAAAGAAGGTAATTTCAACTCAAATATAAGGAAAATAAAAAATAATTTTTTAATTTTTTTTGCAGCGTTTAAAAGATCTCAATAAGATATATCAAACAAGATCCATATTAATAGGAAAATTATTTGCGTAAGCACATAATTTTTGACCTTGAAATTTACCTTCTTTTTCAAAATTCCACTTTTTTTAAAAGTGAAACGGTTATCTAGCCTAGTGGAAAAGCTTAGTTTTGCTATCCAATAGGTATATGATTCAAGTCTTAGGGATCTCTATTTTCCTACCTCATGAGAATATTTGTTTTCCCTCACAATTTGGTTTTAGGTTCCGAAAATCATAAAACCAGCCTTGGCTCCGAAAGTCCTGGAGCCGGCCCTCTGTGGAAATACGTCCTTTTAGAGAATCACTTTACCCTTTTTCTTTCCTTTTTTTTTAATTTTTTTTTTCACGTTAGGATTCTCAAGTAAATCCATGATGCTAACATGCATTCTTTGTAACCACAGGCGGAGCCAATTAAGGCCCAGGGGTCACGTGCCCCGGGAAATTATTACCTGCTATTTATTTTTTTTACTCCTATTAAAATTTTTTGGAAGAATTGGAAGTTTTGGGGATTGGGTTTATTATTTATTGTGTTGTCATGAGTTTCTAACTAAATCAATGCAACCCTTCGAGAATTAAATGCTCGTTTCACTAAGGCAAATATCAAAATGCTACTTTTTGTGGCATGTTTGAACCCATCCAACTCATTTTCTAGCATTCCTAAGAAAAATTTGATTTGCATATCAACTCGATACATTTATTGACATGCAATATGCTATTTACTGATAATTTCTCGAGATTAAAAACTCATCGGGGTTGACTGTAAAATAAATTAGCAACAAATATTTAGACTTTTGTTTTTATTTTTTTTGAAGCTTTTGAATATATTATGCTGCAAGCTATGATGCCTATTAGAGAATATTAAAATTTTTGTGCTTAGTATCTTTTCGTTCTAATTTATTGTGAATTTTTTTAGTTTATTGTAAAAATGTGCCCCTAAATGGGATTTCTGGCCCGGCACTGAAAGTAAAATTAGAGATTGCCTTAAATGGAGAGGTGGCCTGGTGGGGCTGGTTGATAGTAGCTTTTTTTTTTTTTTGATCCGCTGCTGGTTGATAGCTTTACTTGTGTTCTTGAGCATCAAGAAACTAATCCACGTCACATGTTTCCCAGCCCATTAAAACACACGGCCCTCGTGTCGAGCTACCCCCGCCCGATAGCAACCTCATACTACTTTACTTACGCACGTGGGTTTTTCGTAGACATCTTAGATCCACGCCCACACGTCTCCACCTAAAACCCAGGTCACGGGCAGGGCCAGCTTTCTCATATACCCTACGTACCCAACCAATCTCTTCTTTAACATTTCTTCATACTTTAAACTCTCAGCGGGAATCTTTAAAAAAAAAAAAAAATCCACGTTTGGAAGCAATAACAATAAAAATATGATGTCATATTTTTATGATTGCTATATTTGAAAAAAAATAATTATAATGTGATTTGTGATAATACATTCAACCAGAAATCACATTTTCAGATTGAGTAGGAATCTGATCCCTCCTTAACCCTATGGTAATCTAAGATTCCTGGCTGAATTATTAAAAAAAGAAGAAGAAGAAATGTTTGACTTTTAAATTTTTTCCAAATTAATTGTTTGCTGCATAAGATTACTAAATTAACTCAAACGCTATAATGAAATTACTCCCTGAATCAAATTCTTAAAAATCCTAGTAATCATATTCATATTAATATATACCCAAGAAAATTCCATATTCCTATTCCTACTCAAAATTCCATTCATCCAAACTTAGCCTGAAATGCAAGTATTCGTGATACATTAACAAAAAGTTTGACCCAATCTCTATTGGCTAGTGGGTTTGCTCTCATTTTAGAGGTGTTAGTTTGATTCTCGAGGGTAGGCCAACTGGTTGGGAGGTGAAAGACCATGTAGGTAGCCTCATGAGGGCGGTTCACTTTTTAGCTGCTTCTAATTGCTTTATGTGAATATTGATTCCCCTAGGCGGATTAATCTCATCCTGTTTGGATGTGAGGATAACTCCTTGTAAAAAGAAAAAGATTCTGATGTGTACAATATAAAAATCTAAAATTAAAATCTTGAGAAAAAAAACAGAGTTTTGTGGGGAAGGGATGCGTTTTATTTTCCCGAAGAGCAGAGAGAGATAAAATATTATGGTAGTGATTCTCTCAAAATATCTCCTAATGATTATGGTATATCGAATCTCTCCAAAATAAAAATTGGGCTGAGATGTTCAAATTGATTAAAGTATGTCAAATATGATAATTTGGTTGTTTGTTGACCTTCCGTCCTTTGGCAAAATATTTAATACCAAAATTTATAATTTGAAAAACTATGTGGATTAACTAACAATGACATACATAAAAAAACAATAATATTGCCCCAAAAAATTTGGTGAAGGATCTGTATTGCAAAGCTTGCAAGATTTATACCTTCATAGGCAACTTGCTTAATTGATAGAGTTGGTGTGTCCGGGAAAGGCTACAATACACACCCCTTATTTGAGTGTGTATCATATGCACCCCAAAAATGTTATGAATTATAGAGAAAAAATTACGAATCGTATTGCTAAAAAGTTACGAATTGTATAAAGGTTACGAAATACACTAAAATGTCATGAATCATAATGAAAATGTTACGAATCGTACTGCTAAAAAGTTATGAATTCTAGAATAAAAGTTACGAAATATGCTAAAATGTTATGAATAAACCAAAAAATAGGTGCATATGGTACACTATTTTAAGGGGTGTGTATTGTAGACTTTCCCTTGTAAAGTTGGTGTGTTTGACTCAACAATTTTATTGAATCTCTTTCGCATTGACACAACTTTTTCTGTATGAAATAAGATAACTAATAAAGAAAAGCAAGGAAAATCTATCTTTTCTTCAAACACGCTTTATATCAATTCATTGGCTTGAGAAGCTGTGAAAGATGAACAACTCGAATAAAAATATCAAATACAAACGTTAATAAAATAAAAAAGGTAAAGTTATTTTGTCCACTCTAAAGGAACCATATGCAATTTATAATAACGAAGAGTCTATCAAAAGAAATACTATGGTCGAGTCAGGCCCCATTCTGTTAAGCGGTAGAGCCAGGATTTTGAATTTGGGGGGCCGGCTCAGTAAACATATACGTTTTTTTTTTTTTATCGAAACGTATATTTATTATATCATAAAGTTTTTTTTTTCAATACATTACATTTGTACATTGAAATCATTCTAGCCTAATACAGTTACAATATACCAATCATTTTGTATTTTTTCTTTAGGCTAATTCAACTTTTACATGCTTATTTTTTATTTATGAAAGAAATTAAGAAATGAGAATGTAAAAGAACTGAGTTTTTATCAAATCAAACAAAATTTATAAAGATAATAAGTAGAGTTATACACA
The DNA here is from genome assembly GCA_019656275.1 of Rhododendron kiyosumense. Classification (NCBI taxonomy): domain Eukaryota; kingdom Viridiplantae; phylum Streptophyta; class Magnoliopsida; order Ericales; family Ericaceae; genus Rhododendron; species Rhododendron kiyosumense. Next base: position 25,755 of record BPLS01000525.1, read on the forward strand.
ATAATTATCAATAATATTAAAAATTAAGTATATACAAAATAAAAATTTTAAAACTCGAGAGCCCAGGGTTCCGCTAATCTTTCTATTTTTTTAAATACTTATTTTCCGCTTTATATCTAAGACAAATCATTCTCTTATAATATATTACGTTTAATTCAACAAAAATAAGTATTTATTTTAGTTAATGAAACATAGCCTCAATCAATTACTTCTGTTATGAGCCCTTTTTGGAGTTCACTAAAAATAATTAATTATTTTTAAATATATTTAAAACACCAATCACGTTAAAAATTCAATTGATTTCTTTCCTTTACGAAAATGGAAAATAAGATACTAGAAATTGGGAATTGATTTTGCTACTCTCCTTTTGATAATGTCACTTTTCTTCTCTCATAAAACAAATTATCTAACAAAAACACAAAAGAAAGTGACATTAATTAAAAAAAAGAGTGACAAAATAACTTCCCTAGAAATTAGGTTAAAGTAGTGAGATGCCAAAAGGAGAGAATTCTCTTTTGGGCAAATTTCACCCAGGAGGAGGTATCTGACAATGACAGAAGGTACTCCTCAGTTTTTAAAAATGACAGAAATCTCCCCTACTTCACAGTTTGGATTTCATTCCGTTAGTTTCATTAGTGAAATGAACGGAAAATGTATGAAAATGTACGGAAAATGAAAATTTCAATTTTATTTAGTTTTAACAACTATCTTAGGGCTCTCATTGAAAGTCCGAGAGCTAAAAATTATTATGATCATATAGGATAAAATGATTAAAAAAATAAAATCTTCGCATCGAAGCAAATGGATTAAAATTTGGAGCATTTAAAATTTTGCTCTTCATTTGGTTTTAGGGCTTTCAATGAAGAGCAAATACTTAAACCAATTTTAAATCCATTTGAATAAGTACGAAAATCTTATTTTTCTAAATATTTTATCCTAAAGTGCAATAATTAATTTTTGGTTCTAAGATTTTCAATGAGAGCCCTAAGATAGTCGTAAAACTAAACGAAGAGGAGATATTTAAGTGCTTAAATTTTCAATCTGTTTGAATCGGTGTGAAAATCTTATTTTTCTGATTATTTTATTTTAAAGGGTCATAATTAATTTTTCGCTTTAGGCTTTTAATGAGAGCCCTAAGAAAACCATAGAACCAAATGAAGAGTAGATACTTAAGAGCTCTAATTTTTAATTCGTTTGAATCGGCGGGAAGATTTTATTTTTTTATCATTTTATCCTAAATGGTCATAGTTAATTTTTGGCCCTAAGACTTTCAATGAGAGCCCTGAGAGAGCCATAGAACCAAATGAAGAGAATATACTTAAATGCTCAAATTGTTAATCCGTTTGAATCGATGCAAAGATTTTATTTTTCTGATCATTTTATCCTAAAAGGTCATAATTAATTTTTTGCTCTAGAACTTTCAATAAGAGCCCTAAGATAGCTATATAACTAAATAAAATTGAAAATTTCATTTTCAGTACATTTTTGTACATTTTCCATCAATTTCACTAACAAAACTAACGGAATGAAACCCAAACTGTGAAATAAGAGAAGTTTCTGTCATTTCTAAAAACTGAGGGGTATCTTATGTTATTGTCAGATACCTCAGGGGTCTGAGTGAAATTTGCCCTTTTCTTTTCTTTCGCGAAAAGAAACCTCATACTACACATAAATCCGGGTGCGAACTTCAAAAGCAGAAACCGAAAAAGGGCAAGGAAACAAGCATATTCTCTTGGTCAAACCTTCTTCGTTCTGTACCTAACCCCTCGTCGGCTGATTCACGCTACTACTAATCTCTCTCTCTCGCTCTCTCAAACATAACATCACAGCACAGTCGCTCTCTCTCTCTCTCCAAATCTCCGTTCTCTTCGCAGTAGTCGAAAAATCAGACTCTCCGTCGATCGATCATCATCAGCAAAAATGCATGCGAATCACTTACTCCTCGAAGAGCCGATCCGTATGGCTTCCATCCTCGAGCCTTCAAAATCCGTAAGTTCACGAATGGATCTGTAGTGATACGCGTGTTCGTGTTTGTTTAAAACAATGTAACTGTGAATTTGGTTTCGTACTTATTATACGGTGGCGGTGGATTGGACAGAGTTTCTTCCCTGCAATGACGAAGATCGTGGGGACTTTAGGCCCCAGGTCTCGATCCGTCGAGGTTATCTCTGGTTGTCTCCAAGCTGGAATGTCTGGTATTATACCCTTACTCTTTTATATTTTTAACTCCTATTTGTTTATTTTTATTTTTTGGTACAAACTCCTACCCCCCACGGTCCCATTTTGATAATCTCGACGGAAAAACATGCAATTGGCGGATATAAAGATGCAGTGTTTCCGTTCATGATTTTTTGAATTTTTTTCACCGAATTAAAGAGCAAGATCTTTAACTTGGTGGAATGGAACTCGAAAAATCATGTACATAAATTACTTTATCTTTTGATCCAAAATGTTTGAACGTGTTTAGAGAGACTTTCATTTTAGGACCGGGAGTATTTTGTTAATCAAGCACAGGTACTTTTATAAGTTTTTTCTTTGGTAAGTAATTTCTTGATAGAAACACAAAAAAAAACAGAAGGCAAGGGGATGGCCATGAACCCCATGCTACAGGAACACTAGATACAAAGCAACACCAAATACAGCAACAGTAAACCAGTACAACGCAAGCTACAACACCAGAATAGAAAGACCACACCTCTCTGCAGGGGCAGCTCTAGGATTTTAGTTGCGCGGTGACAAATATGTATTAAAAAAATTTGTATACCAAAAAACATACAAGTGAAGATATTTATTATGATTGAAAGCTTATCGGGCCTAATTTATTTTATTTTGTTGAGCTATATATGGTTTACTTACTCACAAGTTCAAGTGAATGGTTATTTATTCTGGCTTTGTATGTATGATCCAGTGCAGAGTCTGCAGACTATATTGAAGAAAAATCAAATTACATGTAAAAAAAAATGTAAAGTTTTATTACATCTTCTGTACCCAGGGGTTTGTTTGAACCATATCAAACACTACTACAGTCGCCCCTTCCTCTCTGCCCTATGTCATTCTGCAAAATCTTCAACATTTTCCAGGAACTGATACAAACCTTGATATCCCTTCTGCAGCTCAACACAACATCCATAGCCCCCTTCGTGGCCTGGAAAATCCTAATATTCCTCTCCCCCCAAACTATGTAGCACAGACACGGATATGGACACATACACAGTAATTGTAAAGTAATTGTAAACAAATGGGGATACGGACACGGCGGGGGACATGCCACGTGTGTTTATATATACATATATGTATTTGGTATTCCCTAGTTTAAATTGGAAAATGTAAACAAAACGAAGTGGATGAGAGGAATCTGATGTTAGGGTTTCTTCTCTTTAGGACTTGTTTTTATAGGTTAACTTACTCTTAAATCCAAAACATTTCAGTAATAACATAGTTACCCTCAAAAGAATACACTTACACCCCATCTGTGTCACCATACTTGTCCCTACTCCCTACTGTGCCCCCCCCCCCAAAAAAAAAAAACTTAAATTGGACACCACGTACACGTATCTAGCCGTGTCCCCGTGTCGGACATGGCGATACCTCAACCTCTAGAGGTGTTGGTGTTGCATAGCTCCCAAATGTGGGATATTTCTACAAGTTAGTTGTGTGCATATGTATCTCCCTAATTTGGAATTGAAGTTCTCTAATTTTATGAAGTATGGGATGTTTTTTGGAATTGAATCAGTCCTTGCACAAAGTTACAGTACAATATATGAATGTATGTTAGGTAAAGAAAGATACTCATCTAATACTACGGTTGATTCTTATAGAAGGAAAGTTGGGGTGATAAAACAATATTCAGAAGTTGTCAAGCTGACGAACCCTTGTTGGGTCATAACGTGTCCAAAATCTGTACCGTTGCTTAAGAGATTGACTCTTGTCTCTTAAACTGGTACCATTCTAAAAATGGTTTCTCAACACTTTCTAACTTGTGTGCAATGCCATTGTTAAGTTACAAAAAATTAAATCTTTACAAGCATATCCTAGCTGTACCCATTTCATATTACAACTTTCCCCTACGTTTATCCATATCACATATCTGTCTCTCTATCCATGCTATGTACCTTTTTTAATTGATATGTGTAAATGCACATAGGTCGTTGATTGACAGTCTGATTTGTGAGTGGCTCTACAGAGGTTTTTGCTTTGTAGAGTTTGGGTTTTAATTTTGCTAAGATGTTTGGGATGCTTTTAGTAATGTTTTTGAATGCGTGGTTTGGCAGTGGCTCGATTCGACTTTTCGTGGGGGGACCCCGAGTATCACCAGGAGACTTTGGAAAATATGAGGGCCGCTGTGAAGAAAACAACAAAGCTTTGTGCTGTATGTATACACATCTCGGGTTTTGTGGGAAGAGTTCAAATGATGCTTTTGAAGTTCCTCCTTAGCACTCATTAATGATATTTAGATTATGTATTCGTATATATCAATATATGTATGTATGTAGCTTTTATGATTGTTCTTACTTATCTTGTTGGTGTTGTCAATCCTTTTTTGGTGGGTAATCATCATCAATTTTTAAGTGTGTGTGTGCGTTTTTTTTTATAAGTTGGTTTTGCATAGACCCCCATTTGGTTGCTGAGAAGACTGATGGGGAGAAAAGAAAAATGAAAGTGGATTTCTTTGTGATTTCTAAAGATTCGAAAATTTGAATCTGTGGTATAATGCATTTTTGGGTCTCAAGGCAAATGCATGTGCCAGTAAACCCAATATTTTTTGGGTGCTGTTTTTGTTGGATTGTTCTAAACGACTGATCTTTTAAAAGCTAGCTTTATGTATTTCCTTTTCTTTTCCTACATTTTTCTAGTAACCTGATTTAACAGCTATGTCCAAAACTAGGCTGAGGGTTTTTGGAAAAATTTCAGGTTATGCTAGATACAGTGGGTGCCGAGTTGCAGGTTGTCACCAACACTGAGAAATCTATTTCACTTGAGGAGGATGGTATAGTTGTTCTAACCCCTGATCAAGGTCATGAAGCCTCTTCTGCAGTGTTGCCTATCAACTTTTCTGGACTGTCAAAGGTAAACAACTTGCCTCTCCCCTTCATTATTCCCTAGTGAATTTCTTGTCTGTGTTTTGAGCGTTAATAGATTGTGGGCACCTGGCTGCATGAATGAACATGTTTTGTGGGTTCCCAGAGTATTCAAAAAGGTTCATACTGCTGAAATTGTGTTCTATTGAATCACTAGTCATAATTTTCTACCAAAAATAGTATCGCTTTACTTGCCCAAAAATTGTTTAAGGTGTGCATACCTTAACTTTAACAATGCATTACGATAAGTCGATACTTCTTTATATTTTAGCCCTTGTATCTAAATACTGTATGGTGGTTCCATACAAGTTGACATTGTTTCATGCACTTTCGGTGGAAGTTGGGGACCAATCCAGGTTATGGATTGTTAATGTAGAATGACTGTATTGTCTCTTATGCGGCATTGGTTTTTTGTTTGGACTCTTGGGGGGTAATAAAGTCGATGGTGCTTAGTTATTTCTTGTGTGGAATGATGCTGCTTCAGTGTGCTTGATACCACGCATGTATAGAGCTCTCCATATTGTTATGTCAAATTATTTGGGAGCATATTGTTTGATAATCACGGTGACAAACTAATGATGTTGTACAATCATATGACCTCTCTGTACATCATGCTAAGCAGGCTTCTGATGTGTGTTTTACAGGCAGTGAAGAAAGGAGACACAATCTTTATTGGTCAATATCTCTTTACAGGAAGTGAGACTACTTCGGTTTGGCTGGAGGTAGGAGGCATACTGCCCCTCCCTGATGACTGGACTTGTTCCAATAGGTTTTGTTTCTCTGTGCACATGGGTGTCCTTTATTGGTGCATGTTGGGTATGTCCATGGGATTTTGACTTTAGGGTTGTTTGTTTCGACGTAAAAGCGGGAGAGCATTTTTCCTGTAAAATGTTTTAGCTCAAACAGTTCCATAATAACAGTTTCCACTTTCCAGTCTTTGGTTGGCAAAAAAATCTCCACAATAAAAGACACTTTAGATATATTTAGTTGATGAAAGGGTAAAAGAAGGGGAAAAAAAAGGAGAAGATGTATGAAGACAGCTTGTAGCCTCTAGGATGGCTGTAGTTTCTTTCTCCCCTTTCTCTCTTTCTGTGGGTTGTATATTACTGCTCCTCTCTCTCTCTCACACACACGCGCATAGTCTCACATACACACACACACATGGTGCGGTTGTTGGTAGTGTCAAAGTGGCAATAAATTCTCCAGGGTCGAGAAGCCTGGGTATGAAGATTCCAAAAATGACATGCTGGTTATTTGAGAGGAAATTAATTTTTTCCATATGGTGTAAAACATTTTACTTAATCAAACGCGTTACATACTTGTTGTCCAACCAAACAATGGAAAATGTGTGAAACATTTTACCATTTATTCTACCGTGGGAAAAAATGGCTCCTTAAATTGTGAATCTATTACTTAACAAGTTAGCATAGTTAGTTGGAAGTTGAGGTCATTCAAGTGAAATTAGTTATAGTCTTTATCTGCAAACAATCAGAGAGAGACATGATGGATGGCTGACAATGAAATTGGTTGAGCAGGTAAATGAAGTGAAAGGAGAAGATGTGGTTTGTGTGATAAAGAATTCTGCAACATTGGCTGGCTCATTGTTCACCCTCCATGTCTCTCAAATTCATATCGATTTGCCTACCCTCACTGAGAAAGATAAAGAGGTGAGTCCTGCTTTTAAGCACTACAAAGTCTAAACATGAGTTTGTATGCTCCTGATAAAGTTAAAGGCTGAAACATACGGGGGGAAATAGTCCTCTGATAGCATTTTTGTGAGTTCGAATTCAATCAAACCCTTTTCTACCAATGTGTACTTTTGTATCATTCCCTTGTCATGCAAGGTTTGCTATATATAAGGGGTATTTGGGGACTCTAGAGTTCATGTGACTGTTATGGTTACAATTGGCATGCTGTAGTCTCTTATTTTTTAATGAGATTTCCCTCATGATTTTCTCTCATGGACATAGGCTTTACATTGAACTACGTAGATAGTTTGTGTTGTTACTTTGGATAATCTGTTTCCCATTCTTGTTTTTGTGTTCCAACGTAAAAATCATTGCAAGGGATGTTCCATCGTTAGCAGAATGATTGCACAATATTGCTCACTGTTGACTTTGCATTCCTAAGCTTTATATAACTTGTGTGCTTTAGATCCAAGTATTTGGTCATCAAAGTGTCTCGTGATCAAGAATTGGCATGATTAATCTGGAATAATCTTTGTTGTAATCTGCGCAAGAGATTTTTCAAGATTGTGCTCCTCCCAACAACTAACACTTACCTTTTGATTCTATTACCTTTTGGTGAAAGTTTATTGTTTATTCAGGTCATTAGTACTTGGGGTGTCAAAAACACTTATCCTATGTTTTTTCAAGATTGTGCTCCACTGCTCCTCCCAACTAACACTTAGCCTTTGATTCTATTACCTAGTGCTAGCCTATGATTCTATTACCTAGTGCTTTTGTTGAAAGTTTACTGTTCATTCAGGTCATTAGTACGTGGGGTGTAAAAAACAAGATTGACTTCCTCTCACTCTCATATACTCGTCATGCAGAAGACGTCCGTGAAGTAAGGATGGCTCAATTTTTTTGCATCCACATTGGGTCTGCTTTCTTTAATTTCCCCAACGTTCTAATTGTTTCAACGACTCTGATACAACAACTCTGTGTGCTTCATTTCAGGCACGTGACTTCCTATCTAAGCTTGGTGATCTCAGCCAGACCCATATTTTTGCAAAGATTGAGAATGTAGAGGTGAATTTTATTGTAATGGTAGCTTGAATGAGCTTTGGCTCTGCTATCTATTGGCAAGTCCGCCGAGGATTGCTGGCGATTGTTTGAGAGTTTGAATTTATAAGTATTGTTTATACTTCTCTTTTCAGGGTTTGACCCACTTTGATGAAATACTACAAGAAGCAGATGGGATTATCCTTTCTCGTGGAAATCTTGGCATAGATCTCCCACCTGAGAAGGTTAGTTCATTCTATTTAATTGTTTTGCTTACTTTCTGCACGACGAATGGAATGGTAATGTAGGATGATATGATTGGCCCATTATGCATGCATAAGATTCGTCCCACATAAAAATGTACATTTATCGCTTCAATGAACACATGCATCCAGATGTTGTGTGAACTTGATATATGTTTTTGCTCATTTATCTTCAGTTTTTTTAAGAACGGTTGATTATTGGGCGTGGCAATAGAGTTTGGGGCTGTTCGAGTTTTGGTAGGAGTTTGCTCTGTTTAGCTGGTTGCACTATGTTCTTTTCTTTGGCCCTGGACATGTCTGAGGTGTTTCACTTGTGAAGCATGTGTGAAATTTGCGAAGTTGTTTGTTTGGCTAATTTTCTAAAAGCTTTACCTTTTGGGCATACTAGCTATAACTCGTGTGTGTAGGCTTGTAACATACCAACACCATCATCACCACCCTGGACTAACCAAGTACCTTAAATTAAACTTTTAATAGTGTATGTTTCTACTCAAAGATGGCACAGTTTGATAATAACATCAAGAATCATCACAATCATGTCCAAGGAGTTGGAAAATTGACGTATCATCTAAAACTTTAACCACATCATATCCTAGTTTTCCTTTCTCCATTATACCAAATGACATAGTAACTGGAAACTAGCTAACATAAAATGGAGAAATGGTAGTTTCAAGTTCTTTTCAAACCCTTGTGTAGAAAGTCAGCACAGGGAGGGAATCATCATGGAGCTGTGGCCTCCAAACACTCAAAATCGTAAGATTTGGAAACCGTACTGCTTCAACTTTTCTTTTGAAACAACAAATAATTCACAGGAACCATTACTTCACTGTTGAAGAGCCTGGGGAACACGTCTGCAGTGCATCCATCCACACCACTTGATCCTCTTGAGTCTTGGCCCTCAATTGCAGCCTTTTAGTACCTGTACGTACACAGATACCTGTGATACCGCCATGCAAATGGATTTAGATAAGAAATATTGTCTTCTAATTAAATAAGTGGATTTATAGATTGCAATTAATTTAAACCTAAGGGTCTTCCAATGAAATTGGGATCATAAAAGTCGCAACCTAAACAAAAAATAATAACAAAGGCTAGAATAAACTTGAATCTTTGTCCGAAGGTAATATTTATTTTTATTTTTAATGTCACTCCTGCAATGAATAGAAGGATGGCTAAGGAAAGAACTAATCTAACTCAACAGAGAAAGCGGTAGTCACTGTGATTAGTAATCACTACATAATAACTTATTGCAACCCGTGCATGCAACACTATCTGATTTTAGTTAAAACAACTTTCATGATTGTTAGCTATGGATCTCATCCCGTGATAGAAAAACTTTCAGAATATTGGATGTGGTCCTTAGCAACAATCCTCGTACATGAAAAATACGAACCAAGTTTTGTCACCAGTGGCTAAATCACCTCTGGTTTTTAGGTAACAATTGAAGTTTTGTTGAACAGAACCAGTGGCTAAATCACCTCTGGTTTTTAGGTAACAATTGAAGTTTT
>BPLS01000525.1:40271-69911 GCA_019656275.1 Rhododendron kiyosumense
GCTATACAATTGTAACATGGGATAAAAGTCTGCAATCATACTAAAGAACCAAAGGTTATTCTGGCGGATCCCAAGTAGAAAAAGTGATGTTGGGTAGAACCGTAGAATTAGGGCTGTTACGAACCCGACCGGACCGAAAAAACCTGAAAAAACTGACCGATCGGTTCGGTCTTCGGTCGGGGTGGAGGCGAGATTTTCCCGGTTCGGTCCACCCTGAACCAAACCGAACCAAATTTTGTTCAGGCTCGGTTTTGTTGCATGTAAAATCCCGGTTCGGTCCACCCTGAACCGAACCAAATTCTGTTCGGGCTCGGTTTTGTTGCATGTTAGACCGACCGAACCGAACCGACTACCCCGAACCGAACCGACTTAATTGATTTTATATATATATATATATATATATATATAAATCGGTTTAATCTGGACCGTCAATTAAATTCTGTGTTTATTTACACCGTTCATCACACAAACCCTACTTCTCTTACTCTCGTCCGCTCCATAAGGAGCCACAATTTCTCTCACTCTCATCCTCTCCTTACTGAAAACCGCAGCATCGTATTTTGTCTAGATCACCATTCTCTTTTGAAGAAGACTGGAAACTATTCCAACACCCCAACCCCAGAAATACTCCTCTTTTCTCTTCCATGTCTGTCATCCCTCTTGCACAACACAGGTCTAAAGCTTTTCTCAGTTTGAATTTCAAAACTTGTCCGTGTGCGTAGAGAGAGAAGGCAAGAACAGCTGAAAGGTGGGATTTTTTTTGAGCTTCAGCTTCCCAAACTGAGGAAGGCATGGGGGAATCAGCTTGTGTAATGCATATATTCTCGTATGCTTCTGGGCCTCTGGCATTCCGAATGAATCCAAACACCTACACTCTTTTTTTTTTTTTTGTATGTCGGGTGGACCGAACTCCCTGAAATCCCCGACTAGACTAAACTCTCCCCGAACCGAACCGAAATCAAATACGGTCGGGATCGGTCCCGTACTTATATATCCCGAACCCGATCGGTTTTTGGCAAATCCACCCCGAACCGAACCGACCAAATAACAGCCCTACGTAGAATCGAGTGTGGAGGTATTTGCCTTGGAAGGGAACTTAGCGTCGCTAGCTTGATCCCAAGTAAAATGGCACGAACAGAATTTGGTAACTGACAGCCCATTCTCTCATTCCAAAGCAACATAAATCCATCAACCACCGAAACACCACCCCCCCCACCCCCCCCCCAAAAATAAAAAATAAAAAATCGCCCCACAAGTCCACCCACAACGGAAAATGCACAAATTGGCCTGACCACCATCAACTAACCCCCTCCTCCCTTAATCAGCGCCAAACGGCTTCTCTCAATCCTCTGCACAACACATTGGAGTAGCTGAGAGAATGGGTTTGGTTGTACTTGCATCCAACAGTAACTGCAGTAGTGAGGTGGCGGAGCAAAAACCATAAAGAGTTAGAGACCAATGAATAGAGAAGAGCCCTATGAATGGTTATGTTGCGAGGGTAGCTGTGAATTATGGCATTTTGTTTTTCCTTCACGCGGAGGAGGGTTTTGAGAGGGAGGCCGACGAAGCGTGTGAGAAGGCGGAAGCCGTGAGAAAGCCGAGGTTTTTAGAAAATTAGAGTCACTTGAACAAAAATTAGAGTGGGTCACTTGAAAAACGTGTGCTTAGTATATAGCATCGATGGATAATATTTTCTTTTAACCTCATTTTGAAGGGTATGAGACTTTAGCATTTTCTGCTGGTTATTACTGTTTAAAGTTTCTAAGTCATGTAGTGAACCTTTTGAAAGAACTGGTAATTTCGGAAGTGGTTTCCATTTTCTGTTGGTTTTTACAACTTGTTTGATGGATTGCTTCTGTAAAAGGTTTACTGAAACATTTTCTGGAAACAAACCGAAGCTTAACAGACTCTAGATACTGGTTATGTTTTTTATGTACTTAAATTGATATTCGAGTGGATTTCAAGTATTCTGTGGCTACCCACTTGACTTTGTAGGCTGAGTCTACAAATTCGACGAATGAGTCAGTTCTGAAGGTTGCACTTGATCATGGAAAGGCCTCAGGGGTAATAAAGTCGCATGACCGAGTAGTTATTTGCCAGAAAGTTGGGGATTCATCCGTTGTCAAGATTATTGAGCTTGAGGATTAGAATGCTTGGCTTTCTGTCGTTTAGCCATTCTGTTTGCTATTTTTGGACGTGGTGGCGGACTTTATTGCCGTCCCTTGTGAGGTTCAGAATTGGAGGTTTTGGACACAACTTACTATAATTACATGCAGGATGAATGGAACACTGGGCAATTTCCTGCTTATTAACATTGCAGTGATGGAAATTATGCCTGTGACTCAAATTTTTGTTCAATTTTCCAATGCATTTACATGTTAAATGGCATAATTAAATTGTTTTGGCCTTTGGGTGTTGCATCCATGAACATCCTTCTGGTTTTGCCTAACTGTTGCAATCTCATTTTCTCTAAATTTCAGCTTTTGTGCTAGATTGAGTAGTCCTCCCCATTTTATTTGCAAATCAAGGTAGGTGTAATTTGTCATCTCGTATAATCTGTAAATCAAGTATCTTTCCCAATCAGCATTTGTGTTTGTTGAAGATTTTAATTTTTTTGTACTTGATAGCATCACTCCTTGGGTGTTTTCACCTCGCATGCTGAGACTTATTAGCTGCCTTTTTAGGGTTATACTGTCACGTGTACCAAAAAGTGGTGGTAATATTGTGATGGACTTGAGGGAGGGCCTCTTTGAAGTCAAGTCCCTGATGGAAGTTAAGACATGTTACGAACCCATCAGAGTAGTTTAACAGTTTTAAGTCTGGATGTCTTGCTGTAACAAAGTTACGAACCCATCTAGAGTAGTTTGACAGTTTTTAAGTACTGGATGTCTTGCTGTGTGACGAACCCATCAAGAGTGGTTCTGATAGTTTGAAGTCTGGATGTCTTGCGTTCAACTCCTTCAGCTCCTATCAGCATATGTAGACTTCACAAATGCATGTGGGTTCTGGAGGGTGGAAGGTATGAAGAATTTGCTGTAAATTTTTTTACAAAAATCACGTCTGAGATTGCCCTGGTGGACAATTCTCTTATTGCGTAAATGTTAGAAGCTCTTAAGGATATTTGTTTTATGAGATAAAAATCATTTTAATAACTTAGTTCGGATGAGTACAGTTTTGCCTTCCAAGTAGTTTTGAATGAAGAATGGGACAAAAGATTGCGTGTTCAACTTTTTGCTATTTGACTAAAGTTACAATTGCGAGGATATTATTTGTCTTTTGAGGGTGATTGTATTTAATCTGTTTTACTAATGCAAAAATTCAAACCCAACGTCGAATGGATGGCCCCATTGAACAAATCAATGTTATCAATACCGTTCCGTACCGGCCGGTACATACCGGTTTTGACAGAATCGGGTACCCTACACCTTCAATTCCGTTCTGGCTCAAATACCGGTCGGTACAGGACATACTGGTCAGTACCAGCCAATACCAAATGGTACCAGACTACTTAAATTTTTTTTTTTCAAGTACCGGACAAAACCGGTTAATTCCAGACAGTACCGGGCAAATACCGAATGGTACAGGACAAATACCGGATTTATTTATTTATTTATATTTTTAAAAAGTGTGTATTATACTATAAATTCTTTTTTAAGTTGGAAAATAACACTAATAGCGATCTATCCAAAACGGTACCTGGTATTTGACCGGTACCGATACGTACCGTACTAGTAGGAAAACCGGTATTTGACCGGTACTGATCCGTACCGTACTAGTAGGAAAACCGGTATCTTGACCGGTATTCAGAACATTGGGACAAACAAGCAGGGTTGAGCGCACAAGGTGCAGAGGAATTACCAAGAGAAACGACAGATATTGGTTAGGGAAACAAGAGCAATAAATTTAACCTTTTACTTCTTTTCAAAAAAAAAATTTAACCTTTTACTTTCATTATCTTCTTATGCTTTTCCTTTTATTTATTTATTATTATTATTATCGAAAAGGCATGAAACCTAATTATATTCCGTCACCGATTTACTATGGGACAATAAAGTATATGGGTATATAATACAACTCTCAAAAGAGAGAAGGCCTCCATGCAGGATTTAAGCTTGGTCCAGGGGAGGAACCACAACAATACTATGGTGTTTGGTGAACGATTCTTCATGCTTTTAATGCGAGAATTTATATTAATTGGTTTGATATAAGTTTTTAGTAAAGTTTTTGTTTCGTATAATTTATTGATTTCTCGTTAACTCTAGGAACGAGTAATAATTTGAATTCCCTGTGAATGAATAACTAGTTTTGATCTGTTTTGAATCAACCGATTCTATGAATTTATATTTTTTAGGTTAATGACAAAACTCTCACAGATCAAAGACGGAAGGAAAAAAAGAAAAAAACAAAGAAAGGGAGTCAATAGTACCATGGCCTCCCCTTCCGCCACCGCACACAGATATGGAACCCACGGGGGGAGAGGAAGGGAGTAGAGGAGTTGTGGTGGCCAAGGTTGGGGGGGGGGGGGTTGAGAAAGTGGTCTAGCATATACCTAGCTAGGAAAGATAATACCATTTGTTTTGGCATGATTTAGGATTTCTTTTTCACTAGAATTTCTAGGGTTAGGGTCTTATATAAAGGGTAATTCAATTATCAATTTTTCATTAATAAAATCTATGAGTTTTATCTATTTTCTTATGGATTCAAGAGCTGCTCAGGCTATGAGTACCTATCTCATTTGGAATAGAACGCAAATTATTCTCTTCATGAATTCCGTTGCGTCCGTGTAGGAAATTGATTGTTTGAAAACTGAGTTGATTTGTGAAAACAGTATTTGGAAAACATTATGGCATCGAGGGTCCACACACAACAATTGTGTGATATTAATGGGTTTTTTTTAACTCAATCAAGCTAGATTTATACAAAAGATGATCTTAACCGGAAGATAAACACAATTTTCTACGAGAGTTCTGTCTCTCATTCAACGAGAGTTATTAGTTTCGTATTTGAACAAATTTTGTCTTCAAATTGGGTTCTCTCAATTGAGGTTGCTTTACAACGATATTTGTGCTTCAGCGTTCTATCCCTACACGATGTCTTTGGCGAGGTAACTTGTGGCGGCTTGGCAAATCTATAGTTCTTGGGAGTTCATTGGGGCGTTCATACTGAGTGGATTGCATCTAATCGTCTGGGTATTTGGTATTTTTTGTCCTTAACTTTGCACTTTTTCTCGTTTGAGACTCCTAATTAGATGTTAAGCAGTTTAAAAGTGTCGCTATTGCGTCAGACCATGTCTGAGTTAGGATGAAAAATATCGATTGCCTTGTGATTTACTTGTTTTGTATTTGTTAGACGATTAGTTTGGTTTTATCCAAGTTCTTTGCATAAATTCGACGCTTACCTAATCGATCTCTTAGAAATTGTATATCTAGCCACTATCGTAGTGCTAGACCTGTAAGTTTTACTAAGAAGTATCTATTGGAGTGTATCTTAGCTAATATCAAGGAGCTAATATGAACATAAATCAAGGATTTCATAATTGATTCCATATGCAGATTGTACTTTATTTCCTTAAGTGTAGATTCTGACATGTATATAATTGTTGTATCGGTGTTTCATTTTTAATTAATGTGAATTCATTTATATTTTCTCAATACCAATTTCTAACATGGTATCAGAGCTTAGGGCTTAATTTTTTTCCAAAAATGATACTCACACAACAATTCAAATATAACACCAAACACAATCTCTCACATATGGGCTCCACACACACACTACTATGTGTGAGCCCCGCATATATGTGAGAGGTTGTATAAATTGTTGTGTTTAGATTGTTGTATGAGTAGCATTGTTGATTTTTTTTTTTGCCCAATTGTCATAGAGAGTCCATCCTCTAAATCATCCCCTAAATCTACGGATTCTGCTCAAGCTTAACAATTGACAGATCCGTATGAAAATCCTTATTTTCTTCATTATTCTGACAGTCCTATGGCTGTTCTTGTTTCTCCACCCCTGAATGGGGACAACTACAATTTATGGTTTCATGTCATGAGAAAGGCACTTTGAGCCAAGAATAAAATAGGTTTTGTTGATGGAACAATCCCAAAGCCAAATCCTTCTTCTAACATTTATTCCCAATGGGAACGGGTGAATGACATGATTTGCTCATGGATTTTGCATTCTATTATGCCCGAGCTCTCTTCAAGCATTATCTATTCTAAATCGGCACTCAATATTTGGAATGATCTCCAAGAATGTTTCTCCCAACCAAATGGTACCAAGATCTACCAACTCAAAAGATTGCTATACGAATGTAAGCAAGTCCGGCATCTTTCTGTCACAGCCTACTTCACACATTTGAAATCTATTTGGGATGAGTTAGCATCTTTTGACTCACCACCACTGTGTACTTGTGGTGCATCTAAAGCTATTTCTTCTTATTGCCAACGTGAGCAAGTGATGTAGTTTCTATATGCTTTAGATGAGTATTATGCTCCTCTATGCGACCTGTTGCTTTTATATGAACCACTGCCATCCGTTACCAAAATGTACTCATTTGTATTGCAAGAAGAAAAACAACGTACGTGAGTTATCTCACACAACATTCATCAAACCAGAAGCTTCCACTTTAGCTGCCAATTCCAATAATGCGTCTCGCAACTTTACTAGTTCTCGAGCATATTCACAGCAGCCATCTCATTTTGCTCCTAACAGACGATCAAGACCTCATTGTTACCATTGCAACAATGACGGACACACTATTGCCACATGTTATAAGATTCATGGCTATCCTCCTAAGAAGCAAGGGGTCAACAAAAATTTCAATGGTTCGTCGACACCCCGTGGTATGACCGCTACTACAAACTAAGGATTCGCATTTGGAATCATTCCTACAAATGCATCACCACCCATTTCACAAGATCCGTACCACCATCTTTAGTCTCTCATTCAAGGTAGCAACCAAAATCAAGTTCATTTGGCAGGTATGGCCTTCACATCTATTGCGTCAAACTCTTGGATTATTGATACCGGTGCAACCAATCATATGTGCTCCTCCCTTGATCTTTTTACATCTTTGTCTAATCATACATTATCCTCTCATAGCTTCCAAATGGTGCTTATGCACCAGTCACCCACACGGGTAGTATCTCATTTAGTCCCTTCTTTTATTTGGACAATGTTTTATATGTTCCTACTTTCAAGTTCAATTTGTTGTCGGTGTCTCAACTAATAAGATCCTTGAATTGCATTGTCACCTTTTTCTCTGATCGTTATGTTTTCTAGGACCTGTCCTCAAGGAAAATGATTGGAGTGGGTAATTGTTATGATGGTCTCTACTACCTTCAAGTACCAACTGCTGCTCTTGCTGCTTTTTGACCTTCTTTTGACTTATGGCACTGGCGACTTGGCCACCCATCTTCGCCGCGCTTATCTTATATTGCTAGTTTGGATTCCTCTATTTTTATTTCCAAAGAACATGTGTGTGATGTTTGCCCATTGGCTAAACATACTCGGCCTAGTTTCCCACTTCGTTCAAGTGTTAGTCGATCTCCATTTGAATTAATACACTGTGATATTTGGGGATATTTTTTTGTTCCAAATAATTCGGATGCTCATTATTTTTTTGACCATAGTTGATGATTTCACTCGTTCCACTTGGCTATATTTGATGAAACATAAATCTAAGACAAAGTCCCACATTACTTATTTCTTTGCCTGATTGCAACTCAGTATCAAAGGTGTATTACAACTGTCCAAACTCATAGCAATAATTCTTTAATTCCTAAGGAATTGCACTCCGTTTTTCCAGTAAAAAATATTCAGAGTGACAATGGTTCTGAGTTTTTGTCAAATGAGTTACAATTATTTTTTCAAACTCATGGTATTATACATCAACGAATTTGTGTCTCAACCCCCAACAAAATGGTGTTGTAGAACACAAGCATCGACATCTTCTTGAAGTTGCACGGGCTTTGCGCTTTCAAAGTAATCTTCCATTATCTTTTTGGGGAGAATGTGTTTTTACGGCAACCTACCTTATTAACAAAATGCCATCTCCTGTACTTTTTGAGAAATCACCTCGTGAAGTTCTCCTCTCAACCCCACCTTCCTATTCTCATCTATGTGTCTTTGGTTGTCTTTGTTTTGCTCATAATCACTCTCCGTCTCAACACAAGTTTGACCGGCGATCTACGTTGGGCATTTTTGTTGGATATCCATATGGGCAAAAAGGCTATTGTGTTTACAATATTCAAACTAAAATAATTTTTACTTCACGAGATGTCATTTTCTATGAAACCATTCTTCCATTCCGCGATGCTTCTCTCCATCCTTCCGACCAACCTGTTTTACCGCTTCCTATTTTAGACACTACACTTCCATCTCCATTAACCAATTCCCCTTCTTCACTTGACATTTCCCAAGTTCCACATTCTCCTTCCTCCCCATTGTCCTCAAGCCATCAAGAGTTAGCCCCATCTCCTGGAAATCCCCCACCGGAGACAAGCACCACTCGTCCTACACAGACTTGTCGAGTTTCTGCATATCTCCAAGACTATCACTGTAGTAGAGCCATCGCTACTAGTTATCGGCTCCATCATTACCTCGATCATCAGGTACATCTCACCCTTTATCTCATTTTCTTTCCTATCATAAACTTTCTTCGGCTCACTGTGTTTTCCTAGCTACCCTTGATTCCTCCATCGAGCTAACTTCTTTTTCTCAAGCTGCCAAATTTCCAGAATGGAGAGATGCTTTGGCCTCAGAAAAATCACAGCCCTTGAACAAAATAACACTTGGACTGTTACTTATTTGCTGCCTCACAAGATAACTATTAGATGTAAGTGGGTTTACGAAATTAAGTATCGAGCTGATGGCAACGTCGAATGCTACAAAGCCCGACTTGTAGCGAAAGGTTTTACCCAAACTAAAGGTCTTGACTACCATAAAACTTTTGCACCCGTGGCAAAACTTGTCATTGTTTGGTGCCTCCTTGCTGTTGCTGTTGCTTCCATCAAACATTAGTATATTCATTTACGCCCATAATGTTTTTCTCCATGGTGATCTTCACGAAGAAGTTTATATGACTATCCCACCTAGTTATTGTCGCAAGGGGGAGAATCATGTTTGCCGCTTGAACAAATCTCTTTATGGTCTCAAGCAAGCAAGTCTAAATTGATTTGCTAAATTCTTTAGTGCTTTATTTGAATATGGCTTCTCTCAATCCAAGGCTAACTATTCATTATTTTTCATGCAATCTAGTCGCAGCTCCATTTTTGTTCTTGTCTACATTGATGACATCTTAATTACTAGTGATGATTCTCTTGGTATTGAACAATTGAAAAGCTTCCTTGCTCAATGATTTCACATAAAGGATCTTGGTCCTCTTCCATATTTCCTTGGTATTGAAATTGCTTGTTCTACTCAAGGAATTTTTATCTGCCAGCGCACGTTCGTGCTTGATATTTTAAATGACATGGGTAGGATGGGCTGTCGAGCAGCCAATTTTCCAATGGAATAACATTTAAAGCTTAATGATACAGATGGTGATCCTCTTTCTGATCGTTCCCAATATCGTCATCTTATTAGTTGTCTCATCTATTTGTCGATCATAAGGCCTGATATTGTCTGTCGTGCACATCCTAAACCAGTTGATGCAATTGCCTCGTTCTCCGCATCTTGAGGCTGCCATTCGGCTTCTTCGTTACCTCAAAGGTAGTCTCGACAAAGGCATTTTGCTATTTTCCACAAGCTCTCTTCAACTTCTTGTCTTTGTCGATTCTAATTGGGCGAGTTGTCCAATGACACGGCGTTCCACAAGTGGTTATTGTGCTCTCCTTGGCTCTAGCCCTCTCTCTTGGAAAACAAAGAAACAAAGTATAGTTTCTCGATCCTCTGCCGAGGCTGAGTACTGTGCCATGGCTCAAGCGGCTTGCGAAATTCAATGGCTTCTCACTTTGTTGCACGATCTTAGTATTCCCCATTCCCAACCAACAATTTTATATTGTGATAATCAAGCAGCCCTCCACATCTCCGCCAATCCTGTTTTTCATGAATGAAAGAAGCACATCGAAATCGATTGTCACTTTGTTCAAGAAAAAATTCAACGAGGCCTGATTTGTACTACCTATCTTCCCTCATCAAATCAGCTAGCGGATATCTTCACCAAGCCTTTGGGTTGCGAATCGTTTCATAACCTATTATGTAAGTTGGGCTTAATTGACATTCATGCTCCAACTTGAGGGGGAAAATTGGAGTGTATCTTACTTGATATCAAGGAGCTAATTTGGACATAATCAAGGATTTCATATGCAGATTTTACCTTATTTCCTTTAGTGTAGATTCTGATATGTATATAATTGTTGTATCGGTGTTTCATTTTTAATTAATGTGAATTCATTCATATTTTCTCAATACCAATTTCTATCAGTATCTCCACCGTTCTTTAGTCGGAATTCCCGCATACTAGGAATCTTCGATGTCTAGAATCCAATCTAAAATATCTTCAAAATACTCATAACCCCTGAATTTAGGTAAATTATCATAATACCTGAAATCTAGTTGTCGTTTTATCAATTGATAATCATTGTGGTTCTCGAATATCTCGCCTTCAAATTCATTCTTAATATCGTAGTGATAATAAGAATATCCTCCAGAGACATTTTAGTTAATAGGTTGGTTATGGGCAAATCCCTCAACTCAGTTCCTATCAACTTTGTGTTTAATAGATTGACCATGGGTAAATCCCTTGGTGCGAGTCCTGTTAAATCCTTCCCTACGATCATCGTCAATAGGGTTTGTGCATCTTCCACAAAGGAATGCCATCGAACTAGGTAATGCCTTGCTCTGATACCACTTGACGCAGGGGAATTAACAAGAGAATAAGTTTGCGTACTATTTCAAACGAGATAGATACTCATAGCCACGAGCAATTCTTGAATCCACAAGAAGAGAGCAATTCTTGAATCCACAAGAAGAGAGATAAACTTAGAGACTTTATTAATGAAAAGTTGAATAATTGAATTAGGTTACAACCCTTTATATAAGACCCTAACCCTAGAAATCTTACCAATAAAGAAATCTTAAATCATGCCAAACAAGCGGCATTAAAAAAAAAGATAATTCCTAATTAATTGAAATAAAATTCTAATTCTTGTAGACCAAGAATCCTAATAAAGTTGGAAATCAAAATCAAACTGAATACGAAAAGTTAATAATTCTAACCTAAACGAAAATACTCCTAATTAAAATCTTATTCTAAAGCAATAAAAATAAAATATTGAAACTCCCCACTTTTGTCCTACATCAAACACTCTCTAAACTAGTTGCGTTATTTCACTTTTAATATATTGCTTGTGCTCTAATCATTCCTTTTCCCTATGGATTGACCTCGGACTTTCCAAATTTATTACTTCGTGAAATCCCGCACTTAGGCCTTGTTCAGTTGCCAGACAAGTACAGGAAAGAATGGGAAAATCAACTTTCTCATAACTTTTGTATTGTTCAGTTGGCAGGAAAATAGTGGGAAACTTGTTTTTAAGTTTTCCTACAAAATTTACTTTCTTGCAAAAGTGATCCGGCCAAAAACATAGGATTTTGTGTCACAGGAAAAGTTTTCTTCATTATAGGGCCAAAATAATTGGCAGGTAAGAAAAAAAGTAAATGATGCCAAAACCAAAAAAATACGAATTAGATTCTTAGAAATACACTTTGAGATTTACGTGAGCAACAACAATTTCAACTATTATGGTGCTTTCTGAGATAATTGTTGGAAAAAAATTGGTAGTTTATTTATTTTTTGAAGTATTTATTTATCTTGTCATTAGTCTTCAATTTTGTTTTGTACTAACTAATTTTCAATGAGTTTTTGCATCAGCAGCTAATCAAGCATGGTTGTTTAATATTTATTTATGTAGTTATCATCTACTTATTTTTTAAACTTCATTTGTACAGTTGATTAACAGATATTGTTAATTTAAATGGGGGATTTGCATGACCGTTCAGAATATAGCAAATTAAATAGAGAATTGCAAGTCGATTTTTTCATTTCATGTTAAGGCTTTGCATTAGATAAAATACATTTTCCGTATGTGTTAATTTTTGAAATATAATAGCCTATTATTTAGCTCTCAAAGTTAATTTTATTTGAAATTAGCCATGGGAATAAAAATAAATAAGTTTCTCATAAATGTTTTTTCCCGGCAAATGAACCACTAAAATTTAGTTTTCCAGCAAAAAAATTGTCAAATGAACACTCATAGGAAAATAGATTTCTTTTTCTTTTACTTCACTTTTCCTGAGAATAATTTTCCGGCACAATATTCCTGGCAACTGAACGGAGCCTTAGGGATTGCATTATAAAAGTTGCAGCAATGCTTGAAGGATATGCTAGAGCACTTAATTAAAGCATTGCAAAACCTTAATTATTTTGATATTTGGTGTTGGAGGGATTTGTCAAATAAAAGTAGTGCAAGGTGCATTTGGTTTTTGGGGTGTGATTTTGGAATTTTCGGTGGAAGCCGTTAAACCCCAATAAGGTTTTTGAAATTTTGGAGAAATCGAAAAAAGGACAAATGCTTTATTTATCATAAATTATAGATGAATACTATATGGGAGCGTCAGAAAATTCTTTGTCACGAAAAGTCAGAATAATTAGGAAGAACAAGTTGTTTCAGCTCGATACCGTCAAAAAATTATGACTATTGCATGGGAATAGGTTCATCTTCAAAGTATTTTTCACTTCTAATTTTTGGATTGGAGTTTCTCTCATCCCTTTGCTTGAAACCCGATCAAGGAGTGCCCCTTTGACTTCTTTATTGATGATTGAATTATAAACATTATTGTAAATCCAGTTTTTAAATATCGCTTCTTATGCTCTTATCAGTTGCAGGAATATCCGTTATAAAATATGCAGAAGCAACCACCAAAGGCATGACAAGAACACTTTTTGACCATTCATTTCTATATTTTTATACACCTGGAGGCTGGAAGTGTCGACATAATAACTTTTTTTTTTTTTTTTGTAATGTAGGGTGTCCGTGTCTCAGACTAGCTTGCGCACATTTCGGACTAATCCCTTTAACCCCTCCCACAACCGTTTTAAATGCTTACACGTAGAGTAAGGTGACCTCAAAAATTATTAGCAAGAAGAAACGAATGTATAGTATGATAAACCGAAGTCAACTGAAAACAATAGATGGAAGAATCTACTACTAACATTTGAAGCCATTATTTTACTAATCAAGAATGTTACTTACCTAACAATTCAAACACAACAATTTACACCTCTCACATGCATGTAGAGCCCACACATAATAATGTATGTGTGAACTCTACATATATGTGAGAGATTATATTTGGTGTTGTGTTTAAATTATTGTGTGAGTATCATTTTTGTTTACTAATATCCGATACTGAGATACAATTTACCAGCACTTACATTACAATATATGTTATATTTATACATATTATATTATATTTATTCCATTAAAAAGAATGGTTGGCACCTCTTATCACTTACTGTAGTATAATAGTGTTTGTGGGTCCCCTTGATAACCCACAGTTTTGCTATAGCAATAGCAGTATGAGTGGCAGCTGATATTTGAATCCACGATCGCGTTACTACCAACTAATAACTTGCACTCGAGGGCATAATTATATGATTACATCATGCTAGTTACGCGTAGTGTTATCGGCCAATAGAAAGTTGCACGACTTTTCTTTTCCTTAAAAAAATCACGTGAAATGACAAAATGGCCCTTCCTTTTATAAAAAAAGAAAAGAAAAACATTAACTAGAAGTTGGGGTAGTTTAGTTTACTAATTTCTCAGGAATAAAGACAAAAAAACTAAGGAGAGTGCATAAATCATTTGGTCACTAAAATTGCCAAAGAAAGAATTAATGATGATGAGTACATGGCCCATGAAACCATTCTTGGTTGGAACTTGGAACACTAGTTTTGTTGAAGAGTACTGACATAAGAATTCACAGCAGTGTTCAGGAAATTACTCCTCAAGAAATCTAAACACGGAAATGTCAAAAAGACAATTAACCGACATATATCATCGCAAATATCTATCTATCCGTAGAAATTCCAAGCAACAGCATAACAGTGACAGATTGAAACAAAACAGAGATTCTATCCATCGTTTCAAATTTAATTGATGACATCACAGCAGAAAAAATAAAAAGCAAACAAAGAACTACTACCCATATGTATCTATCTAAAGCATCAACTTCACTTTACAATTCACCCATGACTGACGATGGATCACTTCTCTATATTGAAGAAATCTGTTGCTGCTGCTGCTGCAGTTGCTGAAGATCGAGCAACTCGAGCTCCTTCTGGCGAAGAATAAGCATCATCCTTTCATTCTCAAGCCTCATCCGCTCAATCTTCAACTTATCCCTCTCCATTTCCCTCTCCTTCTTGCTACTGAACTTCACCCACTTAAGTCGCTGCTTCTCAATCTCAAAAGCTTCGAACTGATAACTCACTCGCTGCTCCTCCAACTGCATTAATCGGTTCTTCATCCACTGCCCTTTCTCCCTCAAACTCTTGGTTACATCCTCAACCACACTCACCAGTTCCGTGCTCAATTGTTCCATCAAAGGTGAGGGGGGCAAAGTGGTCATTCCCTTTCTCAGCCTTTTCCTCGAACACTTGTCATCACCCCCTTCCTCCTCCTCGTACCCCTTGCCATTCTCCCTCATTCCCCCTCCTCCTAAAATCTCATCTTCGTCGTCCCCATCCTCATCACCATCGTTTTCGTCATATTCGTCTTCCTCTTCCTCAGGGCTCCCCCCTGAAGCCATTTTGGATCCATACGTATCGGCTCTTCCAGAATTAAGAGACACAACTGGGGGATTTTCTGACGAATGGAAACAACTTTGTTGCTGCAACTGTGGATGCATCTGGTGAGATGACTCAACAGCCACCTCTGGGGATTGATGACCACCTGAACCTCCACCGCCACCAACGCTGCCCCCACAACTATTGTGATAAGCACACATTTCCCTAAAAAACAAGTGCTTAGAATTCAATAGTTTCTTCACTTCTTCCTTCTTTTTTGGGGACAAATGGTCCATTGTTTCTAGCAAACTCTGATTCTCCACAACCCGGCAAGCTGTCCCCTTCCCCAGTATGTCATTAACCCTCTTATACCTCTTGTTCAGGTCATTGAACTTGTCTTCACACTGCTGTGGAGACACATAAAACCCCCTCTCCATCATCGCTGTTGACACCGATTTCCACTTCCCTTTCTTCTGTAAAACCCCCCCTCCACCACCCTTTTTCTTCCCCCCTGCCGCCGGATCATTATTCCCTTCCGATCCGGCTTCGTCCCCGATATAAAAAACCACCATAATCAACAATCGAACCATACTGTCAGTCCATTTCATCCTATGCCATGGGGATATGTTTTTCCTTTTCCCATCACCAGCACTGTCCTCAGTATTGAGTCCAGGCTCATCCTCATCACTCAGGGTTAACTGCTGTTGGGTTTTGGCTTTGGGGGCAAATGGGTAAATTTGCCCAACCATTTGGGGGTGTGGTGGGTGTTGTTGCAGCTGGTGAGGAGGGTTTGGTTGTGGGGAGTGGTGGTGAAGCGACATTTCTAACCCTAACATCCCAGAGCCCTTAGTTGAATACATTCCACCTGGTAAACCATTATGTTCCATTAAAGATTAAAACTACTTCAATTACCAAAAACATGAAAACCCTGTTGGGAAATATCTCAAAATACTCTTCACATTCTATACATAATCCATTACAAGATTAAGAAAAAAAAAAACCCCAATTAGGAAAATTGCCAAAAGCACAACTTACAAAGAAATTTGAGATGGAATACATCACCAGAAACAGAGTCACCTTCTTCGGCTTTTGCAGCAATTTTTCTTTTGGTAATTAATTGGCAATTCAGTTTTAAAAAAAAAAGTGGCAATTGAGAGAGAGAGAGAGAGAGAGTAAAGTGAGTGGTGATTTTGGTGCGTGCAATGTACTGAGAGAGATATAGATGAATGGAGACAGCGAGATGAATAGATGGATATACAGGGAGCGGAGCAGATGGTTTTGGATTTGAGGGGTTTTGGTTTCATGGTTTGTGCAAAAGAACATGGTTTTGCATTCCTTGCATTTCTCCACCAGCTTTGTGGTGGAGAGAGAGAGAGAGTGAGTATGCGTCCACGGTATTGTACTAAACTGTTATTTCGGTCTTTTCCGTTTTTTGACTTTTTGCTTTCCTCCTTTTTTTTCCCTTCCTGTAAATGGATGTATTAATTAGGGCTGTTACTCAAAACTGAAACATCTATTGAAACCGCGAAACTGGAAAAATTGGATTGGATCAAATTTTTTAAACTGGTTGAATAATTTCAATTCGGTTTATGTGTTTTAAAAATCGGTTGAAACCGGACCGGTTATATATATGTACATATATATATACATATATATAAACATAGGGGAGAGGTTGAATTATGGATTTTTGGTTGATATTTTGTGGTGTATATTTATAAAAACTATTTTTATGGGCTTAATTATGTTTTTATGGGTTTTTTTTTAATGTATTGGGCTCAAAATTGATCCTTTTTTGTTGAGCCAAAAAAAATAGTTGAATTATAGATTTTTTGTTGATATTTTATGGGTTGAATTGTGAATTTTTTGATGTTTTGGACCCAAAATATGGCCCATGAATGAAAACTGGATAAATCGGACCAAAACCGGTTAGGCCGGTCGAAACCGGACCGGTTTATCTCAACCGGTTCCGGTTTCTAAAAATCTCAAACCTGATAACCGATTTTGACCGAAAAATACACCCAAACCGGTCGAAACTGGACCGGTATCACCCCTAGTATTAATGGATCCGGATCCTCTGTTAAGGATATCTATATGAGGATCAAGTGAAAGTTTTCATTCAGACCGTCCATCTCAATAATCAAGAGTCCAGATGTGTTTTTATTTTTAACCGGTAATAAAAACACATCCGAACCATTGATTGTCGAAATAAAGGGTCCGAATTCTATAAAAATCCTCACAAGATCTTCACAGGGAAGAATCCTCGTAGGGGATCCAAATCCATATTAATGGGAGTAAAAAGCATTTTTCACAGAAATTGTTGCCTTTTATTTTCCTTTATTTATTTATTTTCCTTTTTTGCGCATGTAGGAATATAGAGTGTAACACAAAGAGCCCACAAATGATAAAAAGAAGTGCGCGAAAAAAATCAATTTCACTAAGCAAGCTTTTGGGAAAGATTAAGGTTGAAGAAAATATAAATTAAGGTCAAAAAAATTAAAATAAGATGACGAAAAAAACTAAAAATTACTCTTTTGGGAATTATTATCTTTTAAAATTTTTTTCATCATCTTAAATGAATTCTTTTATACATTTGTATTTTTTCGAATCCTCTCATCTAAGCATACTTGTTTTGGCTTTAAAAAGTTAAGGGACTTTTTTTTCTTGTCTTCATTCAATTTTTCTTTGTTTGTTTTGCGTCAAATTTTTGTGGGTTATTGATTCGTTTCGTTGAGAGTAATTGAAAAAATAAAAAATTACATAATCGAAACTCGATATTGCTTTTGGGATGGATGGCAAAACTTTTGCATCTTACAAGTTGTAAGCTATCGAATTCTCTCAATTATGCTTTAGGTCATCCAAAATCATTAGGTTGACTCAGGCCCCGTTCCATAAATCTTCTTAAAAAATAAGTACTTATTTTGGATCTTCTCAAAGAAAATAAGAAGGGTTGTTCCACAAAACTTAAATAAGCAGCTTATTTCACATTTTCAAACTCAAAAATAACGTAAATGAAAATTAATTTTTTAATTTTTTTTGCACCGTATTAAAGATCTCAATAAGATCTATCAAACAAAATCCATATTGATAAAAAAATTATTTGGGTAAACACATGATTTTTGAGCTTGAAGTTGCCTTAACCAAAAAATAAGTACTTATTCCTTATTTTGTGGAACAAGCCTTATTATTGAACAAAAAATAAGTTCTTAAACTTGTTCCGGAACGGAGCCTCAATATCTCTTCTTATTCGAAAAGGACATGGATCCTCTCCAAGAAATGGACATCTAGTTTTCTTATTTGTGGGCCTTTTTCGGGCCCATTTTAATTATTGAAACCGTTTGCAATTTAGCTATCGTTGATACTATCAACTATGACTCATTAATTTTATGTTTGTCGGATACCTAGTAATATCGGTACAAGACACATTAATCTTGAAAAGGAATTCTTGTTCTTGCGGAATCAAATCTATTTGCATCAAGATAAGTCTATAGCAATCATAGATATCTGATTAGAATCAATATTAGCACGACTTATGGTCTCAAGGAACTAAAGTAAGAATGAATCCTACTATCAAGATGGTCCTTCGAAGGGCCCATAAATGAGCAAAATTGGGTACTTTGTTTTGGCTTTACATTTTCCTCCGTTTACTTTTCAGGTGTTCGTGAGAGTTTTTTTTTTTTTTTTAATCAGTCAATTCATTTCAAGCCCGAAGGCAAAAAAACATCGCAAAATACAGGAGTGCACCAAACTACCTACTCCGGAATTACAGAACACCCTGCAAAAGCAAATTAGTACTAGGTGCCGATATGAGAATCCCATTCGGGTCTAGGTAGAGAGAAATCAAACAAAATCCCAGTACAAACCAATAAACAATAATAACGAATGTAATCAAAACAACAAACAGATCATAAGCGAAAAAAGAAATCTAATCCCGTGCCGGAGACCAAACACTACTTCACGCCTGAAACTGCCGTTGACAGCCCAGAACAAGGAAACAACTCCGGCAAACAAAACAGGCCAGAGCTGCTACCGGAAAACCCCAACAACGGCGACACTGTCGGAAACCCTCAAGAAGCACCACCGACACCGCCATCGACCACCGTAGACCTCACTCCGAACACCCACCAAAACCCTAACTAAAATTATTCGTCCACCACCTAACACCCACCAGATCTAGAGCACTAGACCGGTACAAACCGGACTGGGGAGACCCAGCCGGTAGAAAACGAGCCAAATGGCCGGAAAAAAACAAAAAAAATCTTAACCCCATCAAAGCCAAACCCCAAACCACCATTATTACCTCCTTCGACTGCCACTAAACTCTGGATTCTGGGAAGACAAGGTGGAGCTGAGACGAATCCAGCCCACAAGTCACCGGCTGGAGGTCAGAACACCTGAAACAAGGTCACCACGAACATTGCAGCACATGCTCCCAAACCGATGAAAAGATACACCTAAAGAGAAGAGAGAGGAGGAGGAGGGGAAAGGAAGAGGAGGGAAGAGGGGGAGGAGGGCGGAGGAGGAGGCGGCGGCCCCCCTCCCCCAAAACTACATATGCTTTGGGACTTTCTTTTGAGAGAGAGAGAGAGAGAGAGAGAGAGAGAGAGAGAGAGATTCTGCTGTGTAATTGGTGTTCGTGAGAGTTCTGGTCCACTGAAGTGTCTAGAAGAGAAGTGGTGTGTAGTTGTCTTTCGTCATATTAGGATTAATTTTGTATATAAACTTGTGGGAAACATATGTATAGTTAGACGTTTTTTTCCCTGCACGCACTACAACACAAACAGCCTATTGCAAGGAAAGTATTTCCTTGCTAAAGCACCCATTTTCCTCACTAATGGTATTTTGTCGCCCATTTTTCTCGCCTAAACCTTGTCGCTAAAACAATTCGCGACGAAATTAGTTTTCCTCGCCAATTTTATACAATAGGCGACAAATTGTTTCCTCGCTATTTTTAAAAAATTTCGTCACCAAATCTGTCCTTGAACCTTGGACCTCTGCTTTGTGAGACGCGACACCTATCAACCGCACCACTTTGCACTTCTGGATAAAATGTGAACTTTTTATTATATATCATCGTTTTATCTTGTCTTTCACCTCTACAAATTTGCTTTCCAACATTAATGGTCTTCCAACTTTTTGTATCGTGTCTGAACTTTGTTTGAGCAAAGTCTAATCTTCTGCCAACGCAACATTTTTTTTTGGTTGAAACATGTTCTATTGGTATCTGACAGCAATTTTGGTAGAACTAATAATATTTGTTATCTATTTTTTTGATGGGATTATCGTAATCCCTCCATCGCTTTTTAAACGTCCATTACAGTTTTGTGTGTTATTTTTAATTGTCTATATCCCTTAATGTATATTGCTAAAAATTTACAATATAGATTTTTTTTGATAGATCTCAATTATTTCTATAAGTCAGTGACTTTAAAAATATAAATATAATATATGTCTAGAGATTTAAGCCATTGAAAATGACACGCAGAGCTTAAAAAGGGATAGGGGAGTAGCTTTTATGGATCGAATGCGTTTTTTGCTACCATAAGCTCGAGATATATTTTGGATTGCGTTTTTGTAAATTTATAAGTCTGAAACTTATTTTGCTAATTTTTTTTACTTGTTACTTTTTTTGTTTGTATATATACTACCTCTATGACATAATCTTGGTCCCTATGAAACTAGAAAAAAAATAAATCTAGGAGCAATCTTCAAACTTAAAAATAATGTATTTTCTAAAATAATTTTTTATTTTTTTACGTAATTCAAAAGATCTTATCGAAATCTATCAAATAAGATTCATATTGTACAAATATTATTTCGACAAGTACACTATTTTTAAGTTCAAAAATTGCATGTAATTTCGCAGCTAGGGGACCAAAATTGTGAGATAGAGTGAGTATATAAATACATACATATATGAAAGCATATAACAATCACCCTAATAGTAGTATATATATTGAAAGGCAGATCTAGAATGGTGTTAAAGTTGCCTCATAGATATCTCGTTGGTCAATATATTACGGACTGTTTGTCACTGATAATCACCCACCCGAAATAGCAAAAATTGTATTAGATGAGTATATTATCATTAAACAAAACTATTAAAATGATAAGTAGATTGAATAACCTCTCTAAAATTAATAAGTGATTAAATAATATCTCTAAAAATGAGGGTAAATTTGAATATCTTTCAACATACCAACTCGTGATCCATTTAATAATATGGTGTCATTCACTATTTAATTGTATCAATTACTCTCATTGAATGATACAATTAAGGAAAATCATGCCTCACACTTACTAGAGGGGTGAGCCAATAAGATACAATTTTTGAGAAAATTGCATTTTGTCGCCTGTAGGATACAATTAGCGGGGAAAAGTTCATTTTGTCACTATAGGATATGAATAGCGAGGAAATGTATTTTCTTTGCCAAAGAAGAAAAATATGCGAGGAAAAAAAATCTATAGGCGACAAAACTTATGTTTCCTCGCTAAATGGATATATTTTGTGACGAAAAGCATTTTCCTTGCTGATTGTGCACTATTTGCAAGAAAAATGAATTTTGTCACAATTTTTCCTTGCAATAGGCCGTTCGTGTTGTAATGACGAGGATGATTCATCGTATTTCACAACCTGGAATGAGGTGCGATAATCACTCGTCACTTTCATATCATCAACATATAGCAGGATTTGGAGATGCACATAGCAAGACTAGGACATGCACAGATGAATATTATTGACCCAAAAATTAACTTGCATCCAGTGGCTGATCCAGAAATCTAATACAGATGGGTCACTTCTTGAGCATAGAGTTGATAAAAATTCTCATAATCTAATATAACAAGAACATGCATTTAGAAAAAAATTATAAGGAGAATAGAAAATGTTCAAGCATTCTTTAACGAGCACAAAACTTTAAATTTTTTTGTGAAAGAGCAAGAAATGCATTAATAGTAATATAAAAAGTACAACTGTGCTGTCACCATTACATAATAAAGACACGCTAGTGATAGACGAAGACTAAACAAACAGTAAACTTTTTTAAAAAATGAGTGGACTAGAGTTTTGTATTTTAAATTTTTTATTTGATGGGTATGTCAAATTAGCTCTGATGGTATTGTGGACCACGCTTCAGCCTAAGCATTTGTTGGGTGGGGTTCGACTCCCCATTGGCCAAGTGCTTGGAATAATTTTTTAATTTCAATTTCAACATCAAAGCAATGCTTGGAATAAATTTTAATCTCAATTTCAACATCAAAACAAAAGAAAAGACATTTAATACCATGCGGGGATTTGAACTCGCGACGGCGGGTGTAAAAGGGCCAGCCTTTACCACTGGAACAAGATGCCCAAGTTGACGTATTCTCGGTAATTTTATATATACTACTTAACTTCTTTTTTGGTTCACAAAAAATATTCACGAAAATATTAGGTGGGTCACGTGTGCCTTAATTGAATCCGCCCCTGCTTGCATCAACACTTGAAACACAAAACCACATAAATTTAGAATTAAACAATTTTTCCATACCAAGCCACTATGATTGCTTAAGCCCGTAAAGAATTTTCTTCAACTTGTATACATAATATGGAAATTTAGATGACTGGATCTAGGAGGTTGGTCCATGTAAATCTCTTAACAATTTCCCCGTAAGCAAATGCATTCTTGACATCTAGTTGCCAATTATTTTATTAGATGTTGAGCATCACTCATCAGAGAACTAAAATAATCTCTCTTTTATTATCAAAATAACTAAACCATTCTCTATTGATGCATTTGGTTTGAGTTTTTTATTTTATTTTATTTTATTTTATTTTATGTTCTTCTTCTTCTTCCCTCTTTCAATCCAATTACTTTTTGAAAAGAAAATAAATTAATGTTGGTGATAAAAATAAAAAAGACAAACAAAATATCTGTTTATTGAATGTCATCCCATACAAGCATTAGTACATACTAAGGCCGTGTTGTCACTATATTTTTGTTTTGGTATTAATTTCAATTCTTAATTTTATTAGGTTCGCGGTGAACTTTTATGCTGGTCATTCGTCCAGGAGGGGAGTTTAAAATTAGAAAACTATGACCTAAAGAAATAATTATTTCACTAAAGACAAAAAAAATACCAAATAAATGTATTTTTTTAGTATTGTCCTATATGACTTTTTTTTTTCTACTTCGATATATAATTTTATACTTTTCTGATTTCTCTCATTGAGATAGAGAATGAATCCAAAAAGTTACTAAAATAAACTAAATAAAAAATTATTAATGCTAAATAATAACAAAAAATAGTAGAGCGAAAAATTTGGAAGAATAGGCCTTAAATTTGTAGTGGTTTAGGCTCTGTTTGGAACTCAGGGAAAAGAAAGGAAAATTAAAGAATTTTCCCTCCTATTGTTTGATTGTAGAGAAAGAGAGAAGAAAATAAAAATTTTGAGTGTAGAGAATAGTAAATTTTTCCTCTTATTTTCCTTCTTTTTTATTTTCCTTTCCTTTCTTTTCTTTTCCATAAGTTCCAAACGGAGCCTAGCAATGATCTTAAAATTGAATTATGCCATCAAATTGTGTAGATAGATCTGAGCCCCTTTAAACGGCTCTTAAAAATCAGCCGTTGGATCGGTGGAGGGTTAAGGAGAAACTTGAACTAGGATTAATGTAGCATGTCATCCAAGAAAGCGCTGCAGGATCGTTCGACTCTGTTTTCTCTCTCTCTCTCTCTCTCTCTCTCTCTCTCTCTCTCTCCTCGTTCGGCTCCCTCTCATCGTTCGACGCTCTCTCTCTACTGTTACAGAGGATAGATATTTGTCAGTTCAAATTCAGGAAAGGCTTATGCGGAATCAGGTTTGGTGGAGTCTTTGTTTGAAACGAACTTTGGGGTGAAATTAGGGTATTGATGGTTGGTTTCCGTCGGCTGGGGAGATGACTTATACTCGGAGGATAAATTTGGAATGCTGAACCTTGAGCGGCGCAACAACGCGGCGGGGAAGGGTATTGATTACTCATGAGAAGAGGAAGAGGAGGAGGTGTGCTCCGTGAAGCCAAAGAAGCAGAAGACGATGATGGGTATTACAACGTACCCGTAAGGACCTTCGATCAGATACATGGTGTTGCGCGTAGGCAACTGCGGTCTCGTGGGTCCTTGTCGCGATAGAGTGTCGTATTTCGAAGGTGAAGAAACCCCAGGAAAGCCCCGCCCCCCCCTCTGTGTGTGTGTCTTACCATCGAGTTTCACTTTCACAGCTCCCATTGCATCAAAGTAGACGAAGACAAGGATTAAAATGAAGAAATATAGAGAAGTTGTAGAGTGAGACGCTTTCAAACTTGTACAACCGTAGCCACTCCAAAAACAATGATTATTTTAAACATTTGACTAACATATTTGTATGATTAAGAATTTTCAGGGTTTGATTTTTGGAATTTGTGGTTCAGCATTATTTATTAGAAATTAGGGCTTTTTTTGTTGGTATATGTGCTTTGAATGTTCTCCGTTGTTTAAATCCCCATTTTAAATATGTACTTTTGCAAAAGATAGACCATAATTTGTTTTAAATAATTTGGTCTCCTACCCTGGATTTTATGAAACAACTACAAAGAAAAAGTTTGAAGTGGTCCCCCGGTTGTGTTTTAATGTCTGGGTTCTAGTGTCCCCAAATAGTTGAGTATATATTATATGCTTATCAATTTTATTTTTTATTTTTATGCTGGTTGAGTAAGTGGATCTGATTTTTAGGATTTTTTAGATTTGATTTTGCATTATTTTTTATGTGTAGTGTTCTCATGACAATTTTTAAGACCGTGGGAGCCTCGACTGAGATGTTTCTGTAAAGTTTAATGTGTTTATGCTCTTTTGGTAACTCACTGTCTCGTTCTCTGTATTTTCTTTTTCTGATTTCACTTTTCCGTCTTTTGTTTCATTCGGGGTGGGGCGATTCATAATGTGATGGGTGAGGTGGTGAGCAAGCAAATGCTGGTATTTGATAACAGATTGCTGTTACGAAAATATGTGATTCGATCAGAAAATCATATCATTTAATGCCAAGTTCAACGGATGTATACTGTGAGAGTAATATCTTCGGGTATATATTTTGCTTACCAAGGTTTGAAACCTCTTATGCATAGTGTGCTTAGAATTCTTGATGTTGTGCAATTTTATAAGAAAGAGTTACGACAAGAGGGTACGTTGGACGCTGATTACTTAGAAACTAAGAATGACTTGGCTGAAATTTAGTTTGCATAGAATCATATTGCTGCTTGCTCGGCAAATAAACTTCAACTGGGTTTGTTTTAACTCATTGGTACTCCTGTTCTGTAGTATAGTGTCGTTAGAATCCTTGATGAGTAAAACAAGTACCTTATGTTGTGCAATTTATAAGAAAGAGCTATGGCAAAGAGGGTATGCTGTACGTTGGTTACTTAGAAACTAAGAATGTTCAGCCTTGGCTAAAACATACTTTGCCTAGTTTCATATTGCTGCTTGCTCGGCAAAGTAATTTCAATCAGGTTGGCTTTAACTCTATGAAGTACCGAAGACCATATGGTTTAAACTAAGCATGAAACATTTAGTTTTAAGCATGAAACATTTAGTTTGGATAGCTTTTTTTTAGATCCTACACTGATAGAGTTCCACAACCAAACACTCATCCCAATCGTTCCTCGTCTCAACAGAGACTGTTAGC
Organism: Rhododendron kiyosumense; assembly: GCA_019656275.1. NCBI lineage: Eukaryota > Viridiplantae > Streptophyta > Magnoliopsida > Ericales > Ericaceae > Rhododendron > Rhododendron kiyosumense. Next base: position 65,729 of record BPLS01000525.1, read on the forward strand.
TGTTGCAACAGTGGATGATTCCATTCGAAACTGAATTAGTTAGAAGGAATCTTTGATTTAAGTCACTTGTAGTTGGTTAGAAGTAGTTACTCTTGTGATGTAGAGCTGTACTCAGAGCATTTGGTAAGGAATGAACATATATAATTTCTGGTTTTCCTTCATATACCTTCTAGAATGAGATGCTGAGTAATGAGATTCTATATGTTTTGGTTACTTTTGAATGGAGATCATTTCTTGCTCATTCTATTTTAGCTGGACATCTTTGCTTATACTGCACACAGCTCTAGCATTTTGTTCCTAATCTAAAAGGCAAAAGTATTAATCTGGACCCAATTTTGGAGCATAATAGATTATTTTTCAGTTGCTATGCAACGCAACAAATAGAAGGTAACTTATTATAGCATGCAAATTTGTAGCTACCAAAATGAAGTAGGCATCTACCAAAATGAAGTTGGCATGAGGGCAGTGGGTCATGGCAGACTTTGCTCAATGAGTTGTAGGACTCTTTTTGCATTTAAAGCATGTATATGTTGTGATCTATTGCCCTCGTAGGTGCGCAATTTCTGTGTCGAACTCCGTGTGTCACCTTTGCTCTGCAGTATGTGCCTGTCTTGATGATAGAGATTAGTTATTTCTACTTTGCTGTAATTTATCTATCCTGTTTGTTTTGGGTTGCGCCTTAGTTTTCCTATCTCTGTAGTTTAGGTGGATTCCTTTGTAAGTGCTGTTGGGCTTATTGAAATGATATGATTGTGATTGACTTGTTAAAAAAAAGTACTGTGGCACATTGAAATCATTTAGCACCTTCATTTTTTGTCTGTAGTGGGTTCATTCTTATTATTCAGGTACCCTATGTTGAGGGGAACTACATCCTGTGTTGTATTGCTGATGATTTGAGATTGGCAACAAAGCTCTCATTTTCTCATTGGTGTGCCTTATGCCTATTTGAAGGGATGGAAAGTCACACAAATGCCAGACTTAGGTCTATAAATATATGAAGGTATGTAGTTAGTGTTTTGTCTCAAATATGGTTTTAGTTTGTATTGTTTCTCTACTTATCCTATTTTTATACTGTGTGTTTGTTAATATTGTGACATTATTTTTTGAATTTGTGGTTTGAGAAACTTAAGTTGCAATGAGGAATACCTTATAGGTCCATCCGTCCATGAAACATGTTTGATGAAATGCTCCGAAGGGAAGAAAGAGTTACTGCATAAAATCACTAAATAGCATTTTTATTTTTATTTTTAACATTGGCATGAAAACTCTTATGCAAATGCACCTCTTTGCTTCATGGACATACTGTTGCAAGGAAAGGTGTTAGATATATTGCTTCTTTGAGGGTTAGATACATAGTTGTATATTTGTAGTGGAATGTTAGACTTGCGAGTACTACGTGGTTGAGTAGGATTTTTCATGTATTCTTTTCATATTTTTTCCTTTTCATTCAATGGAGAACATAAAACTTTAGACTCCTTTGTTGACCAAAATACTTTCGATCAAGTATAATCTTCTTGTGTTTGTAACTTTGTATGCATTCATGGATTACTGTGTGATTTTCAATTCAAATATGTGGTGTAATGATTAAGCCCTATTGTCTTCGTTGGGCAGATGCATCAGTATCATCTGAAAACTATTAGGCTAAGTGTTTTCATGTTGCGTACATATCATCTTTATTTTTTGTTGGCACCTGAGTCTACCTCAAAAATTTTTTTTCCTGTTTAATTATGATGCAACCATTTTTTGATTCTTTGGAGCCGCATTTTGTTTTTGTGAGAAGTAATAGTCCGATTCTTGATGTTTTAAAGAACACATGTTAGTAAGTATCTAAAAGTTATGACATTGTATCTTTTTTTTTTTGTAGTCATTTATGTTCTTTTCTGTTTTTCTTTAGCAGACTAATTTGAATTACACTATCCTCCATTTAGCAATTGAGCATCTCTTGTTAGTGTTAGGGGCTATTCCCATCATTTGGTTAATGATCGCTCTTCCGAGCAGGAACTTGTATCTATGACTCTATGTTGTTGTAAAAAACAACGCTGGGAATCCTCATCCACCATTTGCATGTCATAAATTTTCTCCGTGCTTGTTATAGAATTGGATTTTATTTTGGGCAATTGTTAAGTGAATATTAGTTTTGAATGGATTAGATTTTGCAAAGTTCCTATGCATGTGGACTCTATGGTTTTCCCTCAAATTAGACCTTATATGCACGCGTCGTTATACCCTACGGGCAGTTTCTCCCTTCCATAGAAATTACATTACATACACTATAGTTTTCTGATGGGGTAGAGGTGTTTGTGAACAACTTTCAGCCTGTAACTTTTATTTTGTCTGCCCGACACCTTCACCTTAGGTTCCTCACATGGGCTTCATTTTTTCCATGAACCTGCCCTTTTCTTTCTCAAATTATTTCGAGCTAGAAAATGCTTGAACTTTCCGTTAACAGAGAATGTTGGGATTTATCCCACATCGGTTAAATATCACCTCCAACACTAGTATATGAGCTTGGGCAGCCTCTCCACTCTTTGCCAATTGGTTTGGAGTTGGATGCTTTAACATGGTATCAGAGCTAGGCTTTCGGAGGCTTTTCCCCTTTGTTTGTGCCATAGTTGCACTTTATTTCATTGTGATCCGTGTGTTCCGAATCCTTTGTTTACCTCTCCATGTGCGAGTCAGGGGTCGCACGTATGGGGGAGTGTTGGGATTTATCCCACATCGGTTAAATATCACCTCCAACACTAGTATATGAGCTTGGGCAGTCTCTCCACTCTTTGCCAATTGGTTTGGAGTTGGATGCTTTAACAGAGAAAGATGAGTTGCTTCCGCTAATCTGGTTATATCTAGTAGGGTACCCTCAGCTTTCTAAAGCATTTTGGAGTGCTATGAATGGTGAAAACGAAATAAGCATTATATTCTCTCTGGTCATTTCGGAAAAGACCCGCAAACATTAGATACAGAACCTTTTACTGCTTTGTAAAATAGCAGTTGTTTTCACGTATTACCAAGGGCTTCTAACGTTTCAATGCATGTTCCCAATGCACATTAGTTTCAACTTCTGTCCTTCAGAGTTCAATTAAAACTACAAGATTTAACTGCAATGCAATTGACAAGCAAAGATCTCGCATAATCAAACGAATTTTGTTTTCCTTTGCCTTTGTCTCCTCCTCTCTGATAATCCTTCCCTATCTCTGCTGGGCTTAATTTCTATGGCAGCAAGTGGCAAAAGACATGATTGAATCGAGGTTTGTTTCTCTCTGCCTCTATCTGTCCCTTCCTTTCTTTAACTTGCCTATGTCGGTTTTCTTGAACAATATAGCACACCATTATTCCATTTTGTATTCCTGCAGTGGAGATGTTTGATATATTGCCCATGTTAGGGTTGGTTACCCTGCACATGTGCCGTTATGTTTTATCTTCTTGAGATGCCAAATGTCAAAATTTCTGGCATAGGAGAATTAAGCGCCAACACCACATCATGCCGGTGGAGGATTCTCTGAAGGTAGAGGTGGCAAATGAGCGGGTTTGGGTGGGTTGAAACGGGTTGTGAGTTGAATATGTGAGGGTCACATACGGGTCAATAACACAAGGGTTGAAATGGGTCGGGTCGAACATGGGTCACTTCATACCCGAGCCGACATGTTTTCCTTCCCTTTTCTCCTCTTTTCACCAAATTGACATCCAAGCAATTTATTTATTTATTTTTTGAGTTAATGAGCTTTTATCGAATCTAAATATTTTTTTCCTTTCTTTTTTGAGTCTTGTTATTGAGACAAACCAAAAAGTAAGATCTTTTTTACTTCAAAAAAGGCAAAAAATGATTTCCAACAAAACCTAGCTTATTAAACACCCAAACACAGCCTAAAACATCAATCTCTCCCTCTCTGAAAACAAACAGAGGATTCGAAATTGCTACCAGCGTGAGTTGGGAAGATCTGATCAGCCAAGACTTGGTGATAGAACACATTGATAGCAAAAATTAGGGTACAACACAACATCAATCTCATCTTTGATCTCTGTTTACCAAAGATGAGAGAGAGAGATTTACCCAAAAAAAAAAGATGAGAGATAGAGACCAGGAGAGGGAGAATATTTCGTTCAAAAATTGGTGGAGGTGGGGGCCGTCGGTGGTGGGTGGGGAGTTGAGAGAGAGAGAGAGAGAGAGAGAATATTCCATTCAAAA